>CM053784.1:444091689-444691689 GCA_028749045.1 Cupressus sempervirens | reverse complement strand
AGCCACCAAATCATTCTATAGGAGAGATGGAACTATTTTTTGTACTCTAGACTATGCTTCATTCATTGAAGCATTTGGATTGGATGGTGCTATGAGTGAGCCAATAGATTTTGAGGATCTATAGAGAAAATTTGATAGAAACACCAAGGCATACATAGGAAAATTAATGATATAGCATATGCCCATGGACCTGAAGAGTGTGGGTGATTACTCTAAGAAAGTGAAAAAGATGATTCCTTTGGATAAATTCAAGAATTATTTTGTGAAAATAGTATACGGTGTCCAAAGGTGGTTGGCAAAGATGGATTAGACATGGTGTATGAAGCTAAATTTATTATTGTCAGAGATGGGAAAGACTCCTACCTGGTGTAGAATATGATTATGTTAAGTTCATTCTGGAAAAAATGAAGGAAAATATTAAGTTGGCCCAAAATGGAGAAATGAAGAATTTATGTTTCCTTCATTACTTACTATTGATGCATCTAATCGTATACAAGAATGTGGGATATTTCAATTCAGATTGCATTAATCACACCTTTGATGCTAATCGAGAGTTTCTAGTTTAATTATGGACATGGGTATAGGACACTTCTTATCACTATTTTGATTATGTCTCATCTTTCAATAATTTAGTGTTGTTATAATGAAAATGCTAGATCCAAGTTACTTTAAGGTGCCTGATATCCTGAAGAGTCTTTTGAGACTAGCCCTGCTCCCTAAGGGTGAGAGTCTAGATCATAATTGGGGGGGATATTTTCTTATTCCCAACTTTTTCCTTGATGAGAGTATATGTTTGTCCACAACCACCCCACATATTGCCAAAATTCATTCCTCCTATGTTGGGTATTATTGAATTCATGTAGCAATTACTTATGCTAAATAGAGAATACTTAGGGCCCAAGGTGCATAGGGGCACATTTCTATGTAGATATTTTAAGGTGGGAGACTTTTTAATTGGAAAAGAATCCCTAGACCAAATTCATTCTTTCCTCCACCATTACAATTTGTCAACAACACTATATAGAATATATGACCCTAATAATTGGATGAGGACTACCCTTAAAGAAATTAGGAACTATGTGTTACCAAGTATCAAGGAGTTACCCCATGAGGATTTTATTCCTAATATTGTTGTAGAGGGGGAGGCAACAAATAAATTGGCCCAACTTGATGATTTTTTGAGGGTAGAGAGGGAAATGAAGAGAGTAGATCCCAATCTTAAGGGATTTTATATGGATATCCCCTATCCTCATAGGATTAGCAAGATGGTCACTGACCATGCTGAAATCATGGCCTAATTTTCAGAGGGACCCATAACAAAAGAGGAGATGGTATGCCCTGATAGCCTTGAGCTTCATGTTGTTTCAAGAATAGAGGAAGATAATCCTATTGAGGCATCATGGATCACTAAGGGAAACGAGAGATAAAAGATTATCCATATTCCTACAAAAGTAAAAAAAAGAACATTGCTAATTCTACTTGGTAAGAATCAGTACTTTGCTAACTTAAGGAAAAGTTATATATAGGACAAGGTCAAGGTGAGTGAGAACACACTTGTAGACCTAAAACTAGCAGTAGTAAGGCTGGATGATAGGATCATCCAAGCCCAACAATTTATAGAAGATGATGAATTCATCAAATTAGCTGAGTTCAAAAGTTTTTTTGGACAAAATAAAATAGAGTGAGTTGGTATTGAAAATGAAACTAGGAGAGTCGGATGAGAAAAAATTAGAACCGATTGAGAAGTTGCAAGCCTATGATTCTAAGAGTGAAGTTATGACTCTAGAGGAGGCAAGGGACCTTGTACAAACAAGTGGGATGTTTTTTGTACCCAGTTGGGATTTGGAACAAGCATTTATGCTTGATCAAATGAGAAGGTAGGAGAATGTCATTTCATATGATACATATGGTGCTGATTGATTACAAAGAGGAATAGGTTTCAACATTGACACGAAGTCTCTAGCAGCTTGGGCCATAGCTCCTACATCAAATAAGCCTAAGTTGATGGATGTACAAAGAATAGAATAGGGAAACATGGTTGTGTAGACTTTATAGGGAACTTAAAGCATAGATATTTCAAAAGGCCATGAAACATTTTTCATTCATGAATGGGGCCATGGTAGAACAGATGGAGACAAGGCTTTCCAAGTCTATGCATGACTATATAGATGTGAGGAAGCTCTATGAAGATGAGTTTAGGAAAAGCCATGTTTACAAGGAAAATATTGAAGAGCTTAAGGCTAATGTCCAAGTACTAGAAGTTGAAGTTGCTTCCCTTAGAGAGGAAATTGTAAATGTAGAGCAAGTGGTTATTGAAAAGCAAAGCCAAGAATAGGATAATTGATGCAAGATCATCCTGGGTGTAAGCGCAATCTTGCATCACCTAAAAAATATTTTAATTTCAGCCTTTTCTATTTTAATAAAGACTAGTAGATAGGGTGGTTACTATTTATGGGAACTTAATATTTTTAGTAAGTTTGTCATAGGAGCTCAAAATGTTCTCATTTTCTACAGGAAGGTTCATTCTAGAGTTGTAAGCCTACCATAAAAATCTCATTACTCAAGCAATAGTATCAGAGAAGTTATTATAGATTTTTGGTGGAAAATTTTGTAGAAAAATATTTAGGCTCACCATTGGAGACCTTAGAGTTCCCAAATGAGGTCCAAAAACTTGATGAAAGGGTGCTAGCACTATTCCAAGTATGTAGATCAAGAGCTGGCATTTTCAAAAAGTGGTTATAATAGACAATCGAAGCAACGGTTTGTGAGTTATGGCCTCCAAAAGTTGGGCTACCAAAATTTTTAAAATAATTTGTCAAAGATGTATTTGGGTGACTCTATGTGTATTGTTAGGGTTTTTCATCCCTAGGTATTAAGTTCAAGCATCTAGAACCTTCCCGGGCAGCATAAAACTACCTATTTTAAAAAGGCTTGAAGATTGTCTAGGATAGCTCTAGGTGATAGTTCACAGCACTGTCTTGCAGATTATTGTAATGAAGCTGCCCATTTGGGTTAGCATATTGTAATTGAGAATTATGTAATTCTGCATTTGTGGTAATAATAAGAAGTTCATATTTTGTTCTTACATTTGTTATTGTTTCTTTGTTTTTGTTATGAGTTTATGGTATTAAGGGTTGTCCCCTACATCAATAATCAAGAGTAACTAGCTAAGGAAATAACTAAGGCCCCAACACAAACATATGTCCTTAAGTGTATGGTTGGCCATAGGGTTGAAATTCTAAAGAATAGCTCACAATATGCTCATACATTATATGTTTCTTTATAAAGTGTTGAGCAATTTCTTGCAATGAAGCACTTTCATGGCTATCACCTTCATTCAATCTATGGGAGCCATTTACTAAATTTTTAGATAAGCTTACTATGATGATGGCTAAAAATATAGATTATACTAATAAAATAATCACGGTGAAGGAAAGCCTGGAAATACTTAAGGAGTTAATTTGTTTCTTCACTTGAAAATTACAAATTATACAAATTAAACTAAAAGTTTTATCTTAGGGAATTAATCCCTGCATACCACCAATTTTGGATGATAGTAATGTGTTGAAAGAATGGCATAATTGGTCTAATGCATTTAGTACAACATTGACTCAAGTGGCCACAATGGCTATTTTTGAAGACATCAGTGATGCCCCTTTTCATAATTTGATTTACTCCCTATTTAGAGTAGAAATAGACTTGAACAAATTCATAATGGAGTCTAAAACCATAATGGATGCTAGGTGGATAAAGGCCATAAAGGACCTAGAAGAGGTCAAAACTATAGAGTGGCCTACTAAGTAAGAGATCTATATGTGGAAATTGGTGGCAGAAATAAAGGCCTTACCTGTAGGAAGTAGTTAAGACATAATTAATGTTAAAGGCAATGAGAGATTAAAAGATAATATCATATACACTATGTTGGTGTTTTAAAACTATTAAATAACAAAATGTTCAATACCAGAATGATAACACTCACACAACCTAAGGATCAGCTAATTCCCATAATCAGCTGTATAAGTAACCCATTTGGACCCAACTTCAACGAAGCCAAAATTTGGTTTCCTACTCTTTTGGCTCTGCTAAACCAAGGCGGGTATACCTAGGGATAATTTAGATGCAACTGTGTATTAAATTATCTCAGTTTCATTCTAATTCTCATATGTTACCCTCACATACATACACAGCTCACATCAATTCTTCAATGCTCTCAAACTTATATGCATCCCTTATCAGTAGATCTAGTCATAATTCTCCTAAAATTTACAAATATTCCTGGAAATAATAGCTACCTAAGACTCAGGAATTAGATATAAATGAGTTGAGACCAGCATTTATACATCTTGAACAAGATTGAAAATACTTTTGATTTTATAAAATGATTTGATATGCAGTAGCAGAACTCATCCTTGTTTACTTCTAATTTATAAGACCACCGCCTTATCCATTGGGCAAGAAACTGACTATTGACAAGAGATCTAATGCAAATAACTTGTATAAGAATTAATCAACTGCAATCACCTATCTCCATTCTTATGCAATATCCCTTTTATGAACTCATAAACCCTATTGATTTATTGAAGCATTTATATAATTCCTTGAATTAAAAGCAACAATAAAACCAGCATACAACCCATCTAGACTACATTCAGCCAAATAAACCTTATTTAAATGACTTCAAAGTAAACAAACCCATAAAATGGAGACAAAAATTGATGAGACAGACATAGTTTACATACCCCTTTGTATTATCCTTTTCATATGACTAATACAATAACCAATAGAAAACCAATTGAATGCCCAGAATAGATTGCCATTTCTGTCATTTCAATTTGGTTATCAGAAAGTACAATGGGAGCAAACTCAAAACCTCTGCATACTATTGGACCGACTGTAATGTACTTTTCTTGAAAATTAAAATTTGCACAAGTTATGGACCATCACAATGCCTTGAAAACTCATTTATATAGGAATGAGTTGCAACAAGCAAAGGTATCCTTCAAAAGAGACTTACATTCACCTATCATAAAAGGATAAAACTGTAGATAGCAGAAAGACAAAGACATCAAAAATTCTTTTATGGGTCCTTTTCTATTATACTTTCAATTGTTGAAACAAGAGTTTATGATATGATTTCTTTTTACTCTTCATCCTCGGAGTAAGTTTCCATTAAGTTAGAAAATGATGATTCACCTTCAGTCGCCTGTTGTTGTTCTTTGTCCTATGGATCCTCCTTGTTTTCATCATCACTTGCAGGGGTGGTAGTTACCTCGACATCATCATCTGCCTCATCACCTTTTTGTGCCTATTCTTTTGACACAAATTGATCCTTCCACTTATAAAAAATAGCATGATCTAGCCAATCAAAACTCATGACTTATCTTTGCATAGTTATTAAAGAAGTTGTAGTTGCCTTAATATGAAAAAAATCTTTTCTAACAATTTTGTAAAACAACTATATTTTCACCAACTCCTCATTTTTTGTTGCCCATAACAAATAGCCTATTTCATTAACAACTTTATTTATTCTTTCACAAAAACCTCATCCAACTCTTTCTTACATTCTCCTTCTTCTCAGAAATGCTCGAGATCTTTGTTTGCATAAGGTGGGATTAAGAAGACCTTCTATGATATATTCTTTTTTTTTCCTACAAATGAATCTTTCACTTCTTGTTAATGCACAGAGTGGCATAAACTTCTTCATTCAAATTCACATCGTAGATTTTTGAAAAATCCTATGATCCTGAGATATAAAGCAAAAATGACTCACGCTCTATTTGACAAGTTGGCAGTCAAACCAATGAAAACTTGTCATGTGTATCTTTCCTTCCTTATTGGTGCTTCAAAATGGACCCTACTAAATTTTGAGGACACATGTCACTTAGGTGCTATCTCACTATACATAAAGAATGAGCGCCTTGCCATAGTGAGATAGTGTCTATCATTAATCCTAATTTGATCATATGGATGACATTTGATGCATTATTTTAGAAAAGCATGGTGGGCCCTTTGTTGCTATGTCACTATCATAACTTTTGAGAAACTCCCATTGGTGACATAGCACCTACCACTGATTTAAGATCAATCTGACAATCATAATTTCTCATATATTTTGTGAATATGGTGTGGGTCCAATTGTTGATGACATGAGAAAACCCTGCACTGCTAGCACAAATAAAATCATATTATAATCTTAGTTATATTACCACGTTTCTTGGGTCCCACTAGATTTTATTTCCCAGCTTGGCGCTATGTCACTATGGTTAACTTCTGAGCAACTTCCATTAGCGACATAGTGCCTACCATAGGATCTTCCACGTGTTGCAATCTCTTCATTTTTTCTGCAATCTCACCACATCATCACCTACTCTAAAGCACCACATCACCACCTTGTCACTACTTGACTGCCACTTGTCCTTTTTCTAATTGGTCGAGGACACGTTAAGAGGGACCCACCCATCTCCCCACACACTTCGTCAGATTTCAAATTTTTCTGGCAGGGTGCTATGTCTCTAATGACAAGTTATATAGATTTATCAATAGCGATATAGCGCCTTCCAGTGACTTCTCAAGATTTTGGGGCTGACAAGATAAAGGCAAGTGAGGTCATGATGACCCTCATCAATGCTTCTAATAAAGTAGTAAAACTGCACATCCACCATGCCACTTGGGAATTTCATGGCTGTCAAAAAAACTCAAAAAAGACTACCTCTTATATTTCTCATGAAGGCACCATGTCGCTAATGGTAGAACTTACAGATTTCCTAATAGTGACATAGTGCCCATGACATCATTGCTCCCAACCTGGCACACCTATCACCTATCACCAATGAACATGCTCCATTTCACTTAATGCTCTCTAGTGTGGCATGACTCAACGTATTTCCTAAGGTTTGGTCCTGGTCCCACCATGCCCACTTGCTTGCATTATTTAAACACTGAGCAGCTTGATAATGCAGGAAAGCACAATCCGTTGATCTTGCTTTAATCAACGATGATCAAAATCTTGCAATGACTGTGCACTTATTCAATTGAATGGACCAATGAATTACTTCCTTTTCATTCCATTTCATTTGAAAACTACCACAAAGGACACACTTTTATTACCTTTCTGCAAAAGGCGGGCCCATGATGTCACATTGCCATGTGTCTTGTGCCCATTTTCTCGCATTATTTAAAGACCTCACAACTTGATAATGCAAGAATGCGATAACCATAGATCTAAACAAGATCCATGGTTGATGAATATTGATCATAAAGTAAAGTTTTCATTAATTTGAACAACCAATGATACGGCAGGAAAATAAAATGTGCACAGGGTACTGACAAATCTGCAAAAAGTGTCCTGACCAATTCTGACATACAAGACCTTTTGCGGCACACTGAATCTCAAAAATCATCAGGAACTAGGTGTCAAAAATGCATTTCCCCGAATTATTTAAAACTATCACAACTTCATAATGTGGGAATGTGGGAACCCTTGATCTTGAGAAAATCAACGGTGTTGAAAAACATTTCAACTTGGTGTCCTTATAAAATAGAATATCACATTTTAAGCACATAAAAGGTTTATCATAAGGATTAAAAGGTATTTTGATGCAAAAAAATCTTTAGGATAAAATGTCCCACCAAAATATTTGAAATAATACCTTTTGAAAATTTTTAAACCAAAGCAATGCGAAACAAAGGTATAAGGGCTTTCTCACACTCTTAGGTTTTTTTTACGGGTGAACTAAGAGACAAACCCTGAGAATTTAAAAGGATAACACAACACATGAAACAGGGCACAGTTAGGGTAATCTAAAGAATTTTTAGAATTACTTGGAAGGAAACCGTAATCTGCTAAATTCAAGGACTTAAATGATTTTTCACCCAAATATTAGGGCTTTTCTATACTGTGAAAAATTAGACCAACAGTGGCTCTGTCTGGGGATGATAGACTACTTGAGTCTATGCAAGAATTTAGAATCTATGGAAGAGAAAACCACATACTTGGTGCAAACATGAAAACTTCTTCAGAGAGCACAAAACAACACATAGGAAAAGGAAACCAAACTGTACAAGGAAGCTCACAGGAATTTACAAAAATATAGAATGTACAAGGGAACCTAAGACTACTGTTCATGGAAAATAGATACTTTTAAGAAAAGTACCTCTTCAAGAATTTTCCATGAACTGGCAATTCAAGAACACTTCTAGTTAATTCCCTCAAAAAATATGAATCCTCTCCATTCTTATCATAGATGTTATATGGACCAAGCCAGATTGGGTCAAATTTTCCATGTTTTTTCTTATCTTCCATCCTGGCATTCCACATCAGTACAATATCTCCTATTTCAAACTTTCTTTCAAAAGGCCTCTTATCATATAAGTGCTTCATCTCTGATTGGAGCTTAGTATTCTAAATAGAGGAATCTCTTCTTGCCTCCTCTAACTGTTTGATGTCATCCAGTCTGAGTTGCATTTCATCAACGATATCATCTTCATATAATTGAATGAATTTATACATCTCCCTTAGATTATTTTGGGGAAGTTTGGCCTGCATACCATAAACTAGGTCAAATGGGGCAAAACCAATGGCCTTTTTAATAGTAAACCTATCAGCCCATAGGGCTAGTGGAAATTTTGAATCCCATGCCTTCTTGTTTTCCCCTAGAATTCTTTTGATAATATTTAATATACTCTTATTTCTCAATTCTACCTGACCATTCCCTTGAGGATGATAAGGTGAGGATGTATATTATGTAATGCCATATTTTCTGTAGAACTCTTTGTATTCATTAGATCTAAAACACATAGCATTATCAGTAATTATCTTTTGTGGGCAATCAAATCTAGTTATAATGTTATTCAAAATGAAATTGATCACCACTTTACTTGTAGCATTCTTGGTAGGGATTGCTTCAACCCATTTGGTGAAATAATTAGTTGCCACTAGAATCCAGGAATGTCCACCATTGGATTTGTTTGAGATTTCACCTATGAAATCAATCCCCCACTACTGAAATGGTGCCTATACTTCTACAAGTCTTAGTGGTAAACTTCTAAAAAAATTCATTTTTCCACTAAATCTTTGACAAGTATCACATGTCTTAACGAATTCTTGAGCATCTTTGAAGAGTGTTGGCCACCAAAAACTAGATCTAAGGACTTTGTGCACTGTGGTTTTAGCCATGTAATGACCTCTGCACACACCTTCATGCATATCTTTCAAAATCCTTGCAACCTCAGTTTCATCTACACACCTCAAGAGTACCCCTTCCATACTCCTCCACCATAACTATCCTTGTACTTCAACATATCTTATAGCATGCAACTTGAGGGATCTCCTTTGATTATCAGTTAACTCTGGTGGGGATTTCATTGTTTGCAAGTAATAGATTACATCTTTGTACCAATTAGAAATGCCCATATCACAGAGCTCTTCCCTGCAATTATCATCCAATTGGTTAATTTGGTTTGCCTCTAGATTTGCATCTGCCATCAACCTGGCTAAACCTTGACCTCTAACCAATTTAGTAATCTGGATATCAATGTTGAATTCTTGTATTCTATTTATCCATCTACACCTCCTGCCAAATACTTCTTGCTATGAGAAAATATCTTTCACAGTAGTAGTGGGGACAAAAGCAATAATTGTAGCATCCATTAAATAACATCTAAAGGCCTTAACTCCTTTGACCAATGCATATGCCTATTTTTCATTAATATCATACTTTAGCCCAGCTTCTTGTAATGACTTACTAAAGAATGCAATAGGTTGTTCATAGCCCTCTTCATTTTTTTGTAACAGTCCTACAGCCACAGTGTGAAATGAGGCAAAAGAAAATATGTGCATTGGTTTTTCATAATCAGGGGCTTTGAGAATAGGGGCATCTTTAATGGCTTGCTTAATTTTTAAAAATTCAATACTAAGTTCACCTTCCCATTTTATCTCAGATCCCTTTTTTAACATTCTTGACATAGGCCTACTGACCTCTGCAAAATTTGTCACAAATCTCCTAAGAAAATTTATCTATCCAAAGAATGACTAGACACCTTTAACGCTCTTGGGATTCTAAATTTTATCTATTGCTTCTACCCTTTTAGGGTCAATCCTCAATCCATGCTTTCCAACTAGGTGTCCTAACAATTTTCCTTCAGTGACACCAAAGTTACATTTCCTTAGATTTAAAGATATTCCATATTTAAGGGCTCTGATAAATACCTTCTCTAAGTGCATGCAATGATCATTTTCATCCTTGGAGTAGGTAGTAAGGTCATCCTGATACACAGCTAGAAATTTGTCAATGATATCAGCAAAAGCCACATCCATGGCTCTTTGGAAAGTAGCTCTAGCATTAGTAAACCCAAAAGGCATCCTGACATAGACATATGTACCCCATGGAGTGGTGAATGCAGTCTTAAATTGTTCTGATTCTTTGACAACCACTTGGTTATACCTTGAAAAACCATCCATCATAAACATCAATCCTGAACCAGTGACCCTTTGCAACATGGCTTCCATGTTGTGGTATGTCATATTGAGGGGGTATGTCAACAACCAATACACTCATGGTGAGTTCTTTGTCTAGACAGGCTATCAATCTATAGGGTAGAGCACTAATAGTGCCTATGACTATAACCTCCCTTTTATCCATGGCACAACACCTTCCTTGAGTAGTGTCAACTTTCAGACCTAATTCTTCCATTATCTCATAAGGCATGACAGTGCTAGAAGCACCAGAATCAATCATACAATTTTTTAATGTCTTACCATTCACTAAGATGCTTAAGAAAAATGGCTCAACATTTCCCATGCATTCATTGATAGAGTTATCTAAAAACATCTAGGGAATCAGAGACACAACCACTTCAGTGCCTTGTTCCTTCATCTTTTTCTTTTTCTGCTCCTTAGGAACATGATTTTCATTGCATTGTTGGCATGCCTTCAACTTAGTGTTCCCCAACCATGCTATGGCTTTCTCTTAGTGCTCTGGGATTCTTAGCAATTCAGATAGAGGAACCTTAATATTTATCTGAGACAAAATAGCAAACATATCTATAGCAGAATCAGAAATGTTATCATTATTCACAGTTCCTTTCTCATCATGCTTACCTAGAGTTCTCAATGGATTATGATAAGTCTTGTCTTGATCAGTGATATTCTGTGACATCTTTCCATCCCTTTTCTTGGAGGTATTATCTGAGCACTTTGCATTCTCTGTATTGCCCCTTTTCCTCAGTTCCCATTTTTTATTTGCAACTTTAACCTTCACAACAAGGGACTCTTTAGGTTTAACCATTTCTCCCTTCTTAAGATCAACCCCTTTTATGAAGATACTAGTTGCCTTATTATTTTGATCTTTCTTAGCCATGCTCCTAGTATGAACCTGAGCTATCATATTAGCAGTAATTTGGTCAATTTCTTCTTTGGAAGGTTTTCTCAGTGTTACCTCCTCTTTAGTACTCACCATGTTACACACATTATCTTTAATATCACTCTCATCAGAGAATACTTGTTGTTGCATTTTACTTTGAAATTGCCTTTGTTCATTTACATCTCTATCATAATCTTCACAATTAGAGTATTCACAAGATGAATCAAACATATTACACCCTACATCATCTTGGTTTTCTCCATGTTCATGACATTCTTCCACTACATTCTGATTTCTAGAAAATGATAAAGCCACTGCACAATACTCAAGGGCATGAGGTAACTGACAAACAGAGCACCATGTAGGTTCAACAGTAAATTCAGGATCATCCACAAAATTTACAGAGTTTTTAGCTAGAGGATCTGGGGTCACCTTGTTATTGTTATTCTTAGGAGGAATAGTAGGCTAACCATTCTTCCAAGTGGTATTTTAAGGGAAATTTTGTAGCCTATTTTGTCTATCAAAGTTAGATTGATAAGGGGCCCTATTTTCAGTGGGATTCTTATCACCTTTTGCTTGAGGAATATTTAGACTCTTTATAGCATTTAAAACCTGAGCTATCTCACTAGGCTCTTGCTTCTTCCCACCTACACCCTTGTTATCCTCTTTCTTGCTTCCTTTATTTCCAAACAACCTAGGGTCATCCCTTTTACTTTCTAACCTCCCTGAGATCCTTAAGTTATTCTCTACATTTATACAAATTCTGAAAGCATCCCTTAAGGTTCTAGGTTCTTTGTCCCTAAGCTGATATGCCATCTTACCATCAAATGCATTTAGATAAGTAATTAGACATGCCTTGTCATCAAGGCACATAGCCTGTATTAGCTTGTACATTCTCTTTTGAAATCTGGTGTTGAATTCAATGACAGACTCATTAGGAAATCTCTTGATATTAATTAATTCACTCAAAATGTAACTCGGATTTTGCTTGTCACCATATTGCTCTTTGAAGCAATATTCAATATCCTTCCAATCCATAATAGATATTTTTGGAAGTCTTTTGAACAATTCCCTAGCATCTTCAGTCAATGACTGAACAAACAATTTCATGATGACATCTTCAACTTCTACCTCATAGTCACTCATCATATCTAAGAAACTTCTTAAATGCTCTTCACAGGTGATAGCATTGTTTTCGGAAAACTTAGGAAACTGTTTTCTGATTTTTTGAGGGATGGGGTTAGGAAAACTAGGGATTCATGGTAGTACTAGTATGGCTTATTTAGATATACCTTTTGTGAAACAGAGGGTAAAGAAGAAATGGGTACCTTAATAGTATTCTTATTTGCATCATTAGATCCATCACCATTTTTAGGCAAAGTTGTAGATTGCTTCTTAGCAATTTCCAAGAATTTGATCTTATTATTCATTTCAGCTATGGCAGCTTCACTCTCTGCAATCTCCAATTTCTTAGCTAAAGCATCCCTTTCCTTTCTTCTCTTCTCTAATTCAATGTCAAAAGGTGACATAGAATCATGGATCTAAGTTGTCTTCACAGGTTCATTGATCTTAATGCCAATCTCCTTCTATTTTCCTTTGTCTTTAGCACCTATAACAGGTTCCACAATTTTTACTCTGTTATTATCAACTTCTTGAGCAGCATAGTTCCTAAATTATACTACAGGTCCCTCCAGATTCATCTTCTAAGTTTCTAGTAAGTTCTGCTCTTGCCTCTTAAGTTGTTCAACTTGTCCCACAATTTCTAGTTGCCAAACACTAGCTGCTATATCATTTTTATTTTTTAGAGCAGCTATTCGCCTGAGTAGATCTTGTTTCTCTTCATAGGCTTTCATGATTTTATCTTCCCTTTCCTTCTAAAAATTCTTATTTATGGCTTTTTTCTCAACAAGTTGCATCTTCAAGACTTCAATCTCATCAGGATCAGGAATTGTAAAGTTAGAGCTAGTAGTTCTTTCATCATTGAAACTTTCAGGTTCCAAATGTCTTGGTCTTACTTCTTCCAAAGAATAATCAGAGAGAAAAGGGTTTGTACTTCATTGGAAAAGATTATTACTATTTCTCTCATCCAAATTGGGTGCACTTGGCTGCCTGAAAGTCTCTTGACTCACTAATTTGGGAGTACTAAAGGAGTCCTCACCAGATAACTCAGGATGGGATCTTGAACCTTGGTAAGATAATTCCCTTTCCACAGCAAAAAAATGAGTATTCTCTTCCCTATTCACTTGTTCTTGAGGATAGTCCCTTCTATGCATTAGAGACCTCTTCACTGCCCAATTTTGTCTTCCCCTAGGAGTAAGATCAGTTTGGAATTTAAATCCCGAGTTTTTCTTCACATTTTCCCATGTATTCTTCTTATGTTCCATAATTTGAGACAACAACTTTCTAAATAATGACACTGGTTAAAACCTTTTGAGTCGCCACCCACCCTAACCAAAAGGGAATAATTTGTGGAAATATCACAATCACTTTATTAGAATTTAGGAAAAATGTAAATAATTCTCAAAAACCATGGAAACACCCACGTGAAAACACTTATTTCAAACTCTACCCAAGGTGAACATAGATCTTAAACAATGTACTAGTTTATAACAATATAGAATGTATTCCCCAGCAAAGTCGCCATTTTTTTGGTGTTTTAAAACTACTAAACAAAAAAATGTTCAATACCAAAATGATAACACTCACACAACCTAAGGATCAGTTGATTCCCATAATCAGTTGTATGAGTAACCCATTTGGACCCAACTTCAATGAACCCAAAAGTTGGTTTCCTACTCTTTTGGCTCTGCTAAACCAAGTCGGGTATACCTAGGGAGAATTCTAATGCAACTGTGTATTAAATTATCTCAGTTTCATTCTTATTCTCATATGTTACCCTCACATACATACACAGCTCACATCAATTCTTCAATGCTCTAAAACTTATACGCATCCCTTATTAGCAGATCTGGTTTGCTGGTCATAATTTTCCTAAAATTTACAAATGTTCCTGGAAATAACAACTACCTAAGACTCATGAATTAGATATAAATGAGTTGAGACCAGCATTTATAATTCTTGAACAGGATTGAAAATAATTTTGATTTTATAAAATGATTTGATATGCATTAGCAGAACTCATCCTTGTTTACTTCTAATTTATAAGACCACCGCCTTATCCATTGGGCAAGAAATTGACTATTGGCAGGAGATCTAATTCAAATAACTTGTATAAGAATTAATCAACTGCAATCGCCTATCTCCATTCTTATGCAATATCCCTTTTATGAACTCATAAACCCTGCTAATTTACTGAAGCATTTATATAATTGCTTGAATTAAAAGCAACAATAAAACCAGCATACAACCCATCCAGACTGCATTTAGCCAAATAAACCTTATTTAAATGACTTTAAAGTAAACAAACCCATAAACTAGAGACAAAAATTGATGACACAGACACAGTGTAAATACCCCTTTGTATTATCCTTTTCGTATGACTAATACAATAACTAATAGAAAACCAATTGAATGCCCAGAATAGATTTTTATTTCTGTCATTTCAATTTGGTTATCAGAAAGTACAATGGGAGCAAACTCAAAACCTCTACATACTATTGGACTGACTGTAATGTACTGTTCTTGAAAAACAAAATTTGCACAAGTTTCAAACCATCACAATGCCTTGAAAACTCATTTATATAGGCATGAGTTGCAACAAGCAAAGGGAAATTGTGATTCACATGTGTCCTTTAAAAGAGACTTGCATTCACCTATCATAAAAGGATAAAATTGTAGATAGCAAAAAGATAAAGACATCAAAAACTCTTTTATGGATCCTTTTTTGTTATACTTTCAATTGTTGAAACAAGAGTTTATGATATGATTTCTTTTTACTCTTCATCCTCGGAGTAAGTTGCCATTAAGTTAGGAAGTGATGAGTCACCTTTAGTTGCTGTTGTTGTTCTTTGTCTTGAGGATCATCCTTGTTTTCATCATCACCTACAAGAGTGGTAGTTACCTCAGCATCATCATCTGCCTCATCACCTTGTTTTGCCTACTCTTCTAACACAAATTGATCCTTCCACTTATTAAAAATAGCATCATCTAGCCAATTAAAACTCATGACTTCTCTTTGCATAGTTATTAAAGAAGTTGTAGTTGCCTTAATATCAACAAAATATTTTCTAACAGTTTTGTAAAACAACTGTATTTTCACCAACTCCTTATTTGTTGTTTCCCATAACAAATAGCTTTTTTCATTAACAACTTTATTTATTCTTTCACAAAAACCTCATCCAACTCTTTCTTACATTCTCCTTCTACTCAGAAATGCTTGAGATCTTTGTTCACATAAGCTGGGATTAAGAAGACCTTCTATGATATATTCTATTTTTTTCTTACAAATGAATCTTTCATTTCTCATTAATGCATAGGGTGGCATCACCTTCTTCATTCAAATTCACATCATAGATTTTCAAAAAATCCTACGATCCTGGGACATAAAGCAAAAATGACTCACGCTCCATTTGACATGTTGGCAGTCAAACCAATGAAAACCCACCATGTGTATCTTTCCTTCCTTATTGGCACTTCAAAATGGACCCTACTAAATTTTGAGGACACTTGTCACTTAGGCGTTGTCTCACTATTCATAAAGAGTGAGAGCCTTGCCATAGAAAGATAGCGCCTGTCATTGATCCTAACTTGATCATGTGGATGACATTTGATGCATTATTTTAGAAAAGCATGGTGGGCCCTTTGTCTCTATGTCGCTATCATAACTTTTGAGCAACTCCCATTGGCGATATAGCACCTACCACTGATTTAAGATCAATCTGATGATCATAATTTCTCATATATTTTGTGAATAGGGCGTGGGTCCAATTGTTGATGATGTGAGAAAACCCTGCACTACTGGCACAAATAAAATTATATTATAATCTAAATTATATTACCACGCTGCTTGGGTCCCACTGGATTTTATTTCCCTGCTGAGCGCTATGTCACTATGGTTAACTTCTAAGAAACTTCCATTGGCAACATAACACTTACCACAGGATCTTCCATGTGTTGCAATCTCTTCGTTCTGTCTACAATCTCACCACATCATCACCTACTCCATAGCACCACATCACTACCTTGTCACTACTTGGCTACCACTTGTCCTTTTTCTAATTGGCTGAGGACACATTAAGCGAGACCCATCTATCTTCCCACACACTTTGTCAAATTTTAAAGTTTTTTGGCAGGGTGCTATGTCTCTAACAGTGAGTTGCATAGATTTATCGATAGCAACATAACACCTTTCGATGACTTCTCAAGATTTCAGGGCTGGAAAGATAAAGGCAAGCGAGGTCATGATGACCCTCATCAATGCTTCTGACAAAGCAGTAAAATTACACGTCCACCGTGCCACTTGGGAATTCCATGGTTGCCGAAAAATCTCAAAAAAGACTACTACTTATATTTCCCATGAAGGCGCCATGTAGCGACATAGCGCCCATGACATCATCTCTCCCAACCTAGCACACCTGTCACCTATCACCAATGAATGCACTCCATTTCACTTAATACTCTCCAGCGTGGCATGACTCAATGTATTTCCTAAGGTCTGGTCCCCACTCACCATGCCTGCTTGCCTGAATTATTTAAACACCAAGCAGCTTGATAATGTGGGAAAGTGCAATCCATCGATCTTTCTTTAATCAACGATGATCAGAATCTTGTAATGACTGTGCACTTATTCAATTGAATGGACCAATGAAATACTTCCTCTTCATTCCATGTCATCTGACAACTACCACAGAGGACACACTATTATTACCTTTCTGCAAAAGGCGGGCCCATGATTTCACCATTGCCACGCGTCATGTGCCCATTTCCCCACATTATTTAAAGACCTTGCAACTTGATAATGCTAGAATGTAGTAATCATAGATCTAAAAAAGGTCCATGGTTGATTAATTTTGATCATAAAGTAAAGTTTTCATTAATTTGAACAACCAATGAGAGCGCAAGAAAATAAAACATGCACAGGGTACTGACAAATCTGCAAAAAGTGTCTTAACCAATTTTGACATAAAAGACCTTTTGCGGCGCACTGAATCTCAAAAATCATCAGGGGCTACATGTCACAAATGCATTTCCCCGCATTAATCAAAAATCTCACAACTTCATAATGTAGGAATGCAAGAACCCTTGATCTTGAGAAAATCAACAGTGTTGAAAAGCATTTCAACTTGGCATCCTTTTAAAATAGAATATCACAATTAAAGCACATAAAAGGTTTATCATAAGGATTAAAAGGTATTCTAATGCAAACAAATCTTTAGGATACAATGCCGGGCCAAAATATTTGAAATAATACCTTTTGAAAATTTTAAAACCAGAGCAACATGGAACAAAGGTATAAGGGCTTTCTCACACACTTAGGTTTTTTTTTTATGGGTGAACTGAGAGACAAACCCTGAGAATTTAAAAGGATAACACAACACATGAAACAGGGCATAGTTAGGGTAATCTAAAGAATTTTCAAAATTACTTGGAAGGAAACCTTAATCTGCTAAATTCAAGGACTTAAATGGTTTTTCACCCAAATATCAGGACTTTTCTATACTGTGAAAAATCAAACCAACACACTAATTAGTTTATCAGAAGGATAAAACTCTCATAAATATTCATATCAAATTTGTAAGTTTTTGAGGATGTGGATGGTAGAAGAAGACAAAGGGGAGTAAAGTCAAAGGGCATGACATAAATTTTCACCTGCTAACTTTTTCAACTACTTCCTCTTTTTTGATCAAACACTAAGGAATGCTTTGTATAACTTTTTGGGCATGTCTTGTCACCTTTTGTATATATTCAAGTTTTTACGTGTGTCCTCCTCTCATCTATATGTTTTTTCAATCCTATATAAGGATTTCTAGGATGGGGAGTAGAGGTCGGATGATTGTATATTTGTTAGTTTATGTTACTTTACAATTCGTCTAGTTTATGTGATTGTATGAACCAATTTAGGCTTGCAAATTTGAAGGAAAAAATGAATATTAATGATCAAATTTCCAAGTTTTGAGTTATATTGTGAGTCTATGTTATTATTGTGTTTGTTTTCAAAGAAAATAATAGAAAAATGGAAATTTTTGTATATCTGTGTATCTAAATTTTGTCTCCTTCCTTGCATATCTATGATTTTGAGATTGAAATGAGCAATGTTCTTTTAGTTTAATATAGTTTGGATAGATTTTATATCTCCTATTGATTGCATTTACTCCAAAGGATTAAGTAATTTCTTTCAATAAGTGATAGGGTTTTAGGTATGTAAGAAGGATATTATATAAATGAGATTTTGAATGCACTATTGACATGTTTAATTGCAAGTTAGTTAAATAAATCTAGGATTGTTGGTTTTGACTCTATGTAGTAATAGATAAGGTAATGATCACTTGTTTTCAGTTACAAGTCGATGGTTTATATAGTTGCAGAATATATACATCAATCATAATCAATTTCCATTTTATATAATGAAGAACTAAAGTTGTTGGGTAGCCCTTATTTGTAATTGCTTTCCTATTGATTATAAATTACAATTGTAATCTAGAAGTTGATTACAAATCTAAGAAGAAGATTATGACCATTTACCTGCTATAGGGGATAATCTTGAAGAGAAGAATATCATAAAAAAATTTAGATAAATCCCTGAGGTTTTCCTAGCTTGGCCTTGTAGAGCCTTAAGTAAAGGGAGTATTCTTATACTTTATTGATGTTGGTCTAGAATCTAAGATTGGTCACACTAAGAATAGGATATGGCTAATATTTAGGTTTGTTTTGTCTTCTATATTCTAGTATTGGGTTTAAGGTACCTAGTAGTCTAAAAAACAACCAACATATTCCATTAGAATGTCACCTTGATTAAATGATTTACAAAATTATTGTTTGGTGAACCTTGCTTAAAGGATTTTGGACTGATACAATAGTTAGAATGTAACACTAGGTTTGATCCGTAAAGAACAATTCACTTTACAAATTTAGATCTCCATTTTCTCATATTCTATTTCATTGACTGGCCTTATCGTCATCTCTGTCAGTGTTCTTCTTAGCATCTCCTCGAGCAATAAAACTTCACAAACCCTTCAAACTTCACCTCTATTATTTTTCTCTTCACATCTTCTCCTTAATATTTCCAATCAACCTTGAAATTCATTCCTTATGCCTCCATATATTGGTAATTTCAATCTTTTTATGCTTAAACACCACTGTTGATCTTAGAATTAGGTCAGATTCATCGTATCCTTCCATCATTTTATTCTCCTTCTTCTAGAAACTTTTGATCAAATCATTTCCTTTGATCAGGTAACAAACTCTCCTCATGCATTAAATATTTCAACTCGTCAATCCTTATCTTCCATACACTTTGAATAATTCAAAATTCCAATTGTACTGACCTAAAAATAAAATCTTTCTCAAACTTTAACTTTTGTTGTCACTTGTAAATCAATGTGTTCTTTATCTTGATCGATACTGTGTAACTCAGCTCACACTATACTTTCTTTCTTGGTGTCAACATGCTCACTTGATTGTTACTACACTTAGTTGCAACTATACTTCTTCATACAGTTTCTTGGAATAACTAACTACTCAACTTGAACTATTTTTCTTGGCTTCTCCTAAGTTCCTCAATCTTCTTATTCAACTCCTTCATTGACTGTGCAACATTGATACTTGGTCAAGCTTATCTTTTTGAATTGTTTCAATCCTTAGCTTTATCCAATTATTTTTGACACTTCATGTATTGATTTCATAACACATTATCTTACAAAGTACTATCTTAGCAAGTGACCATTGTATTTCCATGATACTTAACACATCTCAACTCAATTTTTCTCTAGGTTCTATCATAATCACTTCTTTTTAAATTGTCTTTATCAATCAAATGATATGACACTGTACACTATTAGTAAAATTTATCTTTGATAGGTTTAATACTCTATCTTACTAATAGGTTTGACATCAATGACAATATAATAAGTATTCCAATTGTAGTTTCTAACAATCTCCCTCTTTGGAATTGATGACAACACCTACACCTTATATGCATCACTTATTGTACTAGTTACCATGCAATCTAAAAAGATTCAATGATGTACTATCTACTCTCTTTGTTTTTTCCTTCTCCCTTTCTTAGTTTCATTTTTGTTCTCATTTATTCAAGCTTGATATTCTCCCTCTATCAATTTAGCACATAATCTTTCACTATAGAAACCTCAGCATATGTCAGCCTCTTTGACAACACTCGTTATTTTCTAGATAACTTCTTAGTAATAACCTTCCTCTTGATATTATCAATTTCATACTCATCTCCCTCTTTATATTATAATTATATATCTCTTCCTCTTACTATATACTTGTATGGCAACTTATGCTTTCATCTCCCTCTTTGACAATAATACCAAAGATATATCATACCACATACATCTTCATGTTAGTACATTGATTGATACAACAATATCATCTATTCATAAACTCCTTGTAGCTTCTTATACTCATAGTTTAGTATCTTCCATTACACACCTTTAGGCATCTCCTAAAGTATAACCAGTTGCATCAATAGTCATGATAATCATATTCTTACAGATTGATACATCTCTTCTTAGTTTTCTTCAAGTAGAGAGATCAACCCTAACTTGCCTCTTAGATACTCAAAAGAATCCTTAGGTAGTGCTTTAGTGAATATGTCAAAAAATTATTTCTTTGTGTGCACATATTCTAGTCTCACTTCTTTCTTTTGTACCATCTGTCTCAAGTAATGATACTTGATCTCAATATGCTTAGTCTTTGTATGCATCATAGGGTTCTTTAATATATTTATAGTACCTGTGTTATCATAATAAATCACAACAAGTTTAGTAATATCTTCCTTCATGCATTTTAGCAATTGCTTGATAAATACAATGTTTGAATAATTTACTACCGCATCAACATATTCAGCCTCTATTATAGATTACAAAATATAGTTATACTTCTTGTTTGTCCATGAAATCAATCTTCTACCCAAGAAGAAATCTCCCCACTTGTGCTTTTTTTTTCAAAATTTCCTGTCTAATTAGGATTTGTGTACACTTTTAGTTCAAATTTTTTACTACTCTTATACCATAGGCTATGGTCTTCTATTCCTTTCAAGTATCTCAATATCCTTGTCACTTCCATCATATGATTTTCATTAGGATTAGCTGAAAATATAAAAACAATTCTAATAGTTAATGCAATGGAAGGTCTTCAATGTACAACATATTATAGTTTCCCAATCATGGACATGCATAATGTTTGATTAAAATCAGTTGAATCATCATTCTTTGAAACAAAAAATGTGTCCAATCACCATTCATGTTCCAACTAGACTTGAGCCTTCCATACCAAAGGTCTTCAAAATTTGTTTGATATAAGTTGATTGAGTAATGAAAATACCTTTGTTCATCTAATAATCTTGTAAACAAATAAAAAATGAATCTCTTCAAACATTGACATTTCAAACTCCTTTTTCATTTGAACACAAAATGATTTTCTTGATCAATTCCTTCTTTCAAATATGATGTCGTCAACAAAAATTTCAGCTAGTGATACCTTGTTTTTAGCTTCACTTTTTATATACAAATTTATATTGTTGTTAGTTCTTACAAAACCAATTTTTTTATTGTAATTGTGTAACTTTTCATACCATGCTCTAGGGGCTTTCATTAAACTATATAAATCCTTGTTTAACTTGTTGGATACAATTGTCTAATTGTGTGTTGTCTTTGATGTTACACAAATGTCATATCAGTTGGAAAATAGTGCTTACTAAGCTTAGTTTGTCAAAAATGAAAATTTCTATGTCTACTGAGCATTTTTGGAAATTAATCTGCATAGACAGTATCTACAGAGCTCACTCAGGTGTCGAAGGAAATTGTGACAGAAAATAGTGGTAATCGAGTTCTCATGGTTAACAAAGGAAAGTTAGTGTCTACTAAGTTCACTCAGTTGCCAAAGGATTTTTGTAGGTTTGAAGTGTTAACCAAGCTTCTCTTGGTCAACACAGGAAATCTTTTCAGGATCAATGTTTACTGAGTAGGGTCGGCCAATGAAGGATTTTGTTAATTTGAGAAATAAAGTTTAATTATTTGAAGTATTGATTCTAGCCAAATGAGGTAATGATTATTGGTAATTGTAAGTTGTAATTGAGCTGACTTGACAATTTTTAAGGTATAAATGGAAGGTCCAATTGAGATTCCAAAGAGTATGAGTGAGTATGCAAGTGTATTGTTTGAAGAGGAAAGTGTGAGAAAATTTGAAGGATGGTCAGATATCCTTGAGGAGCTGGAAAATTTATATTTGATCAGGAAGGATCTAGTGTGAAGAAAAATAGAGATCTATAATCAACAATTTAGTTGCATCTCTTTTAGGTCAGTTCATTGTTACTTTCTTATCATTGTAGTAGTGATTCCAAAATCTCTTAGCAGAGTTGGTTTAACAACCAATTGTAAATCCTCTAACAAGGTGACAATTCCATTGACTTGTTCTAAAGACCTCTTGCAAGGCCACTCCTAATAGGGTGATTAAATCCTCTAACAAGGTCACACCTAATAGTGTATTTTCTAACCTTTGAATAGGTTGGCTCCTAATAGGGCTCACTTTAGAAGAGTGAAAATTAGTAGCTAGTCACTTGGTGTTTTTTTCCATATTGGGTTTCCACGTTAAATTTGGTGTCTCATGTGTTCATTTTATTTCTTTTATGCTTTCATGTTAATCACTGTGAATGTTTAAGATCTATTAAAGTTAACATACACTACATTTACCAAATTACAACATTTTAAGTATGTTCATTGAGTGATAGCAGTAAATAGTTTTATCAGACATCTAAGAGATCTGTGGATTTTTTTTTGTGGTAACTAATTCACACCCCCCACCCCCCCCCAGTTACTCCATCTATATTTTCAAAAATTGGTATCAGAGCTTTTGGTGCTTGTAGGAAAGGTTTTAAGGACCTAAGCTAAAAATTAGGATTTCTTACAAGAGAGAAATTCCAAGGCTTAACAGAGATAACTTTTCAGCATGGTAGGGTCTCATGAGGCTTCTTCTAGCTTCCATTGGTGATTTAGGATTGAAATACCTTGATGAAGAATACACAACTCCTTCTGGTACATTATCTATTAATGACATTGCTAAGAAAAAGACTCATAACACCATAATGATAGACATTGAAGAATACACAACTCCTTCTGGTACATTATCTATTAATGACATTGCTAAGAAAAAGACTCATAACACCATAATGATAGACATTGCATCTACTCTAAGTTATAAGGAATTTTATGATATCAAGGATTGCAAAACTACCCTTGCTATGTGGAACAAGCTTAAAGATATCTACAGTGGTGATGACAATGTGAGGAGAGCCAAAGTAGAAAGCCTCAAAGGATAATTTGGTCAGATAAGAATTAGAGAAGATGAAAAAAATTCCAAATATGTTGAAAGGATCAAAGCAAGTGTCACTGCAATCAAAGCTTCTAGAGGAGAGATCAAGGAAGAAACAATTGTAAGTAAAGTTCTTAGAGCATTGCTTCCCATTTATGTAATTAGAGTATCTACAATTCAAGAAAGAATATGTGAGAAAAATTATAAGATAACTTTGGATACCCTAGTAGGAAGATTGACACCCTTTGAGCTAGATAACTATGACAATTAGGTTCCAGCTTCCAAGAAAATTGAATCAACATTTGAGGCCAAGCTTTCACTTAAGGAAAAAGGCAAGAAAATAAAGGACAATCAGCCAG
The DNA here is from genome assembly GCA_028749045.1 of Cupressus sempervirens. Taxonomy (NCBI): domain Eukaryota; kingdom Viridiplantae; phylum Streptophyta; class Pinopsida; order Cupressales; family Cupressaceae; genus Cupressus; species Cupressus sempervirens. The sequence goes on along the minus strand of CM053784.1, from coordinate 444,667,520 downwards.
AAAGTGAAGAAGAATTAGAGGAAAGTTCTAAGAGTGATCTTGAAGTTCTTGAAGTTCTACTTTCAAGGAAATATTCTAAAGGCAAAGGAAAATACAAAGGTAAAGTTCCCCTAATCTATTTTTCATGTGAAGGAATTGGTCATATTGCAGCCAAGTGCCCAAACAAACAAGGCAAGGATGAGAAGAAAGGTCACAAGTGTAATGGCAAGAAAGAATTCAAATCATTCAAGGAAAAAGGTGAGAAAACATGTTTTATAGCTAAGGATTCTAATAATAGTGAAGATGAAATAGTTTACATTGCTATGAAAGATGAATCTAATGATGATGAAGAAGATAAGATGGCACTTATCTCTCATGTGAAGAAAAATGATACATGGATCATAGATAGTGGATGTTCACATCATATGACTGGTGACAAAACTAAGTTTGAACACTTTGAAGACTACGATGGTGGTAGTGTAAGGTCTGGAAACAATGAACCTTGTTGCATAAAAGAAAGAGGACAAATCTCATTAACCAAATAACTTGTATGTGATAATTCCTATTGGTTTGAAGGACTAAAACATAATCTATTGAGTGTAGCACGACTAATCAATATTGGATTCAAGGTGGAATTCATGCATGGCAAGGAAAGACTACTAGACAATAAAGGAAAATTGATTGGATTCGGCAAACAAACAAAAGGTAACTTGTTTTATCTTGATCTTAGAGAGTGTTCATGTTTTATTGCTCAAGTTGAAGAAATTTGGTTATGGCATAGAAGGTTATTTCATGTAAATTTTGATAACATGGTAAAAATAAGCAAATTCAGGAAAGAAAGAGGCATTCCTAGTTTAAAGAAACCTGATGTTGGTCTATGCAAGAATTGTTAGATTGGTAAAATGGAAAAGATTGGTTTTAAAAGTAAAAACTATCAGTCTAAAGATATTTTAGAAATTTTGCATATTGATTTATGTGGACCTATTGGAATTAAGAGCTATAGTGGAGAAAAATTCTTCATTCTTTTTGTTGATGACTACTCTAGAATGATGACTATTATGTATCTAAGAGAGAAGTTAGAAGCATTTGAGAAATTCAAAATGGTATTTGGTAAGAGAAAAAAAGGAAATAGGGAAAAGACTGAAATGCTTAAGATCAAAAAGAGTTGGGGAATTCATTTCCAATGAATTCAATAACTTTTGCATTGAAAGAGGAATCAAAAGACAAGTATCAACCCCTAGAACTCCCAAGTAGAATAGAATAGCTGAAAAGAGGAATAGATCTATCATGGATTGTGCAAGAACTTTAATAATTGAAAATAACATTGCTATCAAATACTGGAAGGAAGCTATCAGCACTGTAGTTCATACCTTAAACTGAGTACAACTAAAGAAGGACTCATTCAAAACACCCTATGAGTTATGGTATGGTTATAAACCCAATGTAAGTTACTTGAAAGTATTTGGAAGTAAATGTTACATCTTGAACAAATCTTGAAAAGGAAAATTTGATGTGAAAGGTGATGAAGGTATATTTTCAGGATATTCTTGCAAGAGTAAGGCATATAGATGTTTGAATTTGTCTACTCACAAAATCATAGAAAGTCCACATGTGAAAGTTGATGAGTTTGCAAAAAGGACTGAAGAAGAAAGAAAAAAGGCATGAAAATATCATAGGAGATTTTTTTACATTGAACCTGATACATTTTCAGACACATATGTCAACTAGGAGACTTCTACTCATGAGTTTTCCTTAGTCATCGAGTTGCAAGAAGTTCAAACCAAGTCACAAGGACCTAAGTCACATTCTAAAGTTACCATGCCAATGCCTATCGAGTCTGAGCATCTAGAACCCCAAGTTGAAGTTCAAGAGAATGACAATGCAATTCATTCAAGAGGCAAGAAACCTATATTGGCCAAGTATGTTAGAAGGCATCATGCACCAAATCAGATTATTGGAGATAAATCAAAAGGTACTATGACAAGAAGTAAGCTAAAAGATACATGTTTACATGCTGATTTTACACCTAGAAATGTCAAAGATGCATTGAAAAATGAAAGTTGGATTGAGGCTATGAATAAAGAGATAGAATAAATAGAGAAGAACAAATCCTAGACTCTTGTACCTAGGCCTAAAGATAAAAATGTGATTGGAACTAAATGGGTATTCAAGAATAAGTTGAATGAATATGGTAAGGTATCAAGAAAAAAAGCTAGATTGGTATGTAAAGGATACTCTCAAGAAGAAGGAATTGATTATGGTGAGAATTTTTCTCTTGTTGCAAGATTGGAAGGTGTCAGGACCTTACTTGCATATGCAACACATAAAGGATTTAAGGTATATCAGATGGATGTTAAATATACATTTCTCAATGGTATTCTTGATGAAGAAGTCTACATTGAACAACCTGAAGGTTTTGTTGATCCAAATAAAATGGACATGGTCTGTAAATGACACAAAGCATCGTATGGTCTAAAAACAGCTCCTAGAGAATGGTATGAGAGATTGTATAACTACCTTATTTAGATTGGTTTCTAGAGAACTAATGATAAATGTAGCTTATACATCAAGGAAGGACCAGATAACAAGATTGTTTTAATAGAAATATTTGTGGATGATACTTTGTTTATAGGGAATGATAATCTATGCAAAAAAAATTAGGAGCAAATGAACAAAGAATTTGAAATGTCTATGTTTGGTGAGATTAAGTTCTTTGTTGATCTTCAGATTCAATAGAGCAAGAATCGTATCTACATCACTCAATCTAAGTATATCAAGGAGATATTCAAGAAGTCACATGATGGAAATCAAAAGGATCTTGAGATACTTGAAAGAAACTGAAGACTATGGCTTATGCTATAAATTTGGAGGAAATTTAGACTTAAAAGTGTTTACAGATGCTGATTAGGTAGGAGACATTGATGATAGAAAGCATACAAGTGGTGGAGCATTCTTTCTTGGTAAAAGGTTGGTATCTTGGACAAGTAAAAAGAAAAATTGCACATCCCAATCTATAGTAGAAGTAGAGTATGTTGCAGCAACAGTGAACTATTTTAATATTGTTTGGTTTAAATAGTTGTTGGAAGGAATGAAGGTTGAGATCAAAGAACTAGATGTTATGTTTTGTGATAATAGAAGTGCAATCAACATATCAAATAATCTAGTGATGCATTCCAAAACTAGGTGCATTGCTATAAAATACCACTTTGTCAGAGAATTAGTCTAAGAAAAAAAAAATAGATTGGAATATGTCCATAAAAAAGAAAAAATTGTAGACATATTCACCGAGCCATTACCTAAGGATGCATTCTTGTATCTAAGAGGTAAGTTAGGGGTCATTCCCCTATCTGAAGCTCACTAAGATAAAGTTTTAGTGATGCATCAATAGGAACCAAGTTGAAGATCTATTAGTTGATGCAGCATAACCAAGGGAACATTGCATATGAATTAGTACTCAAGGTACATTGATACTCATTTGGTATGTGTTGTCTTTGGAATGTGTTGTCAAATAAGGAGATTTTACTATCATATCTTTCTAAAATTTGTTTGAGGGAGAGTTTACTGTTTGTAATTCCTTCGCAAAGGGAGATTACTGCATTAGAGAAGTCTATGGTATAAAATCTTAGAGGGAGAAAAATTTTGTTAGAGAAAGACTTGTTTTCAAATTTCATTATGCTATGACATGTTGTGTTGCCATCAATGCCAAAGAGGGAGATTGTTGGATACAATTGTCTAATTGTGTGTTGTCTTTGATGTTACACAAATGTCATATTAGTTGGCAAATAGTGCTTACCAAGATTAGTTGGTCAGCAAGGTAATTTTCCATGTGTACTAAGCATTCATAGAAATTAATCTATGTAGACAGTATCTACTGAGCTCACTTGAGCATCAAAAGAAATTGTGACAGAAAGCACTATTAATCGAGTTCTCATGGTTAATGAAGGAAAGTTAGTGTTTACCAAGTTCACTCAGTTGCCAAAAGATTTTGTTAGGTTCGCAATGTTAACCAAGCTTTTGTTGGTCAATATAGGAAATCTTTTCGGGACTAGTGTTTATCAACAGCGTTGGCCAATGAAAGATTTTGTTAATTTGAGAAATAAAGTTTAATTATTTGAAGTATTGATTCTAGCCAACTGAGGTAATGATTATTGGTAATTTTAAGTTATAATTGGGCAAACTTGAAAATTTTTTAGGTATAAATGAAAGGTCAAGTTGAGATTCTAAAGAGTATGAGTGAGTATGCAAGTGTATTGTTTGAAGAGGAAAGTGTGAGTGAATTTGAAGGATGGTTAGATATCCTTGAGGAATAGCAAAGTTATATTTGATCAGGAAGGATCTAGTGTGAAATTGAATAGAGATCTATAATCAGCAATTCAATTGCATCTCTTTCAGGTCATTTCATTGTTACTTTCTTATCATTGAAGTAGTGATTCCAAAATCTCTTAGTAGAGTTTGTTTAACAACTAGTTGTAAATCCTCTAACAAGGTGACAGTTCCATTGAATTTTTCTAAAGACCTCTTGCAAGGCCACTCCTAACAAGGTGATTAAATCCTCTAACAAGGTCACACCTAATAGTGTGTTTTGTAACTTTTAACTAGGTTGGCTCCTAACAGGGCTCACTTTAGAAGAGTGAAAATCGGTAGCTAGTTACTTGGTGGTTTTTCTCATATTGGGTTTCCACACTAAATCTAGTGTCTCATGTGTTTATGTTATTTATTTTATGCTTTCATGTTAATCACTATGAATGTTTAAGATCTGTTAAAGTTAACATGCACCGCAATTATTGAGTTACAACATTTTAAGTATGCTCATCAAGTGACAGCAGTAAATAGTTTTATCAGACACCTAAGGGATCTGTGGATTTTTTTTTGTGGTAACTGATTCACCCCCCCCCCCCCCCCTCCCTCTCAATTACTTCATCTATATTTCCAACATAACTTACATACCATATTCCTTTTTTTTGGATAAAATAATCCTTCAAGTTGTTTAATGTAGACTCCTACCTCCAAAATTCCATTCAAAAATTTAGATTTTACATCCATTTGGTACACTTCATATATTTTCTAAGCACCATATGAAAGCAAAGTCCTCAGTCCTTCTAAACTTGTAACTAGGGAAAAAATTTCACCATAGTCAACCTTTTCCTCTTGTACATGTCCCATACAAACTAGTTTTGCTTTATTTCTTGTGACTTCACCTTTCTCATTCAAATTACTTCTGAACACCCACTTAGTATCAATCACATTTTTATCTTCAAGTATGGGTACTATTGTTCATGCTTTGTTCTTCTCATTTTTCTCAATTTCTTCTTTCATTCCCTTGATCTTATAATCTTCATTTTCCAAAGAATCTTTTACATATTTAGGCTCAAATTCACTTAACAAACATGTGTCATTCCTCAGTCTTCTTCTTGTCATGACTCATGAATCTTTATTTTTAATTATTTATTTTGGTGCATGATGTCTCCTTACAAGCTTTGCAAATACAAGTTCATATCTTGGTTTCCCTTGTTGTTGTTCACAAGATTTTGCATTTTCAGTGTCTTTTTTTATCTCTTATTGCAAATCATCTTTCTCTATTTGTTGTTCAATAGTTATAGTCTCTGACTTAGCTCCTATAGCCTGATGCTTGATAGATTATTGATGCTCAACATAACTCTTTTATAGAACATTGGTATCTAGCTCTAGGCTATCCTCATGCAAACCCAATGTCATCTCTTTATATCCATCATAATCCTAGCTATCTACCATCCTATCCAACCATCTCATCTTGCTCCTCTAGCTATCCTTGGTCACAAAATCTCTCATCATCATTGGATGCATCCTGCCAAATCCATATCTTTTGCTATCACCCCACCCTTAGCTTTCGCATCTTGCACAACATCGAACCATCCCGCTATCCTATCATCCTAAGCTTTTGCCTGCTTGTAACTATCTTGGTCAGCTTCAGCTTGTAAATATCTTGGTCCATCAGCTTGTACATCCTCTTTAGCTTAGTACCATTGTATCTATCCAGCGTTCATGTCAGTTCATCCTTGATCAACATCTTGCACCCATCGCACATCTTGGTTAGCTATTCCAATGCATCCTTTAGCTAGATTTCCTATCACAAAAGTGTTATCTTTCTTAGTTCAGCTTGCCAGATGCATCACTCATCCAAATCCACCAGCTTAGGTGCTCTCCGATAGGTCCTTGCAGGATATAGCTTTCCTCATGTCTAATCTTGGTCTGTTAGTACCTCATCCTACCCATCTCGTTGGCAAACGGTTCTCTTTTGGATTTTCACTTTCTTTTGATTTGGACTCTTCCCTGTTGGGTCTTGAAATATCTTTTCCAAGAAATCTCCTTGTTCCCTCCTCAAGGTTGCCATGATCTTCCATATCATGGTATACTATGAATGGGGCAATTAGAGCGTAAGGTCTTGATCATGTCTTTTGCTTGTTTTCTTTTCTGCTTGTGGGTTACCTAGTGTCGTTTCCACACTACTTCCTCTGGGATTCATGTGTGATACTGGGGCAATCCTTGCATGTTTGTTTTGAGTTAGTTCGTCAGTCCTCTGGACAGTTGGTGAAAAGGCCTTGATGTTCTTCGTAACCTTGGCAATTAACCAATAGTCCTATAGCAAATCTAGTGCTCAACTACATGGTGGTACTTCTCTTTGAAGTATCCCCCTGCTCAAAAAGCTTCAATGGTTTTCCTTCATCTCCATTATCCCCCATCCATATCCAGCATCTGTCTCTCCTACCCCAGCTTATGCATTAGTATCTCTTTGAATCACTCCTCACCTTTAGCTTTAGGGATCCACAATCCTAGTCTTAGGGATCCACCAATCCAAATCAATCCACCAAGCCTCATCTTTCGAGATCCACAATCCTAGTCCTAGGGATCTCCAAAACCCATCTTTCGCCAATCTGAATCTTTGAAATCCTGTTGCATCAGCTTTATAATCCCCTCATCCATCTCCCTATCTTGGATTCCTTTTTATAGTGCTCCGCTCCTTCATCCTCCACCTTCCCTAAAGTCTTAAGCTTGCTTCCTCTTGTGCATCTGATTCTCCTTTATCATTCTCCCATAGTGAGAGTTTGAGCTAACTAGACCTCTTCTCTTAAGCCAATCTGAGTCTTCTTGCTCATCTCAGATTCTTGTACTTTTCAAGAAGTCATTGAGCCTCGCTTTCTCTCCTCGCCGCCTTCTTGAGGAGGCATCTTGCAGTCCATTCTCTCCTCTTCTGCTCTAGCCTTGGGCATCTTATTTTCTTATCTTTGATGCCATGCCACTTGCAGCATCACATCAAAGAGGGGCAAAATGTAGACACCTAAAAACCTTTAGAAAATAAAGTATTTTTATTTTTTGAAAAATTCTTGATGACATCATCATTTATTAATTAATTAATTATTTAATTAATTTATTTATTTTTATGCCATTAAATCCCTTTATCTTAATTTAAAATATTTAATTAAGGAATCCCTCTCAAAAATGTTTAAATCTTATTTAAACATTACTTCCTTATTTATTAATTATTTAATTAATAAATTGACCAAAAAACCCAAAATAAATAAAAAATTTATTTTTTGCCCAAAACTTGGACAATTTCCTTAAGACCACTAACCTCTTCCAAAATCTTCTAATCCTTCTTTAATTTTGATTAAAGGCTAATCCCATCATTTCCTACCCCTAATCCCAACTCAAAATATTTAATTAAGATTAAATATTAATCCTCATGTTTATTTAAAAAGTTTTAATAAATATCTCCTCAACCCAAACCCTTGAAATAAATAAAACTTTATTTATTTCCTAAAAATCTAATTTATCCTCATCATAAGAAGTTCTAGACTCTTGAAAGTCTTCATCCTCATCCTAGGAAATTCTAGACTATTCTAGAAAGTCTTTATCCTCATCCAAAGTCTAGACTCTTCTAGAAGATGTCTTTAAACCTAATCCTAATCCCCTCCTAACCTTGTCACATTCCCTAAAAATGGGTTAAGACTTACTAACCCAAGCCAAAGTTAACAAATATCTCCTCCTTCACCCACCCTCATTAAATGCCATCCACTTGCCTATCCCTAAGCTAATCCTAAACCATCCTAATCCATCCTCTAATCATTTTCACAATCCTAAGCAAGCTTAAAACCCTCCTAATCAATCCCAAGTTTAAATTGCTCTCATCTCTCTCAAAATATCTCAACCATAAAACTTTATGAAGCCCACTAGGCCATAAATGACTCTTCCAAGCCCTTTTATTGCTCTTACAAGCCATTATGAGGGTTTTTATGAAGATTTTATTGCTTGAGCCTCCTTTGTTGGCTCATCCTTCCCCTTTCCTCCATCCTCTCACCCTGTAACATGTGTCACTCCCTAATTGGCTGTAAGGAAGCACAATCCATGTGCTCTCTTCTCATGCAATCTAAGCATCCATGAGCTTTTTCCCATCCTTGCATCTTAGACCTCAATCCCTCAAGCCTCTTGCCTATAAATTGGATCCTTCCCCTTTTCAAAATAACACAATCCATGAAGTAAAGTCATAATGCCATTTTAAGAAGCCATTTTACATCAAAACCATACACTCACACCCAAATTCCAACTCCATTTCAAGCCATTTTTGAAGCATAAGCTTGAGCATACATCCTATCTATTTAGACAAAGCCACTCAACAAGAGAGCTTCTCATTGAGAGATTCCATTAATGGCTCATATTCTCAATTGAGAGCTCATCTTAGTCTATCTTGAAGTTTATGAATTTTGTTTAGTTTGTAGAAGCTTTATTTAAATTTGGTTTCTATTAGCATACTAACATTGCTCATATAGAATCACCACAATAACACTATATTCCAATAGAACCACACAAATCAATATGAATCAATTGAAAATCTCATTAGAAGAATAGTTCTTGCTCTTAAAGCTAGACTTTCTCACTTTACCCTATTGACAATTTTTTTCACATCACTTTATCAAGTTTTCTTAGTCTTGGTAACCCTCAACTCTTTTCACTTTACTAATGCTTACCAAGTTATCAAATTTCACATGACATAGCCTCTTATTTCATAAACAAACATCTTCACTTTTATAAATAGACAAGTATCTTCAAATAGGTCTAGATAGAACAAGTTACCTCTTGTTTGCTCTCCACTTCCAACTAGTTCACCAATAGCATCATAGATATTTTCTTTCTTGTTCTAGAAATCAACTCTATAACCTAAAATTATCAACTATGCTACACTCAATAATTTATACTTCAAACCATCAACCCAATATGCATTTTCATTCTTGATCTTTTCATTTAGTTTAATTGATCCTTTAGCTTTAGCATAACATGGAACATCATTACCAAACTTAACATTAGTTTCATTATAATTTTCTATCTTATTAAACTTACTTGTGTCACCAATCATATGATGTGAGAAACCACTATAAATTATCTATGTATCATTCTTACTAACAAATGAGATCCATGTAGTTTTCTCATCTATATTAGAATCATCTTTCATTGCAACATAAATAACTTCTTCATCATGATCATCAGAATTATTGTCAAAACCATCCTCTTCAGCAATATAACAAGATTTCTTACCTTTGTCATTGTAGTCTCTTTTGTCTCTTTTTCTTCTATCATCTCTCCTTCCTTTGTACTTGAAATGTTTCCTCTCATCCTTGTCACCTCTATCAATGCATCTAGCTACAATATGACCAATTTGTTATATGTTAAACAAATAATAGGAAGCTTACCTTTGTATTTTTTTTTCCTCTAGAAATTTTTCTTGCTAGTAATGCTTCAAGTTCATCAAGTTCATCATCATAGCCTATACCACTTTCTACATACTTGTGTTTTTTATTTTTCTTAGATCCATCAAGGGTTATTTGAGCTTTCAATGGAGATTTAGCACTAGCAAGGGTGTAATTGTCAAAATTTGATAATTTAAATGTAGCAAGTCTACCAATTAGAATGTCCAAGGTTAGATCATTACCAGATGTACATATTAGTTTATGAATTTAAGATATATTGATTGCATAGATAGGAAGTAAATTCCTCAATACCTTACTTATCATAGTCTCATCAGTTATATGCACTTCATCACCTATGATGACATTCATTGGCATGCCCAAAATATCAAGGCAAAAACACACGAATTTTTTTCTTTTTTTAAAAATTAATTAATCCACTATGTTAATACATGTTTGACTAAAGACACACAAGACACATTAGGTTTTCTAAGGTTCCATATTTCATTTTGTGTGTCGATTCAATCTCCTAGTTGAACCAGGTTTCATCTTTTCAGGACGTTCATCAAATTACCTTAATACTTGTTACCATTATTTAATTGAAATTTTAAACTAGTTAAAATAATTAAATATTTACTATTAAATTATTCTAGACATTCAACTCATAAATTAATTCAATGTTTAAAAATTAATTTGATCCTTAAGCCTACTTATCTATCATAACTTTCTACTTGCAACCCTAACCGACTTAGTCTTACCCCAAAAGACTATTGTTCTTAGTTATATATTCAACTTCATCAAATCCATTAAAATTATAGAAATTAAATTTCCAAAGTCATTAAAATATTTAAATTTTAAACATTAACACTAACTTAAAACCTCTAACTATCTCCGTATTCAATAATTTAATACTTAAAATGAATACAACTTTTTTTTTCTAAATAACAACTATTACCATCACTAAAATTCCCTAATACTAAATTCATATCCATGAATACAATAACTAATTAAATATTAATAAAAATATTCATGTATTTTTAAACTAATCTAAGACATCATTACTCTTTTCATAATCACCTTCTAAACAAAATTTAATTAAACTATAATACTAAGAAATACATTAAATCTAAAGCTATAAATATGTATATCCTAGTTCCATCGAATTCTTTACCATCATTATCTCCTAACATCTAAATAATTTAATATTTACATACTAATTAAAATCCTAATTTAACTTTATTAAATTTACTAACCTTTATTAACAAAATAACTAACATCTAACTACCTTACTAACCTAAACACCCTAACACATACTAACTAACCCTACCACCTAACCCCTACCCCCTTACCTTACTCTATCCATAACTCCTCCCCTCGTGGGTACACTATCCCAAGTAGTTTTCTACATTGTGAAAGGGTTATGTGATTGGAAGTTAGGAAGGGGAAGTCAAAGGTGGGATGTCCCATGTTTACTCCCCTTTTCAAGCTTTGTTAAAACATTCCTATCAAAATTATTATGCCCCCTCCCCCCCTGCCATTTGACAAAACACCTTCCTCCAAGTATGATGTGCTCAATCCACTAACATTTGACAGGAGACATGTGGAGGACTTGCAAACTTTGAGGTTGTTGCAGTGCCTATGTTGGGGGGAAAGATATTTAAAAGTAATGGTTTAAAGTTTGTTAGGTGAGGTGGGATAGGGTAAGGATAGAATAGGATTATTTCAATTTTTTTGTTTTTTATTTATTTTTATTTATGTTTTTGTTGTATTTTATAATTACAAGTCTATTATTTGTAATATATCAAGGATTTTAAAAGAAATATTTTTAAGAATATTCTCTATTGCAAAAGAGAATTAAAACTTTTTGCATGCAAATTCCAAAGAGCATTTTTGCTCTAAAAAAAAGATGAAATTTTTTAAGGTTCATTTTTCTCCTCCAAGAGTTAGTTTTTTTTTTTTTTTTTTTTTTTTTTTTAAATTTCTCATCAAGAGTTAAGTTTATTTTTTCATAGAAATTTTAACATTGCATAAGGTGATAATGTTTAATTCATTTTCTAGGATGGATTGTAGGCATAGATTTTGATGTTATATTTGCATTCAAATAGGATTAATTTTCAGTAATTACTAACAATGCAATAATAAGTAACATTTATTTAAATCAAATTTCCTCTAACACATAATCATAATTAACTCGAGCAACTTTTTATGACATCATCATAAATAATTACAAATTATCATATGCATATGGAATGAATTATTAGGAGTACAAGCAATGCCATAAGAAATGAATTTTGCTCTATTTTTTTTCTAAACATAAGTGGACTAGCCACTTCATATATTTATTTTATTAAAAAACCTGATTCAAGGACTCAATTGGAAAAGAATCGGGGAAGAAAACCTGATATCGTTGTTGTTACAAATATAAAGTTAACAATGAATTATACATCAAGATCATATTTTTTGAGGAGAAGTCTCCATAACATCTGACTCAAGAACACCAAAACTCTAAATCTAGTTTTTCTCCATATAAAAGTATCAACTAAGAAATCTATAAATTTACATAAAGATGACCATGGAAAGCTAAAATTGGTTGGGTAACAATCAGTCTCAATCACATAGACATGTTCAACAAACTAATCTCATCCAAGGTTTGCACAACAAGTTCCATATCAAAACCAAGACTAGGAAGAAGGTGGATTTTTCCAGGGTAGGATATGCCAATAACAACACCAAACATATGCCTCTTTTGAAGCTAATAATCACAAAGATTTTTTGTCCTTTCATTCCTTATCTCTTCAAAAACAAACCCATTTGTATTGACAAGGGCCCATAACACCCTACTTTCTCCCTCTCCTCATCATAAGGAGAGACTAAGCATTGACCCAAACTCCAATTTAGACCCTCCTCCCATACATGGCCACTTCTACCCTATCTGAGGGTGAGTAATGCCAACACACCCTTAATAGTTTTTCTTACAAAATAAAATGGAAAACATGAAAAGAAAAAAATAAGAAACCCGCAATAACTAATCCCTCGCATGTTTCATCACACACATGAAATACACACACATGCAAGAGGTTTACTTAAGCAAATAAAAATAAAGCATGAAGAACAAGGCCATGAAGAACCCTACCTTTATAAAGGTTATGGAAAAGGATTTTTTGAGAAGAGATAATGCTTCTTCCTCTTTAAATCCAAGCTTGACTCTCTCTAAATGTAGAGAATGGGTGAACACCCTTAAACCCTCAAAATGGAAACTAAATAGGCTTCTAAATTCACACACCTAAAATGATAATAACTCCAAACATGACTTAAGCCTTCTAGGGTCTTCCCACTTGATCCTACCATTAATACAACCTTTTTGATGAAGTGCAAACTTGGTAAAATCATGGAGATGTTCAATTTTTGCACTAAAAGGAAGGAGATCATAAAAGTCAACACAAGGATCTAGAAGGGTGGAAAATGTCCCCAACCCTTACACATACCCCCTAGCCACTTGGATTACATTAATTTTGGCCTCTAAGATCATTTTAGGATGTATATAATTGGCTTAAAATATTTGAACTTTTTAAAACCATAGGAATGCAAACTTTCCACGATACCCTAATTAGGGTAATTAATTTAGGTTATCAACTAATTAGTCTTAGATTACTAAAATAATCAATATTCAAGTAACAAGTTGTTAGAATTCAAACATGGATATAAATAACAATTACATGCAAATATAACCAATAAAAAATAATAATATATCACATAGAAAAGAACACAAGGCACCAAGATTTAACATGGTTCACCCAATCCTTGGGCTACGTCCACCAAACAACAAGTCCAATACTTTTATGATCCAATGATTACAATCTGTAATCCCTTATAGCTCAATACTGCCACAAGAACCAATTTTTCATCACACCTTATGAAACAATCCCTAACCCTAAGCCCTTTTATACAAGTATTTTAATTGCTTTAGGTTTATAATTAATAATTACATGCTAGCCCAAAATCTCAATAAAATAGGGCCTGATAAAATAGGGCCCAAAAAAATGAATTTATGAAGTATGTACAATACTTTCCTGATCAGTCACCATAAACTAAAAATTTCCCACTTGGGGACTGATCAGGCTCCACACTAAACATCAATCTCCCACTTGGAGACCAATCTTGTAGCAATACCGCTACCACATGGGGTTTCCACTAGATCAAACCATCCTGGACTCTACTATTCTTTTATTCATATTCAGTCTATAAGACCAACCAAAGCTGAAGAGGAGTTCAGCTTCTCCCTTGTTACTACCTTTGTCAACATATTTGTTGGATTGTCATTGGTGTGTATCTTTTCTAGCTTTAACTGTCCATCCTCAAAAACTAACCAAATGAAATGGTACCACAACTATATGTGTTTGGTCTTTGAATGAAAAGTTGAATCCTTTGCAAGATGAATGACACTCTGATTATATGTGAACAAATAATTATCCTTCTGAGGATGTCCCAATTATTGCAAGAAGAACTAAATCCATATCATCTCCTTGGCTACCTCTGTAGTAGCTACATATTCTGACTATGTAGTGGATAAAGCATTAACCTTTTGTAACCTAGAAACCCAGCTTATGGCTGCCCCACCAATAATAAAGATGTAACCTATAGTTCTTTACCTAGTATCAACATCCCCTGCCAAATCTAAGTCAACATAGCCCTGTAAATTAGTAGTAGAGCCCCCAAAGTGTAAACACTTATTGGATGTTCCTCTCAAATATCTGAGAACCCATTTGACTGCATTCCAATGCTCAATTCCTAGAAGACTCATATACCTACTAACAACTTCCACTGCATGTGCAATATCTGGCCTAGTACATACCATAGCATAAATCAAGCTTCCTATAGTTAAAGCATAGGTTACCTTGGACATCTTATCCTCCTCTTCTTGTGTCTTGGGACACATCTCCTTAGTCAATTTCAAATGACTAGGCAAAGGTGTGCTGACAACTTTAGCATTCTCCATAGAGAAACATTGCAACACCTTCTCAACATAATCAGCCTGAGATAGCATCAATATTTTGTTTTTCCTATCTCTACAAATATTCATATCGAGGATTTATTTTTCTGTCCCCAAATCCTTCATAGTAAATGCATGTGCTAATTAGATTTTTAGCCGCTTAATGTGATTCATGTTAGACCTAACTACAAGCATATCATCAACATATAAACATAAAATAATGTAGCTATCATCATCCAACCTCTTAAAGTAGACACAATGATCTAAATGACACCGAATGTAACCATGCTCATGCATAAAACTATCAAATTTTAGATACCATTGCTGAGGTGCTTGCTTCAAGCCATATAAACTTTTCTTTAATTTACACACTAAGTTCTCCTTACCTTTGACCACAAATCCCTATGGTTGAGCTATATATATCTCTTCATCCAAATCACCATGAAGGAAGGTTTTTTTAACATCCAATTGCTCTAAATGAAAATCTTCAGTAGCCACTAGATTTAAAATAGTATGGATAGAAGTCATTTTAATAATAGGAGAAAATATCTCATCAAAATCAATTCCCTTTTTCTATAAAAATCCTTTTACAACTAACCTAGATTTAAATCTTTTTTTACCTCCATCCTCTTCTTTTAATCTATAAACCCACTTATTCTATAAAGCCTTTTTACTTACAAGCAACTTGCACAAATCCCATGTCTTATTTTTCAGAAAAGAGTCCATTTCATCTTTCATTGTAGACTCCCCTTGAATCTTAGTATCCACCTACATAGCTTCATCATAACTTTCAGGTTCACCAACATTAGTATGTAAAATAGAATACAAAGAGGGAGAAAATTTTGTGGAGGTCTAATTTTCCTTGTTGACCATCTAACATTCATTGGTGCGTGTGGTATTTTTTGTTGTGGTTATTGCACATCATGAGGAATGGCTGGAACATCAACTTTTGGAGTATCATCCAGCACTACATAATCATCTTCTTTCTTCTCATGTTGCTACAACAAATCTTTGTACAACACTTTCTCATTGAATATGACATCCTAGCTTCTTACAATTTTATGATTTTCAAAATCCCAAAGCCTATAACCAAACTCATTAATTCCATATCCAAAAAATACACATTTCTTTGACTTAGCTTCTAGCTTGGTTCTATTTTTAGAATCTATGTGAGCAAATACTTCACAACCGAAGGTTTTGAGAAAATAATAACTCACTTTCTTACTAGTCCATGCTTCCTCTGGAATAAAATAGCCCAAAAGAGTAGAGGGACCTCTATTAATCAAATATACAGTAGTATTGATAGTCTCCACCCACATGTGTAAGGAAAACCCAACATGCAACTTCATACTCCTTGCACATTCCATTATAGTCATGTTCATGCGTTCAACCACTCCATTTTCCTATGGAATCTTTGGAATAGTTTTTTGTCTATCAATACCATTAGTGGAGAAATAATCTTCAAATTCATGACTACAATACTCACCACCATTATCAAATATGAGACATTTTAATTTTTTACTAGTCTCATTTTCAACCAAGCATTTCCATTTCTTAAAAGTTTGAAATACATCAAATTTATGTCTAAGGAAATAAATCCATAATTTTCTAGTTGCATCATCAATTAATGTAACATAGTAATGAGAGCCACCAAGGGAAGATACTTGAGCTGATCCCCATACATTAGTATGCACAAGCTCTAATTTCTCCCTTATATTTTCCTTCCCAGTCTTTGCAAAACTCACTGTCTTTTATTTTCCATACACACAACTTTCATAGAAATCCATATTAACACACTTCAGACCTGGTAAAACTTTCTTTGAATGAATTACTTTCATACCTTTCTTACTCATGTACCCAATTTTGTTGTGCCAGAGCACTGTATCAAAATCTACAGCAGCTATTTGTTTTCCTTGCTCAACTATAGCAATTGTTCCTAAACATTCATTTTTCTCTGAAACAATTAAAGTAGAAGGAACAATATGTCTGTACAAAGATATAAGGTGCCTACTTTCACACATTTTTCTACTACAAGGGAAACTTTTGAAACCTTCCAATTTTTATCATTAAAATTAACTAGACAACCCTCATCACCGAGTTGCCCTACTAAAATTAAATTCCTACTTAGCCTTGGAACATGTCTTACCTTATGTAGTAGCCAATTATTCCCATTCTATAACTTAATCTTAATTTTTTCCTTTCCAACAATCTGACAGGGTTCATTATCCCCCAAATAAACATGCCCAAAATCCCCTTGGAAATAATCAATGAAATAACCTCTATGAGGTGTAGCATGAAATGAAGCACCAGAATCTAAAACCCATGAATCATCAATACTTTCTAAAGATAGAAGTAAAGCATCCTCTTTGGATTTTTTACTTACCACATTTTCCTCCTTGTCTCCATCTAATTTATCTCCTTCATTTTTCTTTCAATTCCAACAATCTTTCTTTTTGTGCCTTGGTTTCTTACAGTACCAATAGTCGCTCACTCCTCTCAATTAAGACCTCCTCCCCTTTGACTTTCCTCTTGATTTCCCACAATTTCTAGAATTACTTCCTCTCTTAGTCATTCTACCTGTACTTTGTACATTCAAAGCACTTCCTAATGTAGATCCACCTAAAGTTTTCTTACAAGTTTCCTTACTCAAAATAACACCAATCACATCATCATATTTTAGGGTGCTAGATCTAAGAAAAAAATTACTCATAGCCATTACCAAGCCATTCCAGCTTTCAGACAAAGAACATAAAATCAAGAGAGCCTTAATTTCTTCTTCAAAATTAATACCCACAAAAGATAACTGACTAGTAATAGTATTAAACTCATTTAAATTATTTGTAAGAGATCCACCTTCTACCATTTTCATATTAAATAAATGCTTCATGAGAAATATTGTGTTTGAAGCAGAGGGCTTTTCATCTAGTGTCGCTAGGGTTTTCATCAATTTTTCTATCATCTTTTCTTTTGTAATATTAAATTCCACTAATGGTTCCAAGCATAATCAAATTCTTCCAAGTGCCTTTCTATCTAAAAGATCTCATTCATCATTTGACATAGATACTTAATTCTTGGCTTTGCCTTCCAAAGGCTTCCATAAATCCTTTTGATAAAGATAGTCTTCCATTTGCATCTTCCATAACTGGAAGTTTTGCCCATTAAACCTATCAGCACTTAGCTTACCCTCATCTACCATTGCTCCCACTCAACCGTGAGACTCCCACTCAATCATGAAACTTTACTGCAGAGGATAACTGAAAAACAACTAGGCTCTGATACCACTTGTTAGGATTAAACCAGAGAAAGAAATAACAATTATAGGAAAATATAACCAATAATAGAAAATAATAGATCACACAGAAAAGAACACAATGCACCAAGATTTAACATGGTTTGCCCAATCCCTGGGCTATGTCCACCAAACAGCAAGTCCAATATTTTTATGATCTAGTGATTACAACCTAATTACAATATATAATCCCTTATAGCTCAATGCCACCACAAGAACCAATTTTGCATCACACCTTATGAAATAATCCCTAACCCTAAGCCCTTTTATACAAGTATATTAACTGCTTTAGGGTATTAATTAATAACTACATGTTGGCCCAAAATTCTAATAAAATAGGGCTCAATAAAATAGGGCCCAAAAAAATGAATTTATGAAGTATGTACAATACTTTCCTAATCAATCACCAAAATCTAACACAAGTTACTCTACTAACCTTAATTAACATGTTGATACACATATACAAATTATGAGTGTCAAGTGACACCATAAGATTCACTATTACATAACATTAAACACCTTACAATTACATAATGATACACACATTCATAGTATGATGTAAATAAAATATGAAACAAAGAGTTTTGCATCTCTTCGTTAGACTCAACCTCAGTTTCACAAATTGTACATAGGGTCAATTACTCATTCTCCATTAGATTCCATGGTTAATAATCCTACACACTCAATTAATACATTAGTAGCTTGAGAAAATCATATGTATATATTTAAAACTCATTTGGATAATCATATTAATCAAAACATTAAACTTTCATTTAAATAACCTTTATCTCATCTCCACACACATATTTAATCATTACAAATTTGCATAATTAAATTATTTAACATATTCATAATCCTAAATTCATTTACTATAATACACCATTAGTATGCATGCTTATAAAAAATCAAGTAACATGATTAAGCATTTTAAAGTAGAGCATCACACAAAATAAAATAATATAATAGTGTCTAGTCCATCAAACAATGTCTCAACATATTGAGTCATAATGTGTCAAAATAAAATGTATCAGCTGTGCTATGATGGATCAGGGCGAGGCCTTACATTCACCATTTCTTTGATTTGGCTACAATATTGTGCAATATTCTCACCTTTATGCATTCTCATGTCATACAACTTTCCTCTTAAGTTTTCCAACTTGTCCCACATTTCTTTAGAAGTGGTTCATTCCTTCACATCATCAAATTTTGCATAACTAAGGGGTATTGAATGTTTAATCATCATTTGGTTTTGTTCCTTTTATTTCTTTTGTTTAACTATCATATGTCAAGGCACCTCAATGTAATTATTCTCTAAGTATTAATATGTGGAATCTCCAATTATAGATAAGTCTAATCTCATCAATATTTTCCATGCTGGGAAGTTCTCCTTGTTCATCTTAGGTATCTCTATCTTATACATCTTCATCTTTAATTGAATCCCTTCAAACTTGCTTGACAAGCACCAACTTTCTGATACCAATTTTTATAATAATTTAGAATAACTAAGAGGGGCGTTGGATCAATTATCTTCGTGTCTAGATATACCAATTCAACTTTTGAATACTTCAAACAGCTTCAAAATTCTCAAATACGCACTCATTCTCTATCATATCATCAACAATTTAACATTTCATCCATTTACTCAACTCTCTCTATCTCTATATATATGTGTTATCTAACGGTAAATAAACTAATGTAAAATATAGTATGCAAAATAATAACATCCACACATAATAATAACATTTTTGACACCAAGATTTAAGGTGGAAACCCACTTTGGGAAAACCCACCAAGTAACATGCTACAAATTTTTCACTGTTTTGAACTGAGCTCTATTAAGAGTCAACCTTGTGAAAGGTTACACAATGTACTATTAAATATGACCCTATTAAAGGATGTAATCATCCTATTAGGAGTGGCCTTGTTAGAGGACTTTAGAATATTCCATTAGAATGTCACTATGGTTAAAGGATTTACAAAATTATTGTTAGGTCAACCTTGATTAAAGGATTTTTGCCTCATATAATGGTTAGAATGAAATAGTGAGTTTGATCTATAAAGTACAACTCACTTTAAAAATTAAGATCTCCATTTGCTATCTTTTGGTTCATTGACTAGCCTTCATTGTCATCTCCATCACTGATATGCATGGCAGCTCTTCAAGTAATCACACTTCACCTCTATTATTTTTCTCTTCATAGCTTCTCCTTAACATATCCAATCAACTATGAAAAAACATTGAAATTCATTCCTTGTAACTCCTTAAATAGGTACTTTTGATCTTTTTCCTCTTAAAAATCACTATTGATCTTAGGGTCAAGTCAGATTCATCAAATCCTTCCATCTTTCTTTCTCCTTCTTCTTATAGAAACTTCTAAACAAATCCTTGCCTTTGATCATGTAAAAAAACTCCCTATACATTAAATATTCTAGCTCATAAATCCTTATCTTCTACTCACTTTGACTAATTCAAAATTTCATCTTTGTTAGCCTCAAAATCAAAGCTTTCTCAAACTTTAACTTTTATTATTACTCAACAATCACTATGTTTTTCAGCTCAGTTGATACAATATAACTTAGCACACACTATACTTTCTTGTTTGACATCAATATTCTCACTCAACCATTACTACACTTGGTCACAACTACACTTCTTCATACATTTTCTTAGCAATAACTAACTACTTGGCTTAAACTATTTTTCTCAACTTCTATTAAGTTCCTTAATCTTTTGCTTCAACTCCTTCATTGACCATACAATACTGATGCTCAATTAAGATTATCTGTTTGACTTGTTTCAACTCTTAATTTCATCCAGTTGTCTTCTAGACTTCATGTATTGATTTAACAACAAATTATCTTGCCAAGGAATAACTTATAAAGTATGTATTGTATTTTCATGATACTTAACACATCTCAAGTCATCCTTTCACTAGGTCATCTCATAATCACATATTTTCAAATCCTTTTCATCAATCAAATGATATGGTACTCTATACTATTAGTAAAATATCTCTCTAGTAGGTTTGACACTCTATCTTATCAATAGGTTTGACATCAATAACAACATAACAATTATTCCAATTGTAGCTTCCAACACAACTATTCTGTACCAAATATGGAAGGTTTAATACAAAGAGTGAGAGGAAATTATCTCTTTTATATGATGGATGGCTTCTTAGGGTGCAATCAACTTAAATTTAAGAGGGTTTGAATATTTTAAAACAAAAATCACTACTCCATGAGGAAATTATGTTTACATAAGGATTCATTTTGGATTAACAAATTCAAGGGATTTTTTTAAATATTTATTGATGTGACATCTAAAGGTTTGATTAATATAATTATGGTGGTTTATCAATATGATCTCATTATATACTCAAAAAGGGTTGAAGACCATTGTAATCATTTAGAAAAAATTATTCCTAAGGGCATTGGAGTATGGTATTTCAATGAACTATAAAAAATATTTTGGTGTTACAAAAGGAAAACTATTTGAACATAGTGTATTCGAAGATGGAATTAGAATTGATCTAGAGAGGGTAGAAATTATTGATAAAATTCTTTCTCCTACAAAAATGAAGGGTATATAATCTTTCTTTGGAAAAATCAATTTTGTTAGAAGGTTAATAGCTAACTTTTCTAAAATTGTAAAACCAATTTCCAGGATGCTAAAGAAGGGAGAAAAAGTAGAGTGGATGTAGGTGGAAAAACCAAGTGCAAGAATTTAATATAGAAATCTAGATCATAAAATTGGTGAGAGGAAAGGGATTGGATAAGTGGATGGTAGAACCAAATCTAGAAGTGTCTCAACTAAGTAAGATAAGTACTAAATATTTTATCATGAGTATCAAAAGAGCCCTATGGTATGAGGACATAGTGTTTTATCTCAAGCATATGAAACGTTTTATCTCAAGCATATGAAACTCCTTGAGGGATTAACTCAAAATTGATAATAATTTTATGTTGATATAAGATTTTTTTTGAAGAGAAGAACCTATAATGGAACAATAATTATTTTGATAATGATGTCAAACCTACTACCTACTAGTGAGACAATTGTTTTTTGGTCTAAAAGCTATCATTTAGTTGATTCATGAAGGGGATTTGAAAAGAGGAGATGACAATAGAACCTAGATAAAGTTTGAGTTATTTGGTATGAAAAGAAGCATGAATACCAAGTAAGACACATGAAAAGTGTCAAGACTAGAAGAAGATCAAGTATGAAAAGTGTCTATTAAGCCTTGTCAAGAAGTTAGCACAAGCTGAGCATAAATCAATATAAGCCAAGTGAAAAACAAAAGGTCTTGAGTAAAGATGAAAAATAGTGCAAGCCAAGTGATTGTTAGTATATGTCAAGTAAAGTTTAGTTGGTCTTGAGCATCAGGAAACTTTAGTTTTTGTCAAGTGAACTAGTATTGACCAAGTGATAGAATATTGATGTTGAGTGCCAGTAATTGTGTTAAATCAAAGATTTGACAAATCTAAGTTGACTATTTTGTTTTCTTGAATTGTGTGAAGTGTGTGAAAGATAAAAATGATGAAATGGTGGCATAGAATTCAAGGTAAACCATTTTGAGGAGAATTCAAGGAAGATTGTAGAATAAGTTTATAGAGGAACCAAATGGAAAATTGGTTATATTCATTGTATCCTACTCAATTCTACCTAACCCTAAAATGGACGATTGTGGCTAAGTAGAGAAAGATCTTAATTATCTATTTATATAGATAGCTGGTCAAAAGCAAAGGTTTTCATGTGCAAGAACCTAAGGAAGACAAGGAGTCTAGGGTATTGCTTCATTTAATGGCCAAATAGAAGTGACTATAGTTGGCATGCAAAGAAAGAAAGCTTAAGAGTATAAATGCTTGAAGAGTGAACAAGCTATTAGAGTTGAACTATGTGAATGCCAGGAAAAATTGAGTAAAATATAGATCTTTAATCTGCAATGAGTTGTAATTTGTTATCAGATCAAGCCTTGTTGTTACTTTCTAATCATTGTATTAGTCTGGGGTAAATCCTTTCGATTAAGGTTAACCTAACATTCATTTGTAAATCCTTTAACTAGGTGACATTCTAATGGAATGGTGTAAAGTCCTCTAACAAGGCTCACTCCTAACAAGGTGATTAAAATCCTTTAACCAAGTCACATTTAACAATGTGTGTTGTAACCTTTAATAGGGTTGGCCTTTCACAAGTCATCACTTTAGAAGAGTGAGAATTAGTAGCATGTTACTGGTGGTTTTTCTAAAATTAAGTTTCCACATAAAATCCTTGTGTCAAATGCATTATTGAGTCTATTATGTTTCATGTTTACATTTCTACAAAGTTGTTTTGACCTAGGATAGTAACCTACAAAGTTTAAATATTGAATGATCTAATGGATGCATGCATGATAACGTTTTATGGATATGGGTCTACTAAGAATTGAAAAGTTTTATTTGTACATTTGGACCTTGGATACCTAATTCACTCCCTCACCCTAGTTATTGTAAAGAATTCCAATAATTGGTATCAGAGCCATGGTGCTTAAGAGGACTATTTTGAAGGTACTAGAAGCAAAAGATCAAAATGTCCAAGAGAGAGGTACCCAATATTAACAAGAACTTTTCTGCATCAAAATTTTTGATGAAGCTACATCTAGGAGGTCTTGGATACCATGCACAATCTACCATCACCACTGAGCATGTTGGCCCTATTAGAGCCCTAACTACTAATGACCTAAAAAAGAAGAGAGAACACAATTAGGAAATGTTGGAGTTTACATTTATCCTAAGCTACACTGAGTCTGATGACATCAAGGAATGTGATACTACTAAGAAGATGTGGGATGCTATAGAAAAGATTTATGGAGGAAACAAAAATGTACTAAAAATCAAATCTAAAAGTCTTATAGGTAAGTTTGATGATATGAGAATGCAAGAAGGTGAGAATATGGTTCAATACTATGCTAGAGTAAAAGAAGTAGTTAAAGCTATTAGAGGAGCAACTGGTAAGATTAAAGATGAGACTGTGATCAGCAAAGTACTAAGAACTTTATTGCCCATCTATGCTATTAGAGTCTCTACAATACAAGAACTAAACTGCACACCTAGTAATGATCTAACCCTTGAAGGATTGATAGGTAGACTCACTACCTTTGAACTCTCTAATTTTGATAATTTCAAATCTAAGAATGTTGAATCTTCTTTCAAAGCTAAACTATCATTAAAAGAACCTAAAGAGAAGAAGAAAAAGGTCAAATATGTTTCTACTGATAGTGATACAAATGAGGAAGATGTAGAGCACCTTGAAGTACTAGTAACAAGGATATTTTATAGAGGTAAAGGAAAATTCATGTGTTTTAATTGCAATGAGATTGATCATATTTCTACTAGATGTCCAAAGAAGAAGAACAATAGAAGTGGAGACAAATATAGAAGTGAAAGAGATGACGATAGAAAAGATTACAAAGATAAAGACAAGAAGTCTTGCCACATTGCTAAAGGGGAAACCAAAGATGGATCTGACAACCATTATAATGAAGTGGTGTATGTTGTAATGAAGGATGATTCTAATGAGGATGAGGCAACTGCACTAGTATCTTATGTGAACTAGAGTAATAGATGGATCATTGATAGTGGGTGTTCACATCATATGAATGGAAATAAAAGTAAGTTCATTACCCTTTATTATTATGATGGGAATAATGTAAGGTTTGGTAATAAGGCACCCTAATTGATAAAATGAAAAGGATCTATCAAACTCATAGAAAATATCATGTGTAACAATGTTTATTATGTAGGACTTAACTATAATCATTTTGAGTGTTTTATAACTAAATAGTTTAGGTTGTGTAATGCCCTGCCAAGGGATCCAAATAATTAACCTAGAATTTCACTAAGTTTAGTAGCATTTTTTTTTTAAACATGAAAGTAAATACCACATATAACTTATGCATAATAACAGAAGCAATAGCAATGTCCATCTAAAAGTAAACATAACATACATAATAGATTACATTCTTTAAGATCCCTTAACGTTGAATTACATCTTAAAACATCTAACATACATGAATCTATTTAGTACAACATCCACATAAAATAATAATGATAAGTCCAATGTTTATACATTACATTTCAAATGCTCAATCATCCACTGTTCATGTCACAGGGTATGAAAAGCTTAAAAGAATATACATATGTAGAATAAGGTACATCATCCTATTCTAATCCATGATACATCAAAGTAAAGATAACCACATGATACATCATCATAAAAGACATATACATCCATCATAAAGATCAAACATAATAAACTAAGTACACGGTTCCTCCCAACCGTTAATAGCATCATTAGACCATCGAGGATCCTAGCCATCCCTCCTTGTGTAACGTTCCAAATCATCGAAGAGATCATCGGTATTAACATAGTAGGAATGTCACTCCTAACCTATACAACATCATATGTAGAAAGTAATCTAACATGCAAATAAAAGCATAAGATAACATCATCTAACATATGCTAAAACATCAATGAAAGGATACATATCTACCATCATGAAGGATGCATCAGCCACAATGTCTCAATGAATCTCAAATGATAAGAGTGAAAAATACACTACCACTCGACCACGTGGTACCTAAGTGGTCCACTCCCACCATGCTGAGGAAATAATCTCAAGTCCCAAACAGGCTATCAAAAAATCACATAGCATAAATCTCTACAAGTCCAGGAATCCTAAAAGTATACTAACTCAAAGGTTCCAAACACAAAATCTGACATCTAATCCCAGAGGCACACAATGACATATAGGAACCTACTATGCAAGCAGGAAAGTGTCATTGCATTTATCATGTACAAGTTACCCTGGCAGTTAGCTAAACTCCACGGGTCCATACTGATCTCATGCGGCCACTAGTATCCTCTCATACTGACAAGGCATATTACGAAATGAAAGGTCGCAGCCATGTGTTCTCACTACTCCCATCCTAGCCTGTACAAGCACTCAAGGCATGGGTGAGAAAAAAACTCTTATCTTTTTGGGTTCATTTACTTAGTATTAGGTGTGAATGTTATCACTTATTAATCCAACTTACAATGAGTTACCTTGGCATCCTCTTAGGGCCCCGGCCCCCATTGCAAGCCACTTCCCGAAACTACATGTAGATATCCTACACTAAGCTCATGAAATCATAAATCTCAAAATCACAAAAGATAATCCATAATAAAATCATCAAATATGCATAGAAGCATCAAATCTCCATGAGCAAACATCCATAGAAAATCATGAACACAATAGCTCTCTATTGGAAACTGAAGTATCACTGATAATCAAAATATCCAATGGTTCTCAATAACCAAATATATCTCAATCATACTGATCAAAGACTCCAAAAAAATAGTTGAGTCAAACATGTCACAACATGACATCATCAAGAAATAAATTCACATTTCAGTCCCATCATGGCGACTAGAAAATAACCAAGGATAACTGATTGATGACCAAAAATAATGGTTAAGTCAAGTGTCTCATACATAAGAATCTCAACTATAACAATTAATAATTACAAACAATACATAGAGCATTCCATCACATAACCATGGTTGGGTTTATAAAGATCGAGATTAAAACATCATCATGACATCACAATCACATAATCCCCAAGCCTCTAGTAAACGTCCTATAACTGGTTAACACTAGTCAACCCAAAATCTAAAATAATAGCATAAAGAATACACAATGCAAACACATGTTTTGGTTTTGCTAAACTTGAATTTAAATGCAAAAGTCTCAGTTTATGTTTTCCAAATTAAATATCAAGTGGAGAAATTTCACGTTTTACCTAACCCATGTTTTTTTGTATTGATAGATAAAAGTTTCTCCCCAAAAAAAAACATTAGACTCAATTTTCTAAATGTTCTAAATGTCTTTTATATACACATTTTGATGATAATGACCCCCATCATTTTCAAGATAATATTTGAAATTCTTTATATATTCATCTTTCCAAATTAAAAGATTATATTGAATCTATATTGCTCAACATTATAAAATAACTTCTTATTAAAGAATTTCTCTTTAAATTCCAAACATCAATTAATATATCAATTATTTATTATTATTAATGTATATACATATATATACTTATATACATATATATATATATATATTTATATACATACATACATATATATATATATACATACATATATATATATACATACATATATATATATATACATACATATATATATATATATATATATATATATATATATATATATATATATATATATATATATATATATATATATATATATATATATATATATATATATATATACATACATAAATAAATACATATATATATATATATATATATAATAACATTTAATAATTTAATAACAATGCAACATTGAAAAGTTGAAATTCATATTCAAATAACATATGAAATAACATTTAACAATTTCTACCTTTTAATATATAAAAACTCAAACCAAACAGTGATATAAGTACCGTCGGCGCATGAATGACCTGTGGATCGCAAGTATGCTACGAGTTGCAGGTACTCTGTAGACCATAGGTACACTGCGATCTCGCAGTGCCCTATGATACCACGGTTATCATAATGGTGTTGACAGGGGTGGGGAAGAGTCCATCTACCCCTATAAAAATTAATTTTTATATTTTTTTTTTAA
The DNA here is from genome assembly GCA_028749045.1 of Cupressus sempervirens. Taxonomy (NCBI): domain Eukaryota; kingdom Viridiplantae; phylum Streptophyta; class Pinopsida; order Cupressales; family Cupressaceae; genus Cupressus; species Cupressus sempervirens. Next base: position 444,639,867 of record CM053784.1, on the reverse strand, counting down.
AAATGATATCAATAATGTTGTTTCCATACAAATCGCAATGCAATTTTATATATATTTTCACTGCGATTTATAAAGTACAATTATTCAATGTATATATATATACATATATGTGTGTGTATTTATATGTACTCATAGAATTAAATCAAATATCACAGCATATATATATATATATATATATATATATATATAAATATGCAAATATATATATGTGTGTGTGTGTGTGTGTGTGTGTGTGTGTGTGTGTGTGTATGCAGATGCAAAAATTATAAACATGTATATTTTACAATGAGCATATACACAATTTATTTAAAGATCTCAATTTTCAGAATTTTCCTATAAACTATTTGGTCTCAAAATTTATTCAATAAATCATCTAATGGTTTTGGCTACAAATTTAAACCCCAGCCCCATGTTCTTTTCAGATCTATGCATATAAAATTTTCAAATAAATTAACTACTCATATTGAGAATGCATACAATAGAAATATGAAATTCCTCAGAAGACATATGGAAGACATGAAGAAGACAGGGAATGCATGATGCAGAAATAGCATAAGTAAAATCACAAGAATCTACTCTGATTTTGATGCTAATTCACTCTTCCTCGGAAAACTTGTAGAGCAAGCTCCCTTCTTTAGAGTTCTCGAATCCTCCAATGCTCCAATTGCACTCCAAACACTATCTTTAAGCTTCTAGGAATGCCTAAATATAAAGAGCTCTCAGGAAACATCTAGAATGCCTCTTGAAACAGCTAGAAGTTGTCACCAACTAAGCATGGGTCTTTTCCAACCTTCTAGATGAGCCACAGGGTTGTAGACACCATGTGCTTAATTGATGCACTAACCTTTGTGTTGTTGACACAAGAGAAATGAAAAGGTGTGTTAACTCTCATGCACACTTTTAACTCCAATTCACTTTTTATATAATTTCTATTTAAATCTTTATAACTTTCATTTTAATTTTTATAACTTTTATTATTATTATTTATTTATTACTTTATTATTATTTTATTATTATTATTAATTTTAATTTCTAATTTTCTTTCATTTAATTCTTTTTCCTCAATTAATTCTCAATTAATTAATTATAATCAAAATATCAAATAACATGATATTTTATATTAATTTCTTCAAATAATTAATTTATTAATTAAATCTATTTATTAAGACTTAATTAATAGAAAATTCACCATAGACCTCCAAGATAAAATATGAAAACCCATCATAGAGAAAATCACACAAACTCAGTCTAAAGGGTTAAAAATCATGAATTATGTCATCTGACACATTCGGTGGGTAAAATATCCAGATAAATCGCGTACCTCACTAGGACAATTGGCTTAAAGGTTTGGGATTTGGACTTGAGAATTTATCTCCCTTCTCTTATCATTGAGATAGTATAATAGGGTACACTCATCCTGGCAATTTAGGGAAGTCGATACCTAGTACCTGCAACCTATAAAAAAACCATGCATGTACATACAATATATATAATGCTAAGCTAAATAGACAATGGCAGGAAGTGGTGCATCGTGTAGATCCCAACTAAGCAGGTGACTATGACTCCCTTCCTTAACCACATCAGAAATGCCATACAATAAGAAACATGCACACCATACACATGCAAGTATTGGGTAAGTATCCATAATAAAATACATGAGATAATAAACCATCCAACTAATCATCAGCAATAACTGAAAACAATATAATGATCATCATGTATGCATGAAATGTAAAGTCTAAATGATCTCATCACATAACCACTGAATCCATAACATAATACTAGTCCATCATAATTTGATAATAATAGCAACAATATGTCTAGAAAAGATGTGAATGAGGGTAGGCACTACATCCACCCCCCCTTGGGTTAGGCTTACTCCTGGAAGCCTACAAACAAGTAGGAATATAACTCCCTCAATCTAGTTGCATTCTCCCAAGTAGCTGAAGAATCATCAGTAGGGTCCCATTGAACCCTTACCTGCTCGATGGTTTGACCCCTAAGGGTCAACTCCCGCTGCTCCAGAATACGAACCGGCTCCAAAGCCAGCTACCCATCCTCTACCTATAATGAATTCCAATCAAGAACATGTACAATATCAGGAATATACTGCCAACGCACTGAAATGTGGAAAACATCATGAATGCGAGCTAGGCTAGGCGGTAGAGCAAGGCGGTAAGCAACCGAGCCAATCCTCTCTAGAATCTTGAATGGTCCCACAAAGCGAGGTGCTAGCTTAGAACCCTTTTCATATCAGATTAGACTCTTTCACGGTTGCACTCTCAAGAAAACCTTATCACCCACAGCAAATTGCTTATCAGTCCTATGAGCATCAACATACTTCTTCTATCTATCCTGTGTCGTAGTCAAGTGCTCATGGATACGCACTATCTATTGCTCCATATCATGAAGCATCTCAGGACCCAATAGGATGTGATCCTCAAGACTATCCCAACTCAAGGGTGTATGACAAGGACGTCCATATAATGCCTAAAATGGTGCCATGCCAATAGAACTATGATACCCGTTGTTGTAAGAAAACTCCACCAGGTAGAGATAGTCCTCCCAATGTGTCTGCCTATCCATCACATACATCCGTAACATATCCTCCAAAACCTGATTCACCCTCTCTGTCTAACCATCAGTCTCTAGATGATATGTCAAACTAAAGTTTAACTACACTCCAAGCTCATGTTGCAACGATGTCCAAAATGCAGATGTGAATACAGGATCCCTGTCAAAAATGATCTTTCTAGGAATACCATGTAATCTCACAATGTCACGCATGAAGACATTAGCTATAGAAGCTGCTATGTAGGAAGACCTTATCGGTGAAAAATGTTCCACCTTAGTCAACCGATCAACGGTGACCATGATAGCATCATGACGTCGAACCTTCATAGGTAATCCTACTATAAAATCCATAGAGATGATATCCCACTTCCAAGGAGGAATGAGATTAGGCTGCAAAAGTCCAGCCGAGTTCTAATGTTCTGCCTTAACTCTCTGACACTCAAGGCACCTAGCCACAAAATCAGCAATATCTCACTTCATCCCAAACCAAAAGAACAAACATCTCAAATCAACATGCATCTTCTTGACACCTAGATGTGCTAAGTAAGGTGTACGATGGGCTTCTACTAGTATCAAGGTGCGAAGCTCATCCAGAAATGGCACATAAATCCTCCCTAAATGTCTTAAAAGACCATCTGATTCTTGAATGTAACTTGCAAACCTACCTTCCAAAGGTCTTCCTGAATCTATCTCTCTGCACACTTCCTGATACCATGAATCTGTAGGAAGTGCCTAAAGAATCTGACTCCTCAAATCCACACTAAGAGTCATCAATGATGCCACATGTCTCCTATGACTCAAAGAATCCACCACCAAATTTTCCTTACCCTGAATGTACTTAACCTCAAAATCATACTCGCATAGAAACTCCATCCATCGCCTCTGGTGAGCATTCAAATTAGGCTGAGTGAAAATGTACTGAAGACTACGATGATCGCTATGTAGCTCGAATTTGTGCCCCAACAAAAAATGTCTCCACCTTGTCAAAGCATGAACTACTACTGCTAACTCAAGATCATGCGTAGGATAATTTAACTCATGATCCTTGAGCTTGCGTGATTCATACGCAATCACCCATCCATTCTGCATCAACACTGCCCCAATCCCTTTAAGAGAAGCATTTGTACACACCATAAAATCACCTTCTGGATCAGGTATGGCTAGAATTGGTGCACTTTTCAAAAGCTCCTTGAGCTTCTAAAAAGCTTCCTCACATTTCTCTATCCATACGAACTTCTTTCCTTTCCTTTGAAGAGAATTGATAGGATGTGCTATCCTAGAGAAGTTCTGGACAAATCTGCGATAATAACCAACTAAACCCATGAAACTACGAATCTCTAACACATTAGTCAGTTTTGGCCAATCTATTATCACCTGAATCTTTGCAGGATCCACTGAAATACCATCACCTGAAATAACATGCCCTAAATACTGAATCTTCGATTTGAAGAATTCGCACTTAGCTGCATTGGCATAAAGCTGATTGTCTCTCAAACATTGCAATACCAACCACAGGTGTTCCTCATGCTCTTTCTGAGTCTTAGAATATATCAATATGTCATCAAGAAACACAAGTAAAAATCTATCTAAATAAGATTGGAACACACCATTCATCAAACTCATGAAAACTGATGGAGCATTAGTCAACCCAAAAGGTACCACTGTGAACTCATAATGCCCATGGCAAGTTCGAAAAGTGATCTTGTGAATATCTGCTTCCCTAATGTGAAGCTTGTGATATCTTGACTTAAGGTCAATCTTGGAGAATACTATGGCTCCCTTGATCTGATTGAATAAGTCATCAATCCTAGGCAGAGGATACCTGTTCTTAATAGTCACCTTATTCAACTGTCTGTAGTCGATACAAAGGCGCAAAGAACTGTCTTTCTTCTTCACAAAGAGCACTGGAGCTCCCCATGGTGATACACTAGGTCAAATGCTCCCTTTGGCTAGAAGTTCCTCTAGCTGAAGACGTAGCTCACCCAATTCCTATGTAGTCATGCAATAAGGACCTTTAGAGATAGGCTCCGCTCCAGGAATCAGATCAATAATAAAGTCAATGTCCCTCTTTGGAGGCATGCCTGGAACTTCACTTGGAAAGACATCTGCGTACTCCTATAAAATTGGGTGATCTAAAGTCTTCCTTATAGGATCTTCCTCATCAAGATCATTTACCATAATAGAAAATATCTGACATCCCTTACGAAAACTTTGCTACAATTGCATAGCAGAAATCATCTACAGAGATATAGGCCTTGGTATCCCAACTATCTGCACATCATTCCCTTGGTCATCTTGGCACAAAATAATCTTCTTCCTGCAATCTATACTGGCTCTATGAGATCCAAGCCATTCCATGCCTAAAACCACATCATAGGAACCAAGGGGTATGACTCGAAGATCCACTGCTATATCAAAGCTTCCTAAGATAAGCCCACACTTATGAACTACAGAATCTGTGGAGACCTTAAAACCTGAGGCTAGTTCCACTTGCCAACCATGATCTTGCTTCACCACATCTAGCTTACACTTAGAAACTATAGATGGTGAAATAAATGAATCTGTAGCTCCTGAATCAAACAATACTGAAAGAGATATACCTCTAATAGCACCTATGGTCTCAACCACTGTTCCTTGATGATCTGCTTGACGCTGATCAACTGTTGCAAAAAATCTATGAGCTCTACCTGCATCACCAACTGTAGGCTCTGAAATTGTAGGTCTAGGTCCTGAAAATAGAGGTGCTCACTAAGGACACTGAGCTGCATAATGTCCAATCTGTCCACATGAAAAACATTCTATATTTCTACCAAATCCTCTTCCCATAGGTGGTACATTTGATTGCTGATGAATGTTCCTACTAACAAAAGACTGGCTACTCTGAGCTGGTTGATTGGATTGATTTTGTTTATTGCATTGAGCATTGTGGTTGTTCTTGGTGTTAGAACCCTTGCCACCACCTTGAGCTTGAGAATTTGATCCCTTCTGTTGCTGTTTCTGCTGAGACTTCTACTGATACTATTTTCCCTTAGAGAAAGAAAACTTCTTATTACCACTTGAATTGTAGTTGCCTTTAGATCATGATGCTACTGGTGCTCCTACAAAACCACCTTGACCAAGGTTGACACTTTTCTCAACAAGGATAGCTCGATGTACCACATCCTTGAGGGTTTTTGGCTCAAATACCTTAACTCCCCCAATTATACAATTATTCAACCCCCTAATAAAGTATTGTGTCAACTGAGCTGAATTGTCACTAAACCCTGAAAAAGACATGAGCTCATAAAAATTATGCTCATACTCGGTCACTGACAAAGTGTACTGTCTAAGATTATGAAATTCATCAACCCTTTGTTGTTTCCATTCCTTTGGTAGGAATCATTCATGAAAACTCTCTAAGAATAGTTCCCACATGACACTACTCATATCGATTCCCAGTTTCTTCTCCTCAATTGTCCACCAAGTGGCCCCAAAATTCTCTAAATTACTGATCGCAAATCTTTCCTTAACATTGTTTTCGAACTCCTGCATGGCAAAAATCCTGTCGAGGGAAATAAGCCACTGCTCGGCCACATAACCAGAACCTTTCCCATTAAAAGGCTTAACCTTGGATCTTGAAAGATCCTTCATTTGAGTGGACACAATGGACCTCTAATGATCCTTCTGAGGACTTCTAGATCTAGTCTATGCTCTTGTTTTTTCTAGTGCACTTTGGGCTATTCTTGGATAGGAGGTAGACATTCTAGAATAGTCTGCATCATCTATCTCAAATTGACCTCTTCAGACTCAGCTTGGTCCTCTCTACGTCTCTCTTCCTACTGCCTACTAGAGTGCTCATCCCTGCTCTCTACATGAGCCGATCCCTCATGGGTAGACTCATGGACATTGATAGCTCTGCCATGACCACGGCCTCTACCATGGCCTTTAACAGAAGATCTAGTCCCAGATACCATCCTACAATAGTGCAAACTAAAATTACAATCACATGATGCAATAGACTAAGTTTAGTTCTATGTTTAGGTTTAAGTTAAATTTCTAGTTTGAAATACTAAGTGTTGAAGTATGAAAAATATGCAAGTAATAGTTTCAAGTTCTATCTCAGTTCACCTAGTTTCAAGTTTGAAAAGATACACTTAATAGTTCAAAGTTCTACTTGTTCCAAAATACCTAGAGCTCCCAATGTAGAAACTCAGGCTCTGATACCAAATGTAATGCCCCGCCAAGGGATCCAAAGAATTAACCTATAATTTCACTAAGTTTAGTAGCATTTTTTTTTTAACATGAAAGTAAATACCACATATAACTTATGCATAATAACGGAAGCAATAGCAATGTCCATCTAAAAGTAAACATAACATACATAATAGATTGCATTCTTTAAGATCCCTTAACGTTGAATTACATCTTAAAACATCTAACATACATGAATCCATTTAGTCAAACATCCACATAAAATAATAATGATAAGTCCAATGTTTATACATTACATTTCAAATGCTCAATCATCCACTGTTCATGTCACAGGGTATGAAAAGCTTAAAAGAATATACATATGTAGAATAAGGTACATCATCCTATTCTAATCCATGATACATCAAAGTAAAGATAATCACATGATACATCATCATAAAAGGCATATACATCCATTATAAAGATCAAACATAATAAACTAAGTGCATGGTTCCTCCCAACCATTAATAGCATCATTAGACCATCATGGATCCTAACCATCCCTCTGTGCATAACATTTCAAATCATCAAAGAGAACATTGATATTAACATAGTAAGAATGTCACTCCTAACCTATACAACATCATATGTAGAAATTAATTTAACATGCAAATAAAAGAATAAGATAACATCATCTAACATATGCTAAAACATCAATGAAAGGATACATATCTACCATCATGAAGGACGCATCAGCCATGATGTCTCAATGAATCTCAAGTGATAAGAGTGGAAAATACACTACCACCTGATCGCATGGTACCTAAGTGGTCCACTCCCACCGTGCTGAGGAGATAATCTCAAGTCCCAAGAAGGCTATCAAAAAATCACATAGCATAAATCTCTACAAGTCTAGGAATCCTAAAAGTATATTAACTCAAAGGTTCCAAACACAAAATTTGACATCTAATCTCAGAGGCACACAATGACATGTAAGAACCTACTATGCAAGCGATAAAGTGTCATTGCATTTATCATGTACAAGTTACCCTAGCAGTTAGCTAAAATCCATAAGTCCATACCGATCTCATGCGCCCACTAGTATCCTCTCATACTGACGAGGCATACTACGGAATGCAAGGTTGCAACCATGCGTTCTCACTACTGCCATCCTAGCCTGTACAAGCACTCAAGGCATAGGCGAGAACAAAACTCTTATATTTTTAGGTTCATTTAGTTAGTATTAGGTGTGAATGTTATCACTTATTAATCCAACTTACAATGAGTTACCTTGGCATCCTCTTAGGGCCCTGGCCCCCATTGCAAGCCACTTCCTGACACTACATGCAGATATCCTACCCTAAGCTCATGAAATTATAAATCTCAAAATCACAAAAGATAATCCATAATAAAATCATCAAATATGCATAGAAGCATCAAATCTCCATGAGCAAACATCCATAGGAAATCATGAACACAACAGCTCTCTATTGGCAACTAAAGTATCCAATAGTTCTCAATAACCAAATATATCTCAATCATACTGATCAAAGACTCCAAAAAAATGGTTGAGTCAAACATGTCACAACATGACATCATCAAAAAATAAATCCACATTTCAGTCCCATCATGGTGACTAGAAAATAACCAAGGATAACTGATCGATGACCAAAAATAATGGTTAAGTCAAGTGTCTCATACATAAGAATCTCAACTATAACAATCAATAATTACAAACAATACATAGAGCATTCCATCACATAACCATGGTTGGATTTATAAAGATCGAGATTAAAGCATCATCATGACATCACAATCACATAATCCCCAAGCCTCTGGTAAACGTCCTATAACTGGTCAACACTAGTCAACCCAAAATCCAAAACAATAGCATAAAGAATACACAATGCAAACACTTGTTTTGGTTTTGCTAAACTTGAATTTAAATGCAAAAGTCTCGGTTTACATTTTCCAAATTAAATATCAAGTGGAGAAATTTCACATTTTACCTAACCCATGTTTTTTTGTATTGATAGATAAAAGTTTCTCCCCAAAGAAAAACATTAGACTCAATTTTATAAATTTTCTAAATGTCTTTTATATACACATTTTGATGATAATGACCCCCATCATTTTCAAGATAATATTTGAAATTCCTTACATATTCATCTTTCCAAATTAAAAGATTATATTGAATCTATATTGCTCAACATTATAAAATAACTTCTTATTAAAGAATTTCTCTTTAAATTCCAAACATCAATTAATATATCAATTATTTATTATTAATAATGTATATACATATATATATATATATATATATATATATATATATATACTTATATATATATATATATACTTATATATATATATATATATATATATATACTTATATATATATATATATATATATATATATATATACTTATATATATATATATATAATAACATTTAATAATTTAATAACAATGCAACATTGAAAAGTCAAAATTCATATTCAAATAACATATGAAATAATATTTAACAATGTCTACCTTTTAATAATAATAAAACTCAAACCAAATGGTGATATAAGTACTGGCTTTGCATGAATGACATGTGGATCACAGGTACTATGCAGACTGCAGGTACACTGTGATCTCACAGTACCCTACGATACCACGGTTGTCATAATGGTGTTGGCAGGGGTGGGGAAGAGTCCATCCACCCCTATAAAAATTAATTTTTATATATATTTTTTTAAAACGATATCAATAACGTTGTTTCCATACAAATCGCAATGCGATTTTATATATATTTTCACTGCGATTTATAAAGTACGATTATTCAATATATATATATATATATATATATGCATATATATATATATATATATATATATATGTGTGTGTGTGTGTGTGTGTGTGTATTTATATGTACTCACAGAATTAAATCAAATATCACAGCATATATATATGTGTGTGTGTGTGTGTGTGTGTGTGTATGTATGTATGCGGATGCAAAAATTATAAACATTTATATTTTACAATGAGCATATACATAATTTATTTAAAGATCTCAATTTTCAGAATTTTCCTATAAACTATTTGCTCTCAAAATTTATTCAATAAATCATCTAATGGTTTTGGCTACAAATTTAAACCTTAGCCCGTTGTTCTTTTCAGATCTATGCATATAAAATTCTCAAATAAATTAACTACCCATATTGAGAATGCATACAATAGAAATATGAAATTCCTCAGAAGACATATGGAAGACACGAAGAAGATAGGGAATGCATGATGCGGAAATAGCATAAGTTAAATCACAAAAATGTACCTGAATTCTGATGCTAATTCACTCTTTCTCAGAAAACCCGTAGAGCAAGCTCCCTTCTTCAGAGTTCTCAAATCCTCCAATGCTCCAATTGCACTCCAAACGCTATCTCTAAGCTTCTAGGAATGCTTGAATATAAAGAGCTCTCAGGAAACATCTAGAATGCCTCTAGAAATAGCTAGAAGGTGTCACGAACTAAGCATGGGTCTTTTCCAACCTTCTAGATGAGCCATACGGTTGTAGACACCATGTGCTTAATTGATGCACTAACCTTCGTGTTGTTGACACAAGAGAAATGAAAAGGTGCATTAACTCTCATGCAAACTTATAACTCCAATTCACTTTTTATATAATTTCTATTTAAATCTTTATAACTTTCATTTTAATTTTTATAACTTTTATTATTATTATTTATTTATTACTTTATTATTATTTTATTATTATTATTAATTTTAATTTCTAAATTTCTTTTATTTAATTATTTTTCCTCAATTAATTCTCATTTAATTAATTATAATCAAAATATCAAATAACATGATATTTTATATTAATTTTCTCAAATAATTAATTTATTAATTAAATCTATTTATTAAGACTTAATTAATAAAAAATTCACCATAGACCTCCAAGATAAAATATGAAAACCCATCATAGAGAAAATCACACAAACTCAGTCTAAAGGGTTAAAAATCATGAATTATGTCATCTGACACATTCGGTGGGTAAAATATCCAGATACTTGTCCTACCTCACTAGGAAAATTGGCTTAAAGCTTTGGGATTTGGACTTGAAAATTTATCTCCCTTCTCTTATCATTGAGATAGTATAATAGAGTACGTTCATCCTAGAAATTCAGGGAAGTCGATACTCGGTACCTGCAACCTGCAAAAAAACCATGCATGTAAATACAATATATATAATGCTAAGCTAAAAAGACAATGGCAGGAAGTGGTGCATCGTGTAGATCCTGACTAAGTAGGTGACTACGACTCCCTTCCTTAACCACATCAAAAACACCATACAATAAGAAAACATGCACACCATACACATGCAAGTATGGGGTAAGTATCCATAATAAAACACATGAGATAATAAATCATCCAACTAATCATCAACAATAACTGAAAACAATATAATGATCATGATGTATGCATGAAATGTAAAGTCTAAATGATCTCATCACATAACCACTGAATCCATAAGATAATACTAGTCCATCATAGTCTGATAATAATAGCAACAATATGTCCAGAAAAGATGTGAATGAGGGTATGCACTACAGGTTGCAAAGTTGAGTTTGAAAACATGATAGCAAAGGTCTATGATACTGATGGGAAATTAATTAGGAAAGGTGATTAGACTAGAGGTAATCTATTTTATCTTGATATGAATGATGCTACTTGTCTTGTTGTAGAATTTGATGATGTGTGGTTATGGCACAAGAGGTTATTTCATGTTAACTTTGATAACTTAGTCAATATTAGTAACATGAAAAGAATCATAGGTTTTCCTAAACTAAAGAAACTTGACAATATGATATGCAAACAATGTTAGTTATGCAAAATGACAAGATCTAGTTTTAAGAGTAAGACACAACTCTAAAGATATTCTTGAGATTGTTCATACTGATTTGTGTGCACTAATTGTTGTGAAAAGCTACAAAGGTGACAAGTACATTATCCTATTTGTTGATGATTATTTTAGGATGATGATAGTTATGTTTCTAAAGATTCTTTTCAAATGCTTAAGTGATACTTATCTAGAGTTTAAAAGGAGATAGGCAAAAGCTTAAAATATCTTATTTTTGATAGAGGAGGAGAATTTACATCAAATGAAATTGAGATGTTCTATAATGATAAAGGAATCAGAAGACAGACTTTTGCACCTAGGACCCCTCCACAAAATGGAATTGTTGAAAGGAGGAACATATCTATAATGGACTATACTAGAACACTCACGATGGAGAATATTTTTTCTTTAAAATATTGAAGAGAGGCTATAAGTATAGCTATCTATACCTTGAATCATGTGCAAGTCAAAAAAGGTACTCATTCAACACCTTTTAAATTATGGTATAGATACTCACCCAATGTAATATATTTTAAGTATTTGAAAGCAAGTGCTACATTCTAAAGGATTTCAAGAATGGAAAATTAGATGGTAAAAGTGAAGAAGGTACATTTCTTAGCTATTCCATAAGAACTAAACCTTATAAGTGTTTAAATACTAATGCTAGCAAAATTGTGAAAAGTGCAAATGTAATGTGTGATGACTATATAGAGGTACATGAAGTTGAGCCTGTGAAGGAACCTAAAGATTAAAAATCATTTGTATACTTTTAGGAAAGTATACCCACTAGTGAAAATGTTATAAACTAAGTTGTAAATCAATAGCAACTTTCATTAACTGTCAAGTCACATTCAATGAATGTCGAGTTGCATTTAGGAACCAAACTACAGTCAAGAGTTGAGTTGTAGATAGAAGCTGAGGTACATTCTAATTTTGAGATAAGTGTACTTAAAAGAGATGTTGAATTACCAAATAGAGAAGTACACAGTGATTCTAAAGTTGACAGACCTAATGAGGAAAGAAGAGAAGAATCAAGATTGTCAAAGTATGTCAAAAGACATCACCCTGTTGAAACATTATTGGAGATAAAGATGTTAGACCAATGATAATAAATAGGTTGAGAAGTGATACATATTTTTTAAGAATTCATGAGCCTAAGATAGTGAAAGATGATTTAGAAAATGAGGACTACAGTAAAGCCATGAGAGAAGAGATTGAGCAAATTGAGAAGAACATGACATGGACTCTAGTTCCTAGACTAGAGGACAAGAATGTAATTGGAACCAAGTGGGTGTACAGAAACAAGTTAGATGAAAATGGTGAAGTTAGAAGAAAATAAGTCAAGATTAGTTTGCAAGGGGTATGCACAAGAAGGAACACAAGAAGAAGGAATAGACTATGGAAAAACATTGGCCCCTATTGCAAGATTGGAAGGAGTAAGAACTCTACTTTCTTACTCTATATACAAAGGTTTCAAAGTTTATCAAATGGATGTGAACCCAACATTTTTTAATGGTATATTAGAAGAAAAATTTTATATAGAAAAGCTAGAAGGATTTGTTGATGCTAACAACAAGAACATCGTATGTAGACTACACAAAGCTTTATATGGTTTAAAGCAAGCACCAAGAGTATGGTATGAAAGGCTTCACAATTATATTGTGAAGATTAGATTTGAGAAGATTAATGATAAAAACAATATATACTTGAAGATAAAAGGACTTAAAGGTATTTTACTAGCTGAAATTTTTGTGGATGATATCATATTTTGAGGTCAAGATACAATTATGTAAGGCATTCGAAAATGAAATGAAGAAAGAATTTGAGATGTATATGTTTGGAGAGCTCAAGTTCTTTGTTGGTTTGCAAGTATATCAGATAAAATATGGTATATATTGTTGAAAATAATTGATTAATTGTGTATTGTCTTTAATGTTATACAAAATGTAATATCATTTCCAATCAGTGTATGTCGAGATCACTCAAGCATTGAAGATAGATTCCTATGTCTACTAAGCATTTTGGATTTTTCCAAGTTTAGAAGATAGTGTCTACCAAGTTCACTCTAGTGACAAAGGAAAGTTTACAGAATTTGAATGTTAATTGAGCTTACTTCATTGATGAAGGAAACTTTGGATGGAATTGATGTTAACCAAGCTCACTTGGTTACCAAAGGAACTTTATGAATATGTAGTATTAACTGAGTTCACTTGGTTAACATAAGAAAATTGTTTTTAAGTTAGTGTCTACTAAGCAGGGTTGGCTAATGAAAGATTTTTTTATTGTGACATATTGAGTTCAATTGAACTTGTTTGTTACTTCTAGCTGATTGAGGAGATGAATATTAAGTATTCTAAGTTATATTCCAACCAACTTGAAAATGTGTAAAATATAAATATAAGCTCAATTTGAGGATTGAATGTGCAGAACATAATAGAAGATTTGATGATGCTTAGAAGTTAATTAAAGATAAGCAAACTAGCCTTGTTGAGATGCAAAGATACATTTGATCAAGAAGGATCAAGTATATAAGCTAGAATTGAGGTCTGTAATCATCAATTTAGTTGCATCATAAATCAAGTCATCTAATTGTTACTTTCTAACCATTGTAATAGTGATTTTAATCTCTTAAATGAGTTGGTTTAATAGTTATTTGTAAATCCTCTAACAAGGTAATATTTCTATTTGAAGTGTCTAAATAAATCCAACAAGGCCACTCCTAATAGGTTGATTAAATCTTCTAATAGGGTCACGCCTAATAGTGTGTTTTGTAACATTTAACAAGATTGGCTCCTAATAGGGCTCACTTTAGAAGAGTGAAAATTAGTAACTAGTTGCAATTGGTAGTTTTTCCCAAATTGGGTTTCCATGTTAAATCTTGGTGTTAATTGTGTTCATGATATTTCTCTTATGTATATGCAACTAATCTAAGTAAGGTTAATCCTAGATAATATCTTAAAGATTTTCATATTAAGCAGTTATCGAGTTATTTCAGTATTTGTCGAGTTAGAGTAGAATACGGTTTAATCAAAGTTTTGATTTGTATTGACATCTAAGGGATCTAGGATTTATTTTAGTGTTATCTAATTCATGTTAGAGTGAATAATTAATTATTTATTAATTATTTATTCTATTACTTAAGCTTACTTAGGTAAATGCATTTATTTAATATTTTGTATTTAATGCATGTAGTGGTTAGTTGTTGACAACATGGGAGTTTGTTCCCTTCTAGCATTTTCCACCTTTTGTGGGTGTGTGCTAAGTTGTAATCCTTATCTTCTACCACCTTCTAGCTTTTTCTACAAGCTTCCATAAGCTCTTTATAAGCAAGCTCTCTCATTGTATTATCATAAGGCATTTGTGCATATTGTAAATACATTTCTTCTTGTGTTTGCACATATTGTCTCTCATGTCTGTTTAGGGTTTTTCCCTTGCTCCACACTCTTCCTTCCTTGGCTTCTCTTTGACAAGTTTTTGCATGTAGGTGATCTTGGGCATCTTTAGAGTTATCTTTCATCAACTCCAACATGGTATCAGAGCCTTCCTGCTGCTACTTCGTTGAAAATTTTTGAAGTCGTGATTTGAAGTCACAAACCCTAGTTTGTTTGTGCATTTTTTTTTCAAATTAGGGGATCAAAAAATTTTTGGAGCACTTTTAGCCCAAACAGACATCACCATTGGATCCAGAAGGTTGTTTACAGTCAGGATTCATATAAAGCTTTTTGATTTTGGAGACAAAGCTCTAGGAGGCAAAAAAATTTGTTGCAAGCCATTTTCGCACGGATCGTATGGATTTCTGAGTGAAAAAATAATAATAAATAATAAAAGGACACTGTCGCCCAATGGCTACAAGAGGAAAACTACCCAAGATATAGCATAAATGAGAAAACATTTATCAGCATGCAATATCACTTCATTATACCATTTTTGTCCATAGATTCAAACAATTATAGCATATTTTAAGTATTCATTCTTCTACTTAACATGTCTTATCATATATATAGCATATACATGAAAAAATAAGTTCATTTTCTTAAAACCATAAAGTCATGATTTTTTTTTGAAAGATAATTTCTAAAACAAGATAAAAAGATCTTTAAAAAAGGGTCTTTTAGAGGCCCATCACTCCCCCCAATTGAGCTATTGTTGGTCCCCAACAACCATGAAGTTTAAGATTTTGGCCCGAACTCTCCAATCATTGGTTGTCCTCTCCCCTAGCTCATTCTTAACATAGTCAAAGTACCTATAATTTTCCTTGATCCTTTTGCATCGCCAAACTTATGTTGTCATATCATGATCCTCTACATTTTCATTTATTGCTAGTAGTGGTTGTAGGAGAATAGGGGGCCGATACTTTAATGGAAACCAATATTTGCACTGATTCATTCTCAAATCAATATACCATGGAATCCTAATAGTAGCAAGAGTTAAATTTTGAGGAGAGTAGAGTTCTCTTATCTTTAGGTCATGTGACATCTATGTCCACCTTTGTCTTGAAGCAACAATAGTTGTCTCAACATCTCAAGGAGTGTTGTTCACAATTTTCAAAGGTTTGTTCTCTAACTAAGCATACTTTACCAACTCCAACAGGGTTTCCTAGAATAGAAATCTAATCCAAAAATGTATGTCTAGAGTGTTGAACTTCTAGTCTCATGAGTAGAGGTACTATCATTTCACAAGAAAAGAAAAGAAAACAATTCAATAAGAAAAGAAAAGAAATCAAATGCACAAAAAAGAAAAGAAATTAAATGCACAAGAAAAGAAATTAGAATCTAATGTTACCTAGCAAGTAGTAGTGTATGCTGTTCAAAAGGTCTCAGCTCTAGGTATTCTTGTAAAACCTACTGTATGTGATCCAATTGATATGATATCCATGTTTTCTCAAATAATTATAAAATTTCCTTTATCTAAATTGTTTAGAATAGAAGAGGATAAGAGTAAAGCATTATCACGGTTTGGAGGAATAGGTAATAGTGATATTTTTCAACAAAAGGCCATATAGAAAATCCATGTTGTAGTAGAAGATATTGGTATCATGTCTCAAATTCCTCAAATATTTTTAGATAATTCATCTATAGAATATTTGTAGGATATTGGTCCTCTTTCCCTTAGTCTAGTTATAAAGTGCAGAACTCTAAAAAATTGCATGATAGATTCAGTAGCCTCTAATACCATAATGTCTTTTAAGATCATGGAAGCCCTAGGTTTAGAGGTAGACACCAAACAAGGTAGGTGTAGGGCCATGGATGCAAGGTAAGTGAATGTTATAGGTACCATTAATGCCTTACCTTTTAAACTTACCCTAATATAGAGTTAACCATGTATATTCTTGTAGCTAATATTCCTCCTCACTATGGAATGCTACTCTCTAGAAAGTGGAGTGTTCCAATGGGAGGTATCCTACAATGTGACTTGTCTTATGCCACTTTTCATATATCTGACAAGGTTGTTAGGGTAGATAGGGAGCCAAGGGTTAACCATATGTTTGGGGATAATATTGATAAGGATTCTACTTGTTTCTTTGACACTACTATAAATGCATTCAGAGAAGAATTGATTATTCAAGAAGTTGAGAAACTTCCACCTATAATTGCACATGAAGTAGAATGCTACATGGATTCATAGATATTGTGGACCATGTTCTTTGATGGGGCAAGTTCTAGGGAAGTTTTAAAAGTTGGCATAGTTTTTGTATCTATAGAGAAGAATACTTTTTGATATTCATTTACCCTAAGTTTTTCATGTACCAATAACATAGATAAATATGAAGCACTCTTACTAGGATTAAGAGTTGCAGCTAATCATTGAATAAAAAAGTTGCATGATATTGGTGATTCCGAGTTAGTAATATTTCAAGTAAGAGAGACTTATGCATCCAAGAATAAGAGGTTAAAGTAGTATAGGAATTTTGTGTGGGACCAAATTGAAGTTTTTGATGCCTTTGGCATCTCTTGGATGGAAACAAGCAATATCAAGATGGTCAATCTATTAGCAAATGTAGCCATTAAGCCTAAAGATATATCATTTTCTGGTATTTCATAGATTGAAGTACAAAACAAGACATCAATTCTTGATAATATAGAACACTACCAAGTTTTTGAAGATGATAAAAATATTCTAAATTTCTTGCCTAATGAAGACAAATATCATGGTCAAGAACTTGATTGCAATGCTTTAATTAAGACAATAGATGGGAAAGAAACAATCTTTGGCCAAGAAATTTTGCAGTTGAAAACTAAAAAAGTACCCAAAGGATTGGTAGTCTTAGAAATTATGCTTGACAACCAAGATAGAGTGAAATTAGAGGTCAAGGATCACAAACCACAGGAGCTTGGAGAGATAAATCTTGGCATCTCTCAAGCTCAAAAAAAGGTTTATATTGATCAGAATCTATCTACTAAAATTAGGAAGCCTTTAATTGATTTGCTAAGAAAATATAGACATGTTTTTGCATGGTCATATGATGACCTCAAATAATATAGAGAAGACTTGTTTTAGCATGTCATACCACTTAAGGAGAGTATTAAACCTTTTATACAAAAGTAGAGGCCAGTAAATCCCACTTTAGCTCCCAAAATGCAAGAAGAATTAATGAAGCTAAGGGATGGAGGGATAGTTAAGCCAATTAGACACTCTACTTGGATATCAAATTTACTATCTATCAGGAAGAAAAATGGAGATATAAGGCTTTGTGTGGATTTTAGAAACTTAAACATTTCTTCTCTAAAAGATAACTATGGTTTGCCTAATATGGAGGCCATGCTGCAACAAGTGACCAGTTCAAAATTAATGTCCATGATGGATGGATTTTTAGGTTACAATCAAGTTCTTGTGAATGAAAAAAGAATTTTAAGACAACCTTTACTACTCCATGGGGCACATATGTTTATGTATGGATGCCATTCAATTTAATTAATGTATGGGAAACTTTTTAGAGGGCCATAGATGTAGCTTTCCATGATTACATTGATAAGTTTATGGTAGTGTACCAAGATGACCTTACATAATATTCACAAAGGGTTGAGGAACATTGTCAAAACTTGGAGAATATTTTTATTAAAGCCTTAGAATATGGAGTCTCTCTAAACCCAAAGAAATGTACATTTGGAGTAACAAAAGGAAGATTGTTAGGTCATGTAGTATCAGAAGATGGGGTAAAGATTGACCTTGAAAGAGTGGCTACCATTGATAAAGTTCCTAACCCAAAAAATGTAAAAAGAATACAATCATTTTTTGGGCAAGTAAATTTTCTAAGGAGATTTGTTACTAATTTTGTTGAGATTTGTAGGCTAATATTTAAAATGCTTAGGTGAGCCTTCAGAAGCTTTTCAGGAAATTAAGACTGTCATAAAAAATGCACTAGTTCTCAGAACTCCTAATTATGTAAAGCCAATGCATATATTTTCTTTTGCATCTTTTCATACTATGGTAGTAGTCCTATTGCAAAAAAAATGAGGAAGGGCATGAGAAACCTATTTCATTCTTCAGTAAGTCCCTTCAACCTACAAAATTGAAATATTGGCTAACTGAAAAGTAGAATTATGCCTTAGTAAAAGTTGTCAAAGCCTTTAGATGTTATCTTGTAGGTGTTATTGTTATAGCATTTGTACCAAATGCGGCTATTAAGGATATTTTCTCTCAGTAGGAGGTATCTGGTAGGAGGTGCAGGTGGATTAACAGAATCCAAGAGTTCAATATTGACATTCAAATTACTAAATTGGTAAGGGGTCAAGGATTAGCAAAACTGATGACTCAATAGAGCTTGGATGCCAACCAAATAAACATGGTAATAGAAGATCTAAGGTTAGGACTATGTGACATAGATCATTGTGAGTGGTACACTAATGTTATATTCTACTTACAACACATGGAAGCTCCACCCCAGCTAACAGAGAATGAAAAGAGAAGTAAAAAATTGCATGCAATCAGATACATCATTATTAACAATGATCTGTGGTGAAGGAATTTTGGAGGAGTATTGTTGAAATGCATTGATCAGGAGAAATCTAAGGAGATATTAAATGACATAAATTTAGGAGTATGTGGAGGGCATTATATAGCTAAGACTACTTCTCACAAGATAATGAGAGCTAAATTTTGGTGGCTTATTCCTTTCAAAGATGCACAACTACTTGTTAGAAAATGTGATGCATGTCAAAGGTTTGCAGGTAAGATAAATTTTTCTAGAAATGCCCCTCTAAAACTAGTTAAAGTTCAAGAACATTTTTAGCAATGGAGAATGGACTTTATAGTTGAGATATCCACCAAGTCAAGTACTAGTTACTCTTGGATCCTAGTAGCAATAAATTATTTTACAAAGTGGGTGGAAATCATTCCTACAAGAAATGCTACTAGCAAAGTAGTAGTAAATAGCTTTCTTTTAAATAATATCATAAAAATATTTGGATTCCCTCAAAGGATTTTAATTAATAATGCAATGTGCTTTAGATTAGAATAGTTTATGAAATTATGTGATAAATATGGCATAACTAGGTCAACATCCTCACCTTATCATCGACAAGGAAATGGACAAGCTAAATCCACCAATAAGAACTTGTTAAAAGTCATAAAAATTACTTTGGATGAAAACAAAAAATCTTGGGATTCCAAGTTACAATTGGTAGTTTGGGCTAACAAAGTAATAGTGAAGAAAGTAATAAGTGTTGCACCTTTTGATCTTGTATATGGAATCTAGGCTAGAATGCCTCAAAACAACTTAATAGGCCTATACAACTACATTAAGATGTATAATGAAGATGTCATTGATGATATGCAAGAAAGAATGGATGAGTTGGTAGGATTAACAAAGAAAAGAAAACAATCATCTACCAAGAATGCAAAGTTACAGTTGCAGGTCAAACTATTGTATGACAAAAAGATAGTGGTTAAGAAGTCTGGACTTGAAGACCTAGTTTTGATGTGGAATGCTAGGATTGAAGAAAAAAGTAAACATGGAATGTTTGACCCTATATAGTTGGGCCCTTATTTAATTGATGTTGCATGGGGAGAGGATTCATATATCTTGAAAGAATTATCAGGTAATATTTTTGAACTGCTAGTTCATGGACAATTCTTGAAGAGGTAATTTTCATAAAATACTTGTCTTTCCATTAATGATAGTTTAGGGTTTTTTGTACATTATGTATATCCTTGTGAGTCTCTATATAGTCCTTGTATAATGTTTCTTCTTATGTTGTTTCTCTCTCATAGTTGTCAAAAATTTGGTCAAGTATATGGTCTACTTCTTCCAAGGATTTTGAGCCCTCACATGGATCTACATATTCATCGTCCCTAGACAAAGCCATTATTGGCTTGGTTTTTCACATCCACAAAATTTGTTGCATTGTATAGTGAAAACCTAGTTGACTTATTAAAATTAGAGGTTGTGTGTGTTGAAAATTGTTTTCCCTAGATAAAAAAAACCTCAAAATTTCATAAAACCCTTTGTTGGTGTAAATAAGTATTTACTTATTATACTTACTTAAGTTTACTTAGGTTAATTCATTATTTTATTATTATTTTAGGTGAGACACCTAGGAGTTTGTTTACTCTCATTGAGTTACACAACTCTAATTATGCACATGGTGTCTACAACATAGGAGTATGCATCATTCACTGAGTTGTCATGTTGACAACATAGTTATCTACACCCCTCATTTAGCACATGTTGTCTACACCACTGATTTGCATGCTACACCATTGTAGGCTTATCGTCACATCATCACACTTAATCCCATGCTTGATGGAGGATAACCCATATCTGGTGGACATGTGTTTGGTTGTATGCGATATCATGATGCTGACTTTTATGCATTCTAGAACCTCTCTTGAGGCCTTTATATATAGGCACTCCTAGTGTACTCTCAAGTGGGCTAAGATATCATATTGAATCAATATCATCATTCTGATCATACTCTATCTATTTTGGTTTATTGTGTGCTTGTGTTTAGTTCTTTAGTTCTTGGGAAAATTCTGTCCTAAGTTAAATTCTTACATCCTTAATATTATTTGTGCCCTAGATTTCAATAAATAGGGTAGCATTGGTTTATTTTAAAAATTTGTGGGAAGCTTTTTCGCCTCAAAAATTCTTTATTCCAATTTTTTTGCATTATATTGCTCGACCTTTAGAGAATGTGCGAAATAAAAAACATGACATGTAGCATAGATGATGTCACCTCCTTTTTGAGTCGCAAAAGGTAGACCTATCAAAACAACTCAAGGTCGGCAAATTGTTGTCAAGACATGGTGGAAAATAAGAACTATTTCATTGGATGAATTTGGTGAATGGGACTATTTTAAAATTTTTGCATCCTCAATCATTTTAGGATCAATGGTGAGCACTTTCTTACAATATGAAGATGATCAAACTTTAGTGAATGCAGGGAAGTGGCTCATTAACATGTGTAATTGTCAAAGTCATCTCTATTATGGGTTGCTAAGTTGGAAAGGTGTCAAAATAGTTAGAAAAGTGTTAGAAAACTTGGAAAATTAGCTTAATTTCATTCGATACTATTGATAACTAGGCTTTCCATGAAGAGAATCTAGAGGAACCATCAATCTTGCAAAGATCGATGATGGGCACTTTCCTACTTTATAAAGATGCTCAAGTTTTAGGGAAAGTGGGGAAGTGACTCTGTGACACATGGTCATGTGGGGTTAGTTATTCCATAGGTTGCCAAGTAATGCTAAGATGGAAGGTACACCAATTTTTTTATGCTCATTAGCTGAGGAGTATTGCACACATGCAATGAGGTGGACGTTGAATGTTAAATGGGCCTAAAATATTAAAGGAAAGAATAATAATACCAAAGATTTTTTGTAATTGTAATACAAGCTGGTAAAGAAGATAAAGAAGAAATTTGGTGTTGAAGAATCAAGTGCAGCAGATGAAGCAGAAGAGATTAGTGAAGGAGAAGAAGAAGGTGAACCAGAATAAGGGCCACTTGAATTGTCACAAGGCCAAAGTGAAGACAAAGATGAGAGTGTCGAAGAAGACAAGGAAGCACCTATCAAAGGCAGAGTCATCAAAAGGAAGGAAAAGACACCTCCTACTTCTTAGCCTTCACCAAAGAAAGTTGTCGTGCAAATACCTAAGAAGCCAACAACCAAAGCTACAACAAGGGCCTCTACACAAAAGACCAAAGAGGAAGCCACAAAGAAGAAGAAGACAGTCAAAAAGGCACAGGAAGAGCCAAGGAAAAAGAAAAGATATGTAGCTCAACTTGATACTGATGAAGAAGATCATATGGAATAGGTAAGTCATCCTCCTAAGTCTTAAATTGATATATTATGTGAGAAGATTAGAAATGGAGACTTAAGTGAAATGAAAAAGATTGATTTCAATAAGTTCAGAAGAGAGGAACAAAATAGCATAGAAGAATCAGTCTATGCATTAATGACATAGTTCAAGTATACACCTCTTGAACTAGATGGACAATTTCCAAAGGAGTTGTCTAAAATTATAGAAGATAGATGGCATTTCTATCTAAAAATGGAGAAGGAGATGAGGGAATCAACCCTAGAAAGCATACTGCCTGATTTGACCAAAGAACAGATAACTCAAGTAGTCAAAAAGCATAACACTAGGTTTACACCTAAGTATAGGGCATTCTCCATCCTACAAAACAAAATTGAAGAAGTTGTACAAAGAACTTCAAGAGCATGGAAGAATTTATATAAGAAGACTGAAGATGTCCTTGAAGAGGAGTACAAAGAAGAAGCTGTTACTAAACCTGAGGAAAGAAGGAAGAGGGGAGAAGAGAAGACAGAAGAAGAGAAAAAAGTTGAAGAAGAGGAAAACAAGAAAGAAAGAGAGGAGGGAGGAAAAGATGAAGACAAAGGTACTGATGAGCAGCAAAGTGTGCAAGCCACACAACTTTCACCTCCTAGTTCTCCTCACTCTACTACCACACCTACAAAAATCATAAAGATTAAGGATGTTGTTGACACCTCATGTCAAAACATCAATCCATTAACTACAAAGGATCTTACTAAGATCCTTGACCAAACAATTCTACAAGCACAATTGTTTACAAGTCCCATATTGGTCAGTGTAGATGATCTCCAAAAGTCAGTAGATAAACTCAAAGAAGCCAAGGTGTCACCACAAGAACCACCTCAAATTATTCAAACTACTAAGCTTTCATTTCTACCACCTCCTTCACCACCAAGAATAGTCACACAAGCTCATTAGAAGCCAAGTGCAATAGCAGAGGAAGTTACAGGTATAATAGTATAGACATCAAGTATACCTCTAGTAGTAGTGACACAAGAAGAAGAAGCCAAGCAAGAAGAAGAGGATAAACAAGAAACACAAGATTAAGAGGAGCCTGCAATACAAACTTTGGTTGAATTGCCAAAAATAGGAACTCCCACCAAATCCATTCATAAGCTAAGTACTAAAATGATGACCTTACATCTCAGTACACCAAGCTTAAGATCTACAAGGGTAGCCAGGACCATTCATTATGGAATTCCTTAGCTTGATGAAGAAATTAAAATACCCTATTATGATTCAAGCACTCTAAATGAGGAAAAGATGAATGAAATACATAGTGCATTGGATAAAAGAAGGAGGCAAGAAGCAATGAGGAAAGACCACAAATACAAGTAGGCAATGAATGAAATCAAAGATATATTCATGGATGCCTTCAGCCTACAACCTCTGGATTCAAGCAAGCCAATCCTTGAGCAACTATCTAATATAGTTGACCAAGTGAATAATGAAGACCATGATACAAATGCAAAACTCATGGAATGGTCAGATAAGAAGTTTGAAGGAAAAGTCAACCAGAAGATAGCTAATAACATAATTTTGGGATAGGTTGACCTAGCTAAGAAATCAGATAATGTAAAGATTGTATTAGGGAATATCTTTTCCCTTTATAGAAAATTGTGTAATTTTTCCAAGTTCACACAAGAAATAAACCCAAAAATTTTGAACCTTGAGAGTACATTAAAACTCTCCAACAAGCAAATACCCTCAAATCCTGCATAGTGTGAAAAGCAATTTGCTCAAACACTTCACACTCAGAGGGAATTAGCTGCATTATCAGCAAAAGAGGCCATTATTAAAGAAAATTTGATGTAGATACAAGCCTCTATCACTCCTCACTTGGAAATATTACACAAGGAGAAAATGTATGCAGAAACAGTCCTGAAGAAAGATCCAAATATTTCTACTCATGAAGGACTTGTTGATCTAGCTACAAGGTTGCAATCCAACACAAGTCATTGGATTTTTGTATTGAATAACTAGGATACAGCTCTCCAAATACTCCTTGAGGTAAATAAGACATTTTTGGCCAAGCATGCCATTACCATTTAGAACCCTTTAACATCAGTGTCAAAAATGGGGAGATAATATTCTAAGGGTGAGATAATATTGGAGAGATATATTAAAGGAGAAGATAAAAAGATAACAGGATCAGAAATAGAGCACATTGGGCACAATGGCACAAGACATTAGAATTCATGACATGACAAGGCATAATCAACTAAGGGGGAGTCATAAGGTTTTTTTTTTTTTTTGACATTTTGGTAAGGTTTAGATCATGATTAATCAGTTAAGTATTTTTGACACTCATGTCAAAGGGGGAGATTGTTGATCCAATAAATAAGATTGACAAATGAGTGTCAATACACTTAACCATACATGTCAAGTACACAATGGCAACTGAACCAAAATTTCTTTATGTGCCAAGCAAACTACAGTTGGTGCTAAGTAGAACACATTTTAGTATATCCCAACCTATACAGAACTCAACATGTGTGGAGTAGACTAGAAGATAGTGTGTGCCAAGCATTGTGAAGTTAATAAGATTTGAGTAATTCAAGAATTAGTAGGTGTTGAGTAACACAGGAAACACAATGGATATCGAGCAATCCAGAATAGATGGTACCAAGCATCAGTATTACCTCATGTGCTGAGCAACACAAAATTAGCATAAGAGTTTGTGCCAATACAAACCAAGATGTAAAACGGTTATGCATGACTCATGACAGGATAAGGAGATAAGATCAAATCCTTCCATTTACCTATGTAATCCTCATGCAGCCAATCAAAAAATTTGAATTGCATGCAGCCAATGGGTGAATTTCTAGGGTTTGAGTGGGAACATTTTATCCAAGGATGCATAATGATCCACTAATGTTTATAAGGTAATCCTGATGCCATTGAATAAGTGTAGTAGAAAAGAAGGAAAAGAAGAGCCTTTTATTGAGGTCATTACAGAGCATTGGTGTCAAAAGATTTAGTGGAAAGGAAAACATTTACACATTGAGTTTATTAGAATAGAACAAGGAACACAATTAATAGATCAGATCTAGCAGAGATCAGGGATAAACGAGCAGATCAAGAACTTAAAGATCAGCATTAGAGATTGCATTAGTTCAAGTGTATTATTCTAATACTCTCACAATTGTATTAGGAATTTGGAAATCCTATTGAGTTAAGTAGGTTTAACAGCCTTATGTAAATCCTTTAATAGGGTAACATTCTAAGTTGAATGTTCATAAGTCCTCTAACAAGACACACTCCTAACAGGGTGTAAAAATCCTTTAACAGGGTCACATATTAACAGTGTGTTGTAGCCTTTAACAAGGCATGCCTTTAATAGGGCAAACCATCAAAAGTGGTTGAAATCAATTGCTGCAGTAATTTTGTGGGTATCATCCCCACTCTAGTTTTACCTTCTTATCCTTGGAGGGTTTTTGGGTCACCAAAATCTCAAAGTGTTATGTGATGATACATGTTTGTTTCACATGATTGTTCAAAGTTTATATGCATGCATGACAATTTCAATTATATGTTATTAAGGGTATAAAAGTTGTTAAAGGACCAGTACTTCTGATTCACCCCTCCCTCAAAAGATCTCTTCCCATTAAGACTTTCCAACAATGCTAACAATAATCTTTTTAGGGTTTCACCAAAATTCATTAGGGATGTTTTCAAGTTAAACCCTAACAATGCAGTGGATGAGAAAATAGATATGGAAGATATCCAATTTAGGTATGATACACAAAGGGTATATTTACAGGGAGGACCACTACAAAAACATTTTGTCAAAATAGGAAAATTACCCTTGGTTACACTAAATACTCCAAAGCCATTATTGAGAAAATATTTCAACCCCAGAGCACAAGCATTGTATTTCTCTCTCTGCAAGATATTTGGCATGGATGAACAAGATTTCATATTAGGTTCTATTATTTTCATCATTTTTCAAACCCTTTAGTATGGTATGAGTTCTATTTTTTATTTTTCCACTCTCTCAAAAAAAGAGATTCATATTGGATTAATGGGTATTGCAAAGGTTAATGTTGATAAGCCTTATGCTAGTACTCTATGTTACTGTACATATGTTTATATAAGGGAGTTGCATTTTTATCTAAAGAAATGGAATTGGAATTGGAAAGAGATGGAGAGAAGCTCCCAATCTAAAAATGGAGTGCAAATATGACATGGGTCGTGACTGATGCAAGAATTTTTAGATTTGATAGATACTTTTCCTCCAAGCTTAGAATGTTACTAGTTGGAGATAGCCCTAGGATACCTCAATCACTATTAGAACTAATCAAACCAAAAGATCATACAAAAGGATTGAAGGTAAGTCAAAATTGGGGAGATATCATACCAATGCAATGTCCATTGTATTAAGAGTTTATGGTTTTCTTAGAAAACCACATGTATTGTCCTATCAAGTGCCTTTGAAGGTGGGAATTGTTGAGCTCTTATGGTAGATAGGATCAGTGGAAGAAAGAGAATTTTTGGGAAAATACAAAGTTACTTTATCCCCAAGTTACTATTGTGTATAACTTTTTTTTTGTCAAAAATGGATGGAGGCATTTAGAAAATTTTCTAGAAAAATATCAAATGGCTCAATCTAATTCTCATTTCATAGACCCAAAGAGATTTTATGAATTATTTAGAGAAAGAACAAAAGCCAAAGCCCAGAAACACCTTGTATATTTTCTTGAAGATATAGTTAGGAACAAGTTTTCATTATAAGAGCAAGAGGTTAGGAAAGAAAAATGGAAAGTGTATAGTAAGGTTTTGGATTTTGTAAATTCTTTTGAGCTAGATTATAATCCCCTTGCTGATAGAAAATACTGGGGTCCAAAGATAGATTTTCTTATGGATAGTTTTGTTGGGTTTATGTAAACTTTGAATGAGAAGAAGGAAATTTTCATCCAAAAATATCCAGACAAGGCTAATGTGGTGGAAAAAAGATTGGCAAGTAATACAATCCTAAACCCAGGGTAGTATACATTACAAAGAAAAGTTGAGTATGTAGTGGCAAAGAGTGTACAACATATGCCTCTTTACAGAAGACAACTTTCTGAGAGCCCACCTACTACACCCGCTCCTAAGAAATAGAAATTAGAACAAGGATCCTCTTCTAACATTGAAGGATACTACCCTACCCAAATTCCATTTCAAATAGATGATTAAGTATCCTTGAGAGAGCAACTGAGACAAATGGGAGGGGATAGGGATATTGTAATTACAATAGCAAATATAGAAGAGGAAGTGCCTAAGGAACCTCCTATGCTAACATTAGCCCTCATTGTAGGAGACTTCAGAGGCAAAGAGATAGATCTTGTAGTTGCATAGGCATCTAAGAAATTTATTAATGATGAGAGTTTTGTGAAATCGAGAGCATTTTCTCAATTTTTGTGGAGAAAAAGTGTAGACAATTTTGAGAAAAAATGCAAAAAGCTTAAAATAGAACAACCTGGAAGGAAAGACTCTAAGATTAATGAGGAAGTCAAGGAAAATTTTATTGAGGAATTTGCATAGATAACCCCTGAATGGGGTAGGTAGCTAGTGGAGGATTCTGGAGTTTTATTGTTACCAGAATGGGATATAGCTAATGCCATGATTTTTGATACAGTAAAGAAATCAAAGGACACCTAGTTTAGAACTAAGGAGGAAGTCCTACAAGGCCATAAGGGGTGAAAATATAGTAATGAACATTAGGCTTTAGTGATGTGGTCCATCCAAAAAAGGGACAAAGGTAGAGTGCAAGAAATTTTAGATTTTGAACACACAGGTAGCCTTATTATTTATAGGGCAGAGGAAGTGGATAGTGAAAATGTGTCCCAGATTACCAAAGAAATGGTAGATTTTGGAGCGGTAGTTTCTGCAAAGGACAAGAAAAAAAATTTGGAGCTAACTGCTAGATTTGAAAAGGTGTTGGAGGCATATGAGGAAAGAGGAAATAGAATACATCAATTGGGGGCTTAGAATACTCAAATGGACAAGCAATTGGGAAAAAGAAAAGTAGGAGAATCTAGTTGGCCCACGATTACTTATTCTCCTCATCCTCCAATTGAACCTTTCAAATAAACTCCCCTTGTAGAAATACTAGATACCCCATAGAGACTCCAATTTTATATGGCTAAGGATTTTGAGGAACAAAAGAGTAAATTATGGAGCTTGGATGTGGAACTAAATGTGCAATATGAAGATAAGATACAAAATACAACCATGCATCTGGTGAACAAGATTGGTTGGCCTATATTTTATGAATAATTTTTGAAATTGATGAATATATGGAATGAGTTGAAAAATAATGATGCCATTTTGAATCCAATTGTAAAAAAGTGGAAAAGTAGGGACAATGATGTCACTATCTTATGCTTCAGAGTCATTAGTATGTCTTGTGAATAGATAGAGAAAACATTTGACATGACTAGTGACCTCTTTGATTTTGATAACAAGATAGTTACACTTCAAAGGAGGATAATAAATTGTTTCTCAAAATATCTTGATGAAACTTTTGAGCTCTTCACTCATGCATATAAGGTTGTGGATGAATTGAAGGACAAACAAGAATGGTCCAAAGAACTAGATGATTTAATATGCATTAGGCTAAATAAGGTCATAAATGAAAAGATCCATATTTGGTTTGCCAAGAAATACAAGAAAGTTGTGAAGGTGTAAATATTATATTATTCTTTTAAAAGTGATTTTGAGGAGATTGAAAAGTTAGCAAAATAAATCTTAAAGAACTAGCAAGAAATTTTGAATTTCAATTGTCCAAATGATACCATTTTTAACTAGTGGATGGCATATCTGGTTCAAAATGATCATTCATTATCTAAAGAAATTGATGAAGATGAGATGGATCAAGATGAATTACAAGTCATAGATGCACCAAAAAAGGAAAAGAAGATTAGTCATTTGTAATGACAGAGGTAGTTAAACAAACTGATGATTTGGCAGTAAAAGAATCAAGTGTAACTATAGGCTTTTTATTTCATGATGACCTAGATGGAGAACAATGAGTTATAATTAGTTTTCAAATATTAGAACATGGTCCACCATAGGTAAATCAAATGGTCACATAGTTCAAGGAAAGATGATTGCATCTAGGCCAATCATCAAGTGAAACTCTTCTACAACATGGAAGTCACAACAAAAGTGGTTCCACAATAGGATGATACATGATGTAAATATTTTGTTGCACACATTTTTGTCTTATTATGATAGTAACTTTTTTTTTATAGTATCTTTCTATCTTAAGGATAGTTTTCATTCTTCTCTAAGCCTAAAGCTTGTTGCATCTCATGCTACATAAATGAGATCCCAAGGCTAGAGAAAGTGTCTAAACTCTTATATAATTTTTAGTATTTTGCTAGGCTTACATTCAGTCTAGTTTTCTTAATGTTCATTTTGTGATGTATTTTCTCTACAAATCTAAGAATACATTAACATTGAAGGATCATGTTGTCTTATCCAGAATTATTTTGAGTTTTACATCAATGTTGTGTGATTTTCAATAAAATTAATACAAAGGAGAGTTACACCCATATCTATTTTCTCTAAATCTTGTCTCCATTATTATTATTTTGTTATCTTGAGATTGTATGAGCAAGGCTTATTCAATTTAATGCAACTAGGATAGGTTGTATATTAGTTTTCTATTGCTTTTAATTCAAATAAAGAATTAAGTAAATGCTTCAGTGGAGATGATAAGATTTCCAGTCAGTAAGAAGGATATGCATAAAAATGAGGTTTAGGGTAAATTGCTGATAATACTGATTTTATTGCAATAGATTAGGTCAAAATGGTTGGGTAGAATCTAAATGCTAATGGATGAGGCATTGATCATTTATTCAATTTGCATATGAAGAGATCGTAGATTTGCATCAAGCAAAGTTTAAAAAATTAAATTAATTTTACTTTAATGTATGAATAATTTAATTTCTCATTAGCACTTATTTGCATTTAATCTCTGTGTTGTAGTAATTAAGTTGTTGTAACATAGAATTATCTATCAATCTAAGAAGAATTGTGACCAAATATCTACTATAGGGGATAAGTTTTGTAAAAGAATATTAGTGAGAGAATGAAGTGTGAAGATAATATCAAATTGTGAGCCCTTTTATCCCTTAGGTACACCCACCTTGGTTTTACAAAACCTAAAGAGTAGAAAATCCTTGTGATCTTGTTGAAGTTGGGTCTAGATCTAAAGATTTCTTAGTTGAACATAGAAAATAGCTAACCCTTAGACTAAGTTTCTCTTCTTTATCCTATTATTAATTATTTGTTTTCTTGGTAGTTTTGAAGCACCAACAAAACTCATGTGGAGTTTCAATAGAGGGATTAAGCTCTTCACAATTCTATTCAACTTAAAATTTACAAGCTTCTCTTTGAGAAATAATGCATATATTGGTGATGGTGATCTATATTCCATCAGTTTAAGAATCAATCCTATAACTTGTTCAATCCTCCTTTTTAAAAATTCATTTTGCTCTGAGCTCTATTTCAATTGATAGAACTATTCATTAATAACATGTTTCAATTTTTCTTTTTCCAGCTTCCATTGAGCTCTTTCCCATAACAGCTATTGAAAAAAATTAATTTTTATGGAAAAAGGTGTGGACAAATTGAGTGGTGGCAATGTTTCCTAGGCAAAAATGTTTATCCATTCAGATGTCAAATGAGGAATTTTGCTGAAATTTTATGATGTGGAGCATTCTCTTTCACTTATGAATTTTTTTTTTTCACCACATTATTTTCGTTATTGGACTCAACTGTTGTTGTGGCTAGTGTATCTAGCCCATCCTAATTGAGCTTTTTCATTACTTCCTCAACAATTTCTTCACTGAATTCTTGATAGTCCTTAGAAGGAAGGTCTTCTAGATTCTCACCAATATCCTTCATAATAGGGCTTTCTTCAAATTCCTCAAATTATTTAGGCTCATCAAACTCCTTATCACTATCAATAATCACATAGTTAACACTAAGGTCAACTTCAAGTTGTGGACTCTATTTATTACATTCATTATTAGTGGCTATGTTTTGTTGCAATTTCCTTCTCAACCTCAAAAGATTCTAAGTTAACCACTAGAATAGAGGTTTTAGTAACCTTATTTCCCTTAGGAATCCTCACACTTCACCTCATAGGAGGTGTAGATAGAGATGGAGGATTCTTTCATTCCCTCTTGCCTGTAGACATTTTGATAATAGGTGCTTCAAGAGGTTTTTTGAAACTTCCTCTTCTTCCAAGTCTAGGATTCCATTAACATTACTTTTATCATCAGGTTGTTGTTCTAATTTTTCTTCCTCATATTCCATGACTTTACCTTTGTCTTCCCTAATAATAGACCTAGTCTTAATAGATTATGGGGTCTTGGAGGCACTAGTAGCTTCCCTATTTTTTCTTTTCTTTTTTCTAGACATAGAGGCATCATCAGAAACATTTTAAGTCCTAGGCATGACCTTACAAAAACTAGTAGATGTCTTTTCCCTTCATCAAACCCCTTGGCCTCTAGGACCAACCAACCTAGGCTCTACCTCTTTTAACTATAAGAACTCTTCCCATGTCCCAATTAATTATTTGTTCAATTCTCTTTACACAACTAATTTTATCAAGAAATTATGGGAGATGGATTGATCCTTTCCTGATTGCACTAAATAATCTTGCTTCTTAACAATGTTAAATATGAAATTGGGAAGATTTACCTATGGATAATCATGTCATAGATGAGCCAAAATCTTGAAATGTAGCACATGTAGTATTTGTAATGACCTTCACAAGTGAAGTATTTAATTATGAATGTTGTTGGGTAGATAAACTCTAATGGCAATGATAGTCTAGAGGTACCCTACTTATTGTCAATATCCAATGGAGGGTTAGAATGAACATTGAACTATGCCCTAGTCATTTGTAGGTCAAAACATTTTATCCAATATGCTCCTTCCTAAGGTAACCTAGTGACTTCAGCTACCACTTCTTCTATAAATTCAATTCTGAGGCCCTTAACCATTGTGAAACCATCCTATAGGGTGCTCAAAAAATAAAGGGAAACCTCTTCATCAAATCCCTTAAGACTAAGCTAGTAATCTAACCATCCCCTTCTTTGGAACATTTCACAACTGGCTATGTCACCCAACAAAACTTTGTGATCAACTGGTTTATACCTCTAGAGACCTCCACCCATTGTGACTTATAGCATAATTTTGACAAGATCGTAGCATTTTCCAGAATTCAACAATGATGAGTTAACAAAATTTTCAATATTATGGCATCGGACAAAGAAAACATTGTACTGTGACTTTGTGCTTCATAAAGGTTTTTAATACACACAATCTCACAATATCCTCCTTTACATCGAGTCTCATAATTTTCACTTGTGTACAAATCTATCACCCCAAACATGTTGTCAATTATCATTAAAGATTAAGCTCAACTTTAATGTCCTTAACTCCCTTAATAATGCAATCATAGAAGGACAAATCATTAATGTGTGATGACAAACATCTCATACGAAAATAGCTTTTAAAGTTTACATGCGATTTGAAAATTTTGAAAAAATATGAATATCCCTCCAACTAAGTTTAGGTGTGGGTCCCACTAGGCTAGGAAATGCAAGAGGACTAAAGTTAAACAACATGAATTTCTAAATAGCATGTACCTGGTAGGCACTGCAGGAAAGAGTTTTGAAAAATATCATCAAAAGTGATGGAGTGATGGGATGGGGTGGAAGGATGGAAAAGAGAGAAGGTGAGATGAAATGCAAGATGGAGAAAGTACTTTTAACAAGAAAGTGTTTATTATGAAAATCTTGAATAAATTCAAGATTTGGCAACAGTCAAGGTAGTGGACCCAAACTACTCATCTATAGGAATGAGGATATCGTCGGTGTGCTAAAAATACTATAGGAACTCCTCATGACATACCAATTTTTTTTAGAGCTTGAGGTGATGCCCATTAAAAAGTAACTTGAATTGAATAGGATCAATAGTGAAAAATTAGACCACTCCATTTGGAAATACAACAACAATTTTGTGCAGTCCTAACCAGGGAGTTTGAAACTTTCCTAGATTGTGTTGATACTTGGAATCATAGAGAAGAGCCTAATCTCCTACATAAATTTTTTTATCTTCAATAAATTTATCATGCCAATGTTTTTGTTGATGTTGGATGAGTTTGGTGTTGTTTAATGCAGATTTGCATCATTCATCAAGACCATTTAAACTCAAGATTTGGTCTTGTTCTGCAATAGTGAGTTCCATACTAAGCTCCAAAGTGGTCCTCATTTTATATTCAAACTCTACAAGAATTAAAATTTACCTACCATAGAAAAACTCAAAAGGAGTTAAACCTATGGTAGATTTTTAGGTGGTTATATAAGCCCAAAGAGCTTTAGGAAGGCATGTGGCCCAATCCTTCCTATGAAGTTTTCATGCCCAAGTATTGAACAAGACACACACACACACAACTCAATAATAATCAAAATTTGAAACTCTTTGAGAAACCATATCAAATCATTTATAGATTATTGCTACAAATTTTCAAAACAACTTTGATATGTCTCTTCCAATATTACAATCACATCTAGATCTTATAACAAAACAAGATTTATATATATGAAGATCTACACTTTAAACTCTCACAATATAGAAATTTTAAAAATATTCATAATAAATCATCTTGAAAGCTCCAATAGACAATAAAATCTTGCAAGCTTTTCTTCAACACAAATCCATATAAAACTTGTAGAAACAACACTAAAAATCATGGAGAGCTCATGTCCCAACCTAGGTCTCTATGAGACCACCCACCAAGCTTGGAGAACCAATACCAACCAGGTAAAAATCAAGCACAACCACATAAAACAATAATTACATGACAATGGGTGAAGGTGTGTCTAAGACCCTGAGGAGAAGCCAAATACATAAAACCAAATCTGCATTCACAAGGCATACAAAATAATTACCAACTCTCACAAAATTTCTCCCCTTATCACCCCCAAAATGCATAACAATGTACTGGCACATGTAGCCCATACTACATTATATTCCTCTTCCTTCCAAGAAAGAGACTCTACACTCAAGGGAAAAGACAAACTAACCCCTTCACCCAAAGCCTACTTCTTCCCTCCCAAGGGTGAGTGATGTCCTTCCACACCCATAACATCATACTCTTAAAATCAAAGAGAAAGAAAATAAATAATAAAAATTCATTCACACCCAATAATACAACATGGGCAATGAACAATACACATATGCATTTGCAACCAAATTTACATAACTTTTTTTTATGAAAAATAATACAATACATTATTTCTAAAATTTGGACAAAACTCCAACCTTTCTCCAAGATATGGAAAATGAATTGATTTGAAAAGAGCCCTCTATCCTTCCTTAATCAAAATCATCAAAAATAGAAAATCTCTAAAACTAGAGAGTGGGTGAATGAAAACTCTATTTTTGAATTTCCCTTTAATAAGAAAGTAAATACTTTTTCTCCATCATGAAATAGAAAAATCACTTTAACTACACCTAAGTGTCCCTATTTGATTGGAACTCCAACTCATTGAAGATAAGGTGAGAAGTTGGGTAATATTTCTTCTCATTTTTATAATAGTTGAAAAATGGGATTTTAAAAGGGTTAGAAAAGTGATTTAAACTAAAGTAACATAAAAATTAAAGCCCTAACATTTAGTGCCAATATCTAAAACTGAATTGCCACTTATACACATAACAATACAAGTGCCAAGTGACACAATAAAATATACGCTTAACATTATGAGTAGCAAAACTAATCTAACATACTCATTCACATTATGTTCACAAAGTAAAATACTAAAAAATGAGGCTAAGATCTCTTCATTAGATGCAGCCTTGGCATTCTTAGTAGATATAAAGGTATAGTCTTGGTTCTCCATTTTACCATGGTTATATTTCCTGCACACTCAAACCACATATTAGTAGTCCAAGATATATAAATCATATGTATATATAAATCCTAAATCAATTTTATATTTATAATTGAATCAAAACATAAAATATATCTCAATTGAATTTCAAATAACAATTTTCAATTTCTATAATACTAGAAAAATTAACTAAGCATGATATGACCATTTGCAAAATTTCATGATTTTCAAACATATGATCCATCTAATCTTTGTATTCAAACATAATTTCATACTCCTCAATAAAATAACCAACCAAGTACATGAATGTAAACAATCATCAAGCATCATTAATAATTTATAACATCATAAAAATAAAGCATCCCATAATATCAAACAGTCTAAAAAATAATCCAAAATAGGTCCAATATATAACAAGGTCTCAAAATATAAAGTATCTAAAATGTAAATAAACTACTATCATGGGCTAGGTTGAGGCCTCACAGAGGTGCTACTATTTTGGTGAGAATAGCTTCCAACTCTTTGTTGGTAACTTCTACTTGGCCATTAGCTTGCGAGTGGTAAGGTGATGATTTACCATGTTGAATAGTATATTCTTCCATGAGAGCAACTATCAGATTAGATGTAAACTAAGCTCCTTGTTCAAATGTCAACTCCTTGGGGACTCCAAACTATGTGGATTCATACAAGAACTTTACAACATCATTATCCCTTGGGTGCTTCATGTGTTTGGCCTCTACCCACTTAGTAACATAATCCATGCAAACTAAGATATAGGATTTACCTTATGAAGAGGGTTCAATGGGGCCTACAAAGTCAATCCCCCATTTATCAAAGGGTACAACAACTACTTGAGGTTGGAGGGGCATTTCATCAGATTTAGCGGATCTTCCCATACATTGACACTTATCACATTTATTCATGTAATTGGTTGCATCCTTGTATAAACTTGGCTAGTAGTACCCAGTTGTCAATATTTTAAAGTTTGTCCTTTTGGCTGCAAAATGACCTCCACAAGGTTCATCATGGCATGCTCTCAAGATATCATATGTTTCATCTTCTTTGATGCATGGATGCATTACTTGATTAGGGCTATTATAAAACATAAATTGAGCAATCCAAGAATAATTAAAGTTCTTTTCAAAGAGTAACTTCCCTTCTTTGGTGGAGAAGTGAGCTTGCATCTTACCTATGGTTAGGTAATTTACAATATCTACATACCATGGATTTTTTTCTGACAATAGGAAAAGGTGTTCATCTAGAAAACTATTGTCAATGGTTGTAGGATCATAAAGGACATGCAATCAAGAGAGAAATTTATCTATCAAATTGGCCTTGCCAGGTTTATCTATTATGGTGATATCAAATTCCTACATAAGTAACAACTAGCAAGCTAATATTCCTAATATTGAAGGCTTATTCATCATATACTTTATAGAAGAGTGATTAGTATGAACAAATATTTCATATCTAGTAATGTAGTGTCTAAACCTATTCAATGCATAAATAACTACAAGTAACTCTTTTTCAATAACTATGTAGTTAAACTCTACACCTTGCAAATTTTTACTGATGAAATAAATGGCATGTTCAACTAAGTCTACATTTTGGCCTAACATTGCACCTATAGCATAGTCTAAGGTATCTGTATGGATGTAGAAAGGAAGTCCCCAATTAGGTCCTCTTAAAGTTAATGTTGTGGCGAGAACTTCTTTAAGCTATAGGAAAGATGTAGCACATGTAGAGTCCTAGGAAAATTCATTATCCTTTTTTAGCAAGTTATAATGGGGTGTTGCAAGTTGATAGAAATTCTTGATGAATCTTATATAATATCTAGCATGTCCTAAGAAACTTCAGACATCCTTCTACTTCTCTGGTGTAGGCAAGGTACTAATGACTTCAATCTTGGTAGGATCTACTTGGATTCCTTTGGATGAAATGAAATGACCTAGTACTACTCCTTCCATCATCATAAAATATTTTTCACTATTTAGGGAAAGTTTATAGTCTTGGCATCTCTTGAGCATTATCTCTAAGTTGGTTTTTACTTCCTCAAAATTAGTCCCATAAATAGTAAAATCATCCATGTAGATCTCCATATAGTTAGTAGATATATCTAAGAAGATACTTATGATAGCTCATTGGAATGTGGTTGGGGTGTTACACAAGCCAAAGGGTAAGATTGAGTAGGCAAAGGTACCCCATGGGCATGTGAAAGTTATTTTTTTTTATACTCTGGAGCTATTTGTATCTGATTCTAACCACTAAAACCATCTAGAAAAGAGAAATATTTCTTGCCAACTATGTTGTCAAGAACTTGGTCTATAAATGGTAAGGGAAAGTGGTCTTTATTAGTGGCTAAATTGAGCTCCCTATAATCTACACAAACTCTCCATTTCACTCCCTTCTTTGGTTAATGACTAGGGGTGAAACCCATTAGCTATTAGAGATGGGGTAGATAAAGCTAGCACTCAATAATTTATGTAGTTCATTTTTAACTATATCCTTTAAAATAGCGTTAACTCTCCTCTAAGGCTATCGGATAGGTTTAAAATTAGGACTGAGATAAATCTTGTGAGTACAAAGAATATGATCTAGTCCTTTCATGTCCATGTAGTCCCAAGAAAATGCTTTTTTATTTTCATGTAGTAACTACAAAATAATTTTCTGATGAGAAGGTGATAAGGTATTGTTTACATCCAGCTCCTTTTCTGGACCAACTTTCATCTAATAACCTTATCTGTCATGAATAACTAGGCAACAAGAGAAGAATCTATCTCATGAGGTAACAAGGAGTGATTTGAGGTGTATTCAAGGGTGGTAATATGGTTTCTAGGACACATTTAGCTTAAGAACACACCTGAGTTTCTACTCCATATTCATTCATGATAATGGATGAAATGATCTTGTCTTCTTCTCAAGAGGCCACAAATGACTCATGACCTATCATCATTAGCTAGTGGATGGAATTTACCTCTTGATCTTCATCACCCAAGTATGGACAAATTACTTGGTCATCTAAGAATAGTAGCTAAGTAGGGGAGTATAAGAGTCAAGTTCTTAGTATAGATACCATTAAATATTGTCATTTTACCATACCAACAAGCTATATAGGCATCTGCAATGGCCAACTATGGTCGTCCTAAAATTAAAGGATGCCCTCTCATGTTATGAATTAGGGAAAGGACAAAAAAGTCTACAGGATACTCCCAAGGATTCAAGGTGACTATGACATCTTCTATCATCCCATCCAATTTGATAGTAGAACTATCAGCAAGCCTAAGTATGGTTAGTATTTCTCTGAGACCAATGATATGCAATTAAGACAATACCTCCTTTATCATGACATTTATAGATGCTCCTAAGTCAACTAAAGAATTCTGAACTTACATCCCATGAATGGTGATAGTAACCATAGGACTCCTAGGGTCAAAATATTTAGGTACAGTTAATTTTTCCAACATCAAATAAGATGATTGTCCTAAGACATGAATAGTTGTTGGATCCTTCTTCTTTCTTCCTAGTTATTTGATATACGATTCATGGGTATCTTCAGTATAGAAAGGGACTTCCTTGATAGCATCAAGTAAAGGTATTTACACTGTCATTTTCTTGAGCTAATTGAGAAAATCAATTACTCCACATTTTTCTATAGGCTAACCTTGTTAGATCAACCTATGAGGAAATACAGGTTCTTTGGCTATAGGTGAGGTCTATGGATTTGACACATCTTCCTATTTAGTTGGGTAATCCTCAACTTCAGTTATTATATGCTTTTGGGGTGAAGGAAGAGTAGTGCCTAACCTTAAGTGGATATCATCTAAGGAAATAGCATAGCTTTGTTGTTGTGTTGCCTATTTGGTATTATTGAGTTTAGGATTAGGTTAAACTAGTAGTTTATTCTTCTTAAGAGGAGCATTAGTGGTTGTAGGAGGAGGCATTAGAGCTTTTTGTTGAGGTGGTGGCATTAGAGCTTGTTGATTAGGTTGGGTATTCCAATTTTGGTTTTGCTGTCAACCTTGCTAAGGTTGATGCCAACCCTGCTTAGGTTGTTGCCAATCCTACTGAGGTTGTTGCCAATTATTATTTCCACTAAAACCAGTATTTTTCCATTGAGTGTTACTATTATAACTTTGAAGTGGATCTTGTGGCATACGTTTTCTTTGAGCCCATCGTCTTCATTAAGAAATGTAGAAAACCTCTCTATTTTCATCAATGGTTTTAAACTCAGTAAGCATTAGTTATGTCTCTAGACATGCAATGGATGTGTATCTATAGTACCTTTTCTTTTCCCTACAATGTTGATAGAATTTAGCTAACATGGCATTAGCTTCATCCTTTTTCCTTCTAGCCTATATGGTATCCAACTAAGTGCCTACATCATTAATGATGTCTTGTTTGAAATATAATAGTAAATTAGATTGTTCCATCATTGATACTCTTGAACTACCATTAGACTTGTGTGGTTAATCTTTGAGTCCCCTACCTTTCTTCACAATGGTTCTAGAATAATTCAGACATGTACTTTGTAAATTAGTGTATTTTTTTTGAGTGATATGAGATTGGATGGGAGATATTAGTTGTGTGACATGGGCATTTGATTTTTGTGATCTTCTAGCTTGTGGGTGGGTTACTGAGACTAGATAGGTGAGGGCATCGATTCCTTGTTGAATGGGGTCAGGTGTTAGAGAGGATGGTTATGGATGAGAGTACATTTACATGGGGGGCCTAGATGCTTGGGATGTTCTACTATCATCTACACAAGGTTGCATATAGAGTTTAATTAACTTTCAGCACTGGAGGTTTAATGCTACAAATATGGGATTACGAGCATATTGTTGTACTCCAGGCACTTGTGGATAGGGAGTGTTAGAAATAAGAAGTACTGAGAGGGGGGGTGAATCAATAATTTACAAATTTTAGTCACCAACTAAATATTATTTATTACTTTGAACCATACATAACAAAGCAATAAATTAATGTTGAACAATAATAGTAACCATGCACAAAGACAACTCATAACACCATATTTTGTTAACTAGGGAATCCCTGGCCAAGGAAAAACCCTAGTGGGGATGATACCCACTAGATTAAATATTGATATATATGTTTCTTGTTAGAGGATGGACCCTGTTAAGAATCAATGAGAAAATTTAGTATAGAGAATCCTATATGTAGGAAATGTGGGCCTTGCTCTTCACACACACTTCAACATGATCCCTATATGCAAAATCATTCTAGAATGAACATTGAGTTGTTCATCCAAAATAATTTGGCAAACTAATTTGTTGCCTCCTCACTAGATAGAATATGCTATTTCTCTCAGAATGAGAAGCTAGCAACAAGACCTCTAGTATGAAGGATTTAATTAAGCTATATGAGAAAGCAAATTAACCTAAATAAAATGCATATGTTAAGCTAAGAATAAAAGGAACATATTATTCTAAATGAATGCATTTTGAACTAGAATGATATTGATATGTAAGAAATTTAAGCTAAGAATTCAAGAGTAATGAATAGATATTTCAGCATAAGTTCAATGCAAAATCAATTCAACCTCTATAATAAGGAATTGAAGGCTTCTTAAATAGAATTCCAGAAATTGATCAATGGTCAAGATCAACTAGAAGAGACGGTCGAGATTGAAAATGAGATTCAATTACAGTGGAAACTTCCTTGTACAGATGAAGTTAATTGCTTCAAATCTAAGTGTCATGGAGAGTTAACTGATTCTCTCTTGAGCGTGAGAAAGAGTTAACTGAATTAATTCCATTTTGAGCTCTAGTTCACCTAGAGTTTCCATTTCTAAATTGAAGAGAGGATTTGGAGAGTATATTTAATTTAATAAAATAGAATATGACCTCATAAAGGCATAATCTTAATTAATTGAATAATTAAATTCAATAAATTAAAATGAGTACAATTTTTATTAAATTAAATACATTTAATTCCTTTGTACATTAGCTAAAAGGTAATTTTAATTTAATTAAAGTGGAAAGATTTATAATTAAATTAAACTTAATAAGTTTAATGTAGCTAATTTGAGTCAATACTTAGGAATAAAATAAAGAGTGTAATTAATATAGAATAGGGATTTTCTGCATTTGACACTTAAGTCAAGTAGCAATTAATAGAATCAAAATTGCCTAGTAAAGAAGGACTTAGGATTGAATTGAATAATTAAATTCAATAAATTAAAATGAGTACAATTTTTATTAAATTAAATACATTTAATTCCTTTGTACATTAGCTAAAAGGTAATTTTAATTTAATTAAAGTGGAAAGATTTATAATTAAATTAAACTTAATAAGTTTAATGTAGCTAATTTGAGTCAATACTTAGGAATAAAATAAAGAGTGTAATTAATATAGAATAGGGATTTTCTGCATTTGACACTTAAGT
This sequence comes from Cupressus sempervirens, assembly GCA_028749045.1. Classification (NCBI taxonomy): domain Eukaryota; kingdom Viridiplantae; phylum Streptophyta; class Pinopsida; order Cupressales; family Cupressaceae; genus Cupressus; species Cupressus sempervirens. The sequence goes on along the minus strand of CM053784.1, from coordinate 444,597,662 downwards.
CAAGTAGCAATTAATAGAATCAAAATTTCCTAGTAAAGAAGGACTTAGGATTGATTAGATAGACCAAAATTGGTTTAGCATGGCAATGTGCCAATTTTGGGGTATTACATTTGCCCCTCTTTGAATGAATGTGTCAGCAGCACATTTAATTCAAAGAAATCAAAAGTATGTGTATGTGTGAATTTGTGGTCCTTTGAATCTCACACACACTTCAACATGGTCATTACCTATGGAATCATCTTGGAATAAACATGGAGTTGTTTATCCAAGACACCCAACAGTGCGACCTGTTGCCTCCTATCTAGAAGGATTTTTCCTATGAGCTCTCAGAAACAAGATGCAGGCAACTAGACCTTTCTAGAATGAAGGATTTATGAAAAAGATGAGTGTGCAAGTAATCTATATGAAATGCAATCTAATTTATTGAGCAATAAAAGAAACTAAATTAGATGTATACATTATTTAATATAAATGACAATTTAAAGTGAGAAAAATTTAAAAGCCTAGAAAGTGAGTACTCAATTTGACAGCAATTCAATAGCATAAAAATCCAACCTCCATAATGAGGGATTGAGAGCCCCTTAAATAGAATCCCAGAATAGATCAACAGTCAAGATCAACCTTGATGAACAGTTAAGATTAGATAGAAGATTCAGTTAAGATGGAAACTTCCTTGTGTAGGTGAAGTTAATTGTTTCATATCTGCGTGCGATAAGTAGTTAACTAAACTTATCATAAGTGTGAGAGCAAGTTAACTGGATTGATTCTAATTTCAAGAACCAGTTCACTCAGACTTTCCATTTTATAACTAAAGAGAGGATTTTGAAGATACTATTTAATTTAATAAGTGAGACATGACCTCATAAATTCTTTTTCTATTTAATTGAACAATCTAATTCAATTAATTAAAGTGGGCACAATTATTAAATTAAATATTTTAATTCCCTGGTACATTACCCTTAGGATATGATTTAATTTAATTAAAGTGTAGATACTTCAAATTAAATTAAATCTCAATCAAATAGGTTTAATGTGACCAATACAAGTCAATACATAGGAATTAAGTAGGCATCCTGATTAATGTAGATTTAGGGTTTTCTATATTTGACACTTAGGTCAACTAGCAAAAATCAGAACTAGAATTGCCTAATGACATAGGACTTTAGAATTAATCAAAATAGACTAGAATTGGTGATCATGGAAATGAGCCAATTTTGGGGTATTACATTTTGTCCCTCTTTGAATGAATGTGTGAGTAGCATGTTCAATTCAAAGAAAATCAGAAAGCATAATGCGAAGATCAATAAATGAGATTAGTTCTAAAATTGATGACATAGAGACCAATTGATAAGCTTTTAAAAATTATTTCCAAAACAGAGCTTAATCTTAAGGAATCCAAGTAGAACACCTAGATACCTGAATTGATAAGAATTTAAAAGGTTTTCTTCAAAAAAAAGCCTAACCTTTAAGGCTCCAGATAGAACACCTAGATACCTGAATTGATAAGCATTTTGAAAGTTTTCTTCAAAATGAAGCCTAACCTGTAAGGATCCAGATAGAACACCTGGATACCTGAATTGATAAGCTTTTAAAGATTATCTCCTGAATAGAGCTTAATCCTAAGGGATCCAGATAGAACACCTAGATACCTAAATTGATAAGCCTTTAAGAATTATCTCCAAAATAGAGCTCAATCCTAAGGGATCTAGATAGAACACCTAGAAACTTAGATTGATAAATAACAAGATTCAATCATGAGTTGTAGAATCATCCTCAAGATGAGGGTTGATCCTTAGGAGTCAGGGTTTAGACTGTCTCAATATCTATCTTTTGAACCCTGATAAAAACTGCTATAAAGTGTAATCAACTAATGACAAGATGAATTAGATGGCAAAGATGTTAGATATAGGGGAACAAAATGCCCCTAGTGATTATATGCACTAAGTAATGAGGACATAAGATGGGAACAAAATGCCCTGAGCAATGAAGATTCAGATTGAGTCAAAATTTAGATTCAATGATGTAATCATCTTGCCCCCTCAGGAGTGAAATCAAAAGATGACACACCAAAAATGTGAAATAAAGCAACATGTTTGAAGAGATAGAATAAATTGAAGAATCAATAGAATATAGAAGAGAATAGAACAATTAGAAGAAAATTCTAAGTCACTTCAGCATGATTTTGAGGTCCTGAAGACCAAGTTTGACCAAAAGTTGACCAATTTTGACCATAGTTGACTTTTTGTAGAATATATTTTGAAAATGTGAAGAATTTTGAGTTGAAAAGGTTCTAAGACTCTCAAAGTACAAGAAGAATTTGGACAACACAAGCATTCGATCACATCAGTCGCAAAATTTTAAAATGCATTTTTGGGCTATTTAGGTGTGTTAGATTTTGGATTCAATCTCGATAATAGATTTAGGATGGTCAAATTAGCCAAGGTAGTGATTTTTGTGCAAATCGAAGCACTTTGAAAAATTAGGTCAAAACCTATATAAGGGCCCAAAGGGTCATTTTCAAATCATTTGTACATTTTGTCTTTAGTGAAAGAGAGCTCTGAGAGGAAGATGCTATTCCCAATGCATATGCATCATTTTGAGCACTACTGATGACATAGTCAGTTGGTGAATTATGGACCTCCGGTGAGTAGTCAAAAAACTCACCCTATACTTGATTTTTCATGCATTTTGATGTATTTAGCATGTTTTTATCATATTTTCAATTTTTGTCAATTAGTTTTCATGTGAGGGTGTCCCTCGCATGAGCCCAGTCCTTATTCACATGAAGATACACAAGCCAGTGCTTTTTCATGCATGTTGGTGGGAAATCCCATGCAAGAGATAACCCCCTTTCACGAGAGATGCATAGGATTTTGGGCACTTTTCGCTCATGCTCTTGTCACCTCTCATGCAAGATCATGTTTCTTTGTACGAAGACTTATTTTCTCATGCAAGAACATATTTTCTTGTGTGAGAGCATGAATCATTGTGTGAAAAATTGGTGTCAAAAGATTGCATTTTTTATGTTTTCATCCAAAATTTGCATTTGTGTCATCATTTTTTTGACTTGTCGAGCGAGTACTGATTGTTTTCTTGTTGTTGTTGCTCATGTGTGAAAATGGTCTTTGATGATGTCACATTTAGGTCACACTATCCACCATACGGAGCCCTATTGCAAAGCCTTGATGATGCAGACATGGCTCATATTGACAGATTGGGTCTTACCTCTCTATGTCAAATCCTAGTAGTGCTAGTGAATCACGGCCTGCTGACAACACTAGTGGAGCATTTCCATTTGGAGATGAACACCTTTCATCTTCCACATGGGGAGATGATGATCACACTGGAGGACATCTACTGAATATTGCAGATACCCTTCCATGGGCTGAGAGTAGTCTACGACACAGTGCCCTGAGCAAGTACAGAGGCATTGAGGGCCATATTCTTGAGAGAGTTAGCAATAGGGAAAGCCATCATCACATGGGATGAGCTTGTCCACACATATGGTACTACTCCCAGGTTGGCCTCAGTTTTGACTATTTTCATCAACTACTTCTTGGTGCTAGATAGAGGACAACATGGGCTAGAGTGTAGATTAGGGATCATGCTACAACAAATGCTTGATGCTCTTAAGAGGTTTGGGTGGGGCCAATGCATGCTTGCCCATATGTTTTTTGAGATGCATGAGATTGTTTATCATAAGTGGAAGAGCATGGCCACCAGATTTTATGTTCTTTAGATCTAGGCATGCAAGCACCTACCCATTACACAAACCATTTTTGAGGATGCTCTCAAGAGTCGATGAAAACCTACATATGCAGATATAGGGGAATAGAGCATTGGCATACCTATCTCAATGACCTAGTCTCCATCATATGGCAACCTTGGAGAGAGACTGAGGATTGGGCTGATGCTCCCAAGGAGCTAAGCTAGATGTTTTCCTTGCAGCCATTGTTAGGCTGAGTGACCTAGATTATTGAGAGATTCCCCATCACACAGGTGTGGAGACAATATGGGAGGCCACAAGATATCTCTCAAGAGTATTGTGCTTATGCAAGATTGGTGAGAGATTTGGATCAGGGGTGGTCTATGAGACTAGATCTCGGTAGGTTGATGATTGATGTGCACAACCTAGTTGCATCAAAGTGGGATTACCTCCCAAAGATAGCAAATGTTGGGATGATGCATGTATATCAAGCATACTTTATTAGCCACCCATTTTCATGATTCACAAATCCCATGGGGATGGCAGTGCAGGGTCCATAGCAAGCACCTAATAGCGACCAGCCCAGTATAGGTGTGACACAAGGTGTAGCAGGTGCAGATTCCCCCACAATAGATGGGATCAAATGTAGGGGCAGGTGACAGTGGAGTGGAACAGGGCCAACAATAGAGGTCATGGGTGGAGGATCAGGCACCTAAGTAGCAGCTTGAGATGCTCAATGAGGAGATGTAGGAGTAGCCTGCTATTGGGCCTTAAGATTCCTTGTGGAGGGTGAGGGAGAGGATTAGGCAAGCCTCCTAATAGTTGGGAGATTTGTAGATTCAGGTAGCAGTAAGGGATGTGTAGATTGTAGAGAGAGATCATGAGATCCAAAGGCTGTGAGAGTAGGTACACGTAGCAAAGTGGAGGACTGAGATGTTACAAGATGAGGTGAGACTATAGGTAGCTCGAGGGGCCTATTACTTTGTAGCATATTCTATCGTAGTGTCTGATGAGGCTCAATAGGTGCCTCATTTTTTGTAGTATGCTCAAGAGTTTGGAGGTGCATGCCCACCAACCAGGCCAAACATGCCACCTCCTCCTCCTCCTCTAGGAGGTGAGTGTAGTGGACAGAGGTAGACTTTTGATGCTCTTACCTCCAAGTTTTGATTCTGGCTAAGTATTGATTGGTGTGCCAGCACCATTTTGTACCATTTTTTATCAATAGTGCTCGAGTATAGTTTTTTTTTGTACTAACACATTCTTTGATATATATATATATATATATATATATATATATATATATATATATATATATATATATATATATATATATATATATATATATTAGATTTTGCAGCCGAGTATCATTGCATTCATGTCATTGTCATTCTTTTTCTTTTGCTTTTGATATACATGAGATTTTTTATTACTATGATTATGAGATGCAAATGTAATGTGATGTATGGATGTATTGTTGATTTGATTTGTTTATGTAGATGAGATGGATGTATGGTTTTATGGATGAAATGCATAGGTGAATAAACTAACATCTGATGTATTGTTTCATGTTTTTGCTTGACAATGATAGGTATCTAAGCAAGAAGCATGAGAGGATGAACCACAGAATCAAATGCTTGTGTAGCCTTAAAGAGTCATGATACTTTCAAGAAACTAAGAATCCCTCATCATAGAAGATGAAAGTAGATTTGAAATTGAATCATATGCTGAACCAAGTAATGCAATCCTATACAATATGCAACCCTAAACTAGATGCAACCCTAGGTCTAGTTACCAAGTCTCAACAATTTATCATCATTGAGCATAGGAAAAAATTCCATATGTAATGCAATTTCCACTGACAATACAATCATGTAAATATGAATAGGACATATGTTATAGGTTTTTTGGGATGAAATGTAAGCTTTCGAAGCACAAGAAGCCAAAATGACTAGAACATTTGCCCCTTTTGATGTAGCAAGTTAACATAAGCATCAAAACATAAATGTTAGGATGACTAGAATGTCACTTGCATGGTAGACACACCAAACACAAGAGATCCATCTCATGCTAAGTAATCAATAAATATTCTATATGCAATGACCCTTACATTCATAATCTAAGATAGAAGTATGCTAGATATACTTGTAGTAACCCATATGTTCACTTAACAGGATGAGTATTAGTATGTACCATAGCATGAAGAGTTCACTCCAACAAACAAGGAAAAGAACCAATATTATTGATGTATCCATATAAAAGGAGTGGAGGTACACCCATCCATCCAATACAAGATGGAGGCTCTTATAGGGAACACCCCTTTTATAGGAATATGTCAACTTATTGGAACTAAACTAAAAGTAGAAAACAAAGAAAAGGATCATGCCCCCAATTGTTACTTCTCTAGTCAAGCATGACATCATCAAGTTATTCAAAGAAGCATAATAAAAGAAAAAAAACACAAAAATTGCGCAGCATATCCAAACAAGTATGTCATTTTGAGTTCAAAATCTTTGGGATTAATGACAAGTGCCAATGTCCAAGATATAGATGAAAGGAATCTCTTCAGTAGGGTGACAATGGTAGGCAGACGCAGTCAAAATAATAGGTGATTGAGATCAAAAGAGGAATATTCAAGATGAAGAATCTAAAGAGGACTGAGTGATAGTAGATAGACATAGCCAAAATGACTGGTGATTGACACAAGAGAGATTTTCCATAAAGGAATCTGGAACCATGACACAAGCAATAGTAGACAGACATAGTTGAGAACAACCAGTGATTGTTGCAAAAAAAATTGTATGAGGAGAATCTCAACAAGAGTGACATAGGTGATAGTAGGTAGACACAACTAGAAGGATTGGTGACTATTGTGAAAGATATTCTATGAGGAGAATCTCAACAAGAGTGACACTAGTGATAGTAGGCAGACACAACCAGAATGACTAGTAACTATCACAAAAGAGATTCTATGACATTCGAAAGCAGTGCCCCTAAGCTATGGCAAGACTCAATCCATGGATACATGAGTAGGAAGCAAGAAAAGTAGTAAAGCAACTATACAAAGAGCCAAAAGATGCATTGTGAGATGAAGCATTGGGAACAAGAGGCACCTATTTGCTAGGTTTTCACCTTCTTGGTAGAGCTTTCATTTTTTTGCTACCATGATACCTATTTCCAAGTTTTCACTAATGGCACTTTTCTTATTTTCATTTTTTTGTATTTTTTGGAATTTTCAATTTTTTTGGTGTTAGCAAGGTGCCTATTGCTAGGTTTTCACTAGGGTAAGATTTTTTTTTTTAATTTTTTGGAATTTTTTGGAATTTTCAATTTTTTTGGTGTTACCAAGGCTCCTATTGCTAGGTTTTCACCAAGGTAACAATTTATTTTTTCTAGGACTTTTTTTGATTTTTAAGATTTTTCTCAAGACATATAGATATGTACAAAGAGCCTCTAAAATCAAATCAGCTATAAAACTGCTTCAAGTGGAGAGTGTTAATAGGTTCCTTGATCATCTCTCCCTTGGCTGTAGAAAGCTAGTAAGCACCAGATCCATACACTGCAGTAATGATGTAAGGAACAGGCCAATTTGGTTCAAATTTCCCTTTTTGGACTCATTGTTGTTGATTCTTAGGGTTCTCTCTTAGAACAAGATCACCCAGTTGGAAGTCATGTGGCATAACGTTTTTATTGTAACTTCTTGATGTTCATTGTTGATAAGCTCATAGATGATCACATGCCACTTGTTGAGATTCATCTAGTAGCACTAACTCTTGAAGCTGAGCTATTCTATAATCTTCATTAGTAATAAGGCCTTTCATAGAGATTCTCAAGGTAGGAATCTCGACCTATATTGGAAGCACAACATCTGCTCCATAAATGAAAGCAAAGGGCATTGTACCCATTGGAGTCTTGATGCTTGTCCTATACACTCACAAGGTTGGATTAATCTAGAGGTGCTAGTCCCTCCTAGATTTGCTGACTATGCAATGGAGGGTCTTAAGGATCACTTTATTGGATGCCTCAGCCTAGCCATTACCCTGGGGGTAATAGATAGAAGACCAATGTTGTGTGATTTTGAATCTATTGCATAGTTCCTTGAGGTCTTTATTTTTGAACTGTCCTCCATTCTCAATAATGATGGAGGATAATACACCATACCTATAGATAATGTAGTTTGTGATAAAAAGAACTATAGTTTTTCCATTTGCTATTGTGAGAGGTACTACCTCTACCCACTTTCTGAAGTAGTATATAGCTGTGATAATGAACTTATTTCCATTAGAAGAGGTTGGGTGAATCTAACCCACTAAGGCGAAGGCCCATTGTTGAAATGGTGACATTGTAGTAGATGGAATCAACTCTTTGGCTGGAGCATGAATCAGATTCCCATGGAGCCGACACTACTTGCAGGACTTGGCATACTTAATTGCCTCTTACTCCATTTTAGGCCAATAGTAACCAGCTCTGATGAGTTTGTGAGCTAGTGTCAAGCCATTTGAGTGGGATATGAAAATGCCCTCATGAACATCAATTAATGTGTGTTTGAACTCTTTGGGTTCTAAACACCTAAGGAGTGTCCCATTGAGACCTCTTAAATAGATTGTCGGCAATAATGACATACCATGAAGCATTACAAATTAGGTAATGTTTCACATTCTGGGTTAGACCATCTAGAATGGTTTAGTTATGGAGGTAGGAATAGATGTAATGGTAGTGAGATGAGTCTGTTCCCACAATAGAATAGATCATCCTAGAATTAGGGGTGTTGTAGACTAGATAGTGTAATGCTTCCGCCAGGAACTCATGTTGGAGATCATTTTCAAGCATCTATAGAAAGGAGGCTAAAGTATCCATAGCTTCAACCACTTTATTATCTACTCAAGGAATTTGTTGGAAGGTGATGTGTGCAAAATTCTTCTTCAAGTCATCAACCATGCATTTGTAAGGAATCAATTTGTCATCCTTTGTTTGATATACATCATTAACCTAGTTGATTATGAGTTGAGAGTCCCCAAATATATCTAATTGATCCACTCTCCATTCAGCTACAATCTTCATGCAATTAATCAAAATCTTGTATTCAGCAATGTTGTTTGTACAAGGAAACAAAATCTTGTATGCTTTGGGTATCAAATATCTCTATGGCATTAGAAAGAGTAATCCAACACCAAATCCTTATTGTGTGAAGGACCCATCAAAGAACCTGACCCACATTTGGTGTGTGAGCATCAGAATGGACTCATTAGAGAAATCAATGTTCATTGGTAAGAGACTCTACACAGGTGCTTCTGCTAGCTAATCTGCAATTTCCTATCCCTTGATAGCCTTTTGTTCAACATATTGAATGTCAAATTTGCTGAGTATCATGACCCACTTAGCCAATCATCCTATGAGAGCTATCTTACTAAGCAAGTACTTTAGTGGATTTATTTTAGCCACTAGCCACATAGTGTGAGCAAGCATGTAGTGTGTCAACTTTTGGGAAGCAAAGACAACTGCCAGGCAAGATTTCTCAATGATGTTATAATTCCTCTCATAAGAGATCAAAGTATGACTCAAGTAGTAAATAGCTTGCTCCTTCATTTTCCTCTTGAGCTAATAAGATTCCTAGAGATGTTTTAGTTGTTGAAATGTACAAAAGCAAAAGCTTCCCATAGATAGGAGGCATCAATATTGGTGGATTGGCAAGATATTGTTTGATTTGTGTTAGGCTTTGCTCACAATCCTAACTCCAATTGAATTTTACACCCTTATGTAAAGTCTTTGTAAAAGGTTGTGATCTATCTGCTAGCTATGAAATGAACTTGCAAATAGAATGGAGTCTTCCTTGTAGACCTCTCATCTGGCTGACATTTTGAGGTGGAGGCATATCCATAATTACTTAAACTTTCTCTAGATCCACCTCAATTCCTTTTGTAGACATGATGTATCCTAGTAACTTTCCTAATGTGACACCAAATGTGCATTTCTTAAGATTGAGCCGAAGATTGAATTTTTACATGCGATCTAGGATGGGTCCCAAATCTTTCAAATGAGTATTGCATTTTGTGCTTTTGACCAAGGTATCATCCATGTAGTCCTCCATGGTCCTATGCATCATGTCATGGAAAATTGTAGCTATTGCTCTATGATAGGTTACACCAGCATTTTTCAAGCCAAATGGCATTACGTTCTAGTAGAAGGTTCCCCACGCACATGTAAAAGTAGTCTTTTCCTGATCTTCTAGTGTAATTTTTATCTGACAAGTTCAATTGTGTTCATCGTATAGTCATTAAATGCTTGGACCAGAAATTCAAGACCTAGGGTGACTTCATCCACAAGTGTGTTCAAATGCCTCTGAGTACTAATGTTAGCAACTAATGACTTGAGGAAACTATTTGGATCAGACCCATCTAAACTAACCCTAGATGTTTCACCCACTTCAAGTTGGTTTTTATAGACATGAACTTGGTCAATATCTTTATCAATAGTCACTTCTAAAAGAGATTCAAACTCATATTCCTTAGCATCAGTGATGCATGGTGATAGGCTATAGAATTCCCCTATAGTGGTAGAGATATACTTGCCTTCATCATCTAGGTTTTTACATAAGTATTCAACATGTACTGCCTAACTAGACTCTCCCTTGTCTAAAAGAGCAATGGGTGGATTAGTATTATCCTTAAAAGAATCATAATATCATCGATAGTGCTAACACATGGCACATAGTCATTTGGTTCATCAAATAATTTAGCCAGATCATGAGGAATAGGATAATGATAAGGATCTTGATCATCAAATTGATCATCTCGAGTATCTAACTCAACTTGTGACTCATTTTCAGATGAACTCTCAAGTTCTGGTATAAATTTGTTAGCTCCCAAATGAAAAGGAACCTTCTTAAATCCTAGACTAGATGTATCCCTATTTCTTTGAGCTATTGCCTTGATAAGATCAACTAGGCTATTGTTATTGCACCCAATAGGGGCAGTTCCCTTGTAGCCAAAATGCTTCATGAGTCTAAGACCAAGGCCATATTTCTCAAGAGTGATCTCTCAAGCTTGCTCTATTAGGTCTACTGGAGTCTCCTCTTTGTAAAGCCATGAAGCAATGGCTCTATTTTCACTTTCATCCTTTAAGAGAACTACTAGCCTTGACAAAAGTGTCATTGTACTTGGTTTGAGGTGTCAGTACAAATGGCTTCTTTGCCTTAGATGGTCTCCCATAATGATGAGGAGACCTAGGAAGAGATGTTAATGACAACACTAGTTTGATATGGTACTCCTCCATGCTACTTTCTTTCAACTTGAATGACTATTCAATTTGTTTCAGCTTTTTGTCATGATAATCAATAGATTCCCTATTAGCTGGGATGGAATTTTTAGTAGCTTTAAGCATATTGTAGGTATAGCTAGTAGTGGTAGGAATAGTGACTTTGGAGCCATGAAATAGGAATTTGATGCATTGGTGATATGTGGATGGCACAACATGCATCTCATGTATCCATGGTCATCCTAGTAGAATGTTATAAGCCAAAGGAATGTCAAGCACTTAACAAGTACCATCACTTTCTATAGGACCGATGTGAAGGGGCAAGACCACAAGACCTAGAGACTTCCATTCAACTTCATCATATGCTTTGATAGTGATCTTGCATCAAGGATCAATAGAGTCCTTAGAATAATTCAATTTTCTAAGTAAAGAGGTGGAGACAATGCTCAATCCAGTGCCATTATCAATGAGTACTTGACAAACACATGTCTAATGTATCATGACTTTGATGTGTAGGGGTTGATTGTGTGGGTGACTCAATGAGTTATCATCCTCCTCTGAGAAGGACATAAAGTAAGGTGAGGTTAGGTGACCTGCCATAGATTGAAATCACTCAAGATCAAGATCTTGAGGAAAATTTGCCTCAGTGAGGGCTTTGCCTAGAATCTACCTATGAGCAAGCAAGATTTTAAGCAGCTCAAAGATGGAGATTTGAGCATTAGTTTGTTTCAATTGATCAAGAACACTATAGCTAGTTGCTGCTAAATTTGTTGTGTGTTTTGTACCTTTACCAAATGGACTAGCAAGGGTTTTGTCTTTATGTTGTTTGAGATCGAGAGTAGAAGGCACAAGACCTTTAAGCACCAACTTGGCATGAGAGCATGTAACAATGTTAGCACATTGTTGCGAAGGTGTGTTGTCCATGGTATTATAAGTAGGGCCCCTCAAGACAAATGGTGTCTTGGGTTTATCATTATCTTGCTTGCCCTTGATGGTAATGACGTCATAGTATTCAAAATCCATAGGTTCAACCATGTTGATCACATTGTCATCACTAGAGTATGCATAGTTGACCTTGTTGTTAGGTTTTGGTTTTGAACTTTCTCCCTTTTCATAGGCTGGGAAGGGCTCTTTGAAGGCCTTGTGATCTAAGTTCTTGTTGTGTCCATCTAACACAATGTCACCAACATCAATTGTGTCCTAGACTTTATGACACAAATTTATGTAGTTGCTAGTTTTGTGTCCCTTATTTTGGTGGTATTCATAGAACACAATTTTATTCCACCATGGTGGACTTGGTTATAGATCATAAGGGTGAGAGTTGTCCAGTTGTGAAATGAGCTTGTTTTGTAACAAGGTTTTGTAAACCACATCCAAAGGTTGACCCAGAGGTGTATACTCTCACTTATGGTATGTGACCCATGAGTTTCTCAGTTTGTTCTTGGATTTCTTGTTGTATGGAGTAGGTTTCTCAGCATTTTTGGCCACATAGAGACCATCCATGAGATTAAAGGCTATCTTAGCAGGTTTAGTAGTGAAATTGTCAATAACCCCATCATGTGCAATTTCTCTATTCTTATTGACATACTTGGTTTTGTCCTTGTTAGAGGTGGAGCCCTATTTTGTGTCCTAAAAAGTGAGTTCACCCTTCTTGACCATAAATTCCTCTATGCTGATGGCCTATGTGATCATTATTTCAAAGGTATGTGGACCTTGAAGTTGGACTCTATACCTGAAATTAGGGAGGAGATTGTCAGTGAAGATGTCAAGCTTTTTCATTTATGAAATCTTTCGTGAATATTTACTATACAATTGTCTCCACCTCTAGAGGAATGTGAGGAAGGTCTCCCCAACCTTCTACTTAAGGTCACATAAATCTCGAATATTGATATGGTGTTGAATGTTATGAGAATATTGTTGGATAAACAAGTTATTGATTTCATCAAATGTTTTGATACCAGGAGGCAAGTGTGAGAACCACTCCAAAGCTTAATTCCATAGAGAATGCACCAAATTCCTACAAGTGATCTTAGGGATTGATGGTTCCATAGTATTTTTCATACATAGGTAGTTCTACTCCTCATGGGAAATGAGGCATGTCTATGCTCTTGTCAAACAAAAATGGACAAAGAGCATCTAAGATGTATGTTTTTGTGAGTTTTTCTTTCTCACACATCATCTAAGCTAGTTGGTCTTGTATGATTTTCAATTTTTTTTGGAGTTTTGAAGTCTCAGTTTCTTCTTTAGGCTTGATGATAGTTTCCACATTGAAATGAGAGGGTAGCTTAGCTCCCTCTTATGCAAGTTTGAGAAAGTACTTTTCTTTCTCTTCATTGAGTAGGATTTCATGACCTTTTATAATTTTTTATCTTTTTGACATTTTTCTATGTGTTCAGGAAGTATTTCCACCTCTTCCTATTTCTCGTCAGTGTCATGGTCTTTCTCTTTGTCATTCCTAGGTGTATCTTGGTGTCTATTGTGACTACCATGTTCAACTCCATGATCATCCATTGTAGGAATGTGTCTAGGTTTAGTATGTTGTGATTGGAAAAGTCCTTTGAAAAGGAAGTTAGACATTTTGTTTGGAGATACGGGACCTTTGCTAGTCTCAGGATCCTCTTGATACAAAGGGTTTCTAGTTTATTGCAAGTTTATAAAGAATTTTCACTAGACTCGATGTAATTTGATAGGAAAGGGAGATCATGAAGATCCCTCACTGGATGAACTAAATGGAGACCATGTAAAAAGGTAAGGTGACCTCTACCATGATTACAACCCCTAGGACAATGTCACCTAAGTCTAAGAGGATAAAATATGTTGCCACTTCTTGTTGCGACAGTCATAGACAAGGATAAGAACCAAGAACCAAGATAGGAATCACACTAAAATGTAGTCTCAAAAAGCAAAAGGAAGAGTGTTGTATACTAAGGTATGAGTAGTCTAAGTGAAGGATAGAAAAATCAAGAATTATGACTACTGTGACATCGAGTATAATGAACACTAGGAAATCTGAACAAGATAGTGAGAGATGAGACTAGCCAAAGTGTAGACCATAAGTCATTAGTCAAGCAAAATGTCGCTATATGGGACTTTTTATAGATAGAGAAGGGGTAACTAGATGTAGGAAACAGACTAGATGCAAATCACAAGTTGTTCAAAAAAGGCCATTTGATAGTTTTGACTCTAGTTCTCATGCAAAGAGCCTTTGGGAGGTGCACAAAAAATTTCACAAGCGAGCATGAGATCTCAGAATAGCAACTAGAATTTGCATGAAGATTTGCTCTAGGTTGCACAAAGAAATGGCAGATTTGACAAAAGACAACTAGCAAGATCTTGTGCAAAGATTCGCAACTATTCATGCAAGAAACTAGGTAGAACCACACAAAGAAATGATAGGACCAATGAGGCTAGCACAAAATCTTGCAAAGCTATGCAAGAAATTTGAAACCAGATAAATAGAAAACTTAGGTTTCAAAGAGATTTTGACCATTTTGAACTTTTTCAAATAGATTGGATGTTTTTTTGATAGATAACAAAAAGATCGCAAGGTTGATTTCTAGATTTGTGAAAGTGATGTTTGGGTTTCAAACAAGACAAAGTGTTCTTACAGGACACAATAAGCAATTAGTAGTCAAATACAATCCAACTAAGGGCAAAGAAACTTAGAGGGATAGGGGAGTCTTGACTCTCAATTTGCTTAAGCAAGTTTAGACATGTTTAGGACTTGATAACAAACACACTTTATCCCTAGAAATAGAAAATGGTAGGGAAGGAAATAACTTTGTCCCACAACTTATGCACATGCATGCACCTCACATAGCTGTGTCACCCCCTAGAGGGCACCCATGTTTATGGTGTATTCAAAGGGCTCAATAATATATACACTGAATGAACACCCTTGTGGCAGGGATCAAGCACATATACCACCTTCCAATTCCCAGTAGCATGCCTATGGTTAGTTCTATAGGAGAGATTCTTCCCCCTCCTTACACAAATATTTTGCCTCCTTTTATAGGTGAACCAGGTAGCTTCTAACTAAAAAAATTTTACTTGTCTTTCATTTGTATTAATCCTCGATAGCTCTGTAAGTGGAGTTGAGACCAGCAGCCCACACCAGCATCTGAGAGTGCACACACTTTTAGCATGGGGCTGGTGCTGGCTAGTGCAATAGACAAAGCTTCCCCTTGATAAGAAATATCAAGAATCAAGGGAAAGAAATTAATTTAACTTTGGATTCTTTTTCTCTACAAAGTATCTCGATTATAGTGAGTTGGAATCTCTTGGTAAAGGAGTGTGCTCACTTGGGTCATTCCCAGAGGTTGGAACATAAGGGTCAAAGTTTATGATTTCCCTCAAGGGGAAAGAGCATACTCCTCTACCTTAATTTCTCACCCAAACGCATAGAACACATTAATTACCAACTAAGCTTAATCAATCTAGACTCATCCTTCCTAAATATTTTTATCCCCTTGAAAGGAAACCATCATCTCATAATAGAAAAGGATTAGCACTAGAGAACCACTAAGCTGCTTGCCTCTCTTGGATGCCATCTTTCAGAAGCTTCTAGATTTCTAACTCACCCTTGTTCATGACCTCCAAGTGGTGAAGAGCATAATACCCCATTATTCTATCTTGCACCATACAAAGTTCACAAGTCCTAATTAGACTATGTTTAGAAAGTAGGAAAAAGACACATTGTTTTAGTGGGTTTTAAGAGTAGTCTTTGACAGTGTCCAACAAACACATAGTTAGTTCATGTTTTAGGAATCTTTGTCAAATGTCTTGCAAAAAACTATCAGGCTGTAGAAAACTAGAAAATTGAAATAATAATGCTTGCAAAAAGAACACATCAGTGAAAAATAATAAACCACATATTGAAAGACTGCATTTTAACTATGTTGTCTCAAGATTTTGTGCCAAATCTTTTTCAGGTCTGCATGAAGGCTTTCACCATCCCACATGAGGAAATAATGTGTTGCATGAGGACTTGCACAATAGGGCACATCTTCATGTGAGAAAGTTTACAAACATGTGTGAAACCCACAAATCTTCATGCAAAAAAGAAATTTCTCGCTTGAAAATCTAGAAATCTATATAGGAAAGTACTGCAGAATGATGAAAATGATAGAAAATAAAGCAAATGAGGCCAAAAAAATTGTTTCTCTTAGCCCCACGATGGGTGCCAAAAATGTATGCATGAATTTTTGGGCCTCTAAACCTCACACACACTTCAAGTGTTCATTACCTATGGAATCATCTTTGAATAAACATGGAGTCATTTATCCAAGACACCTGACAGTGTGACCCATTGCCTCCTATCTAGAAGGATTTTGCCTATGAGCTCTCAAACCAAGATGTAGGAAACTAGACCTTTCTAGAATGAAGGATTTATGCAAAAGATGAGTGTGCAAGTAATCTATATAAAATTTAATCTATTTTATTGAGAAATAAAAGAAACTAAATTAGATAAATGCATTATTTAATCTAAATGACAATTTAAAGTGAAAGCAATGTAAAAGCCTTGAAAGTGAGTACTTAATTCGACAGCAATTCAATAGAATAAAAATCCAACCTCTGTAATGAGGGATTGAGAGCCCCTTAAATAGAATCTCAAAATAGATCAACGGTCAGGATCAACCTTGATGAACAATTAAGATTAGATAGAAGATTCAATTAAGATGGAAACTTCCTCGTGCAGATGAAGTTAATTGTTTTAGATCTAAGTGTGATAAGTGGTTAACTAAACTTATCATAAGTGTGAGAGCAAGTTAATTGGATTGATTCTAATTTCAAGAAGTAGTTCACTTAGAGTTTCCATTTTAGAACTAATGAGAGGATTTTGAAGATACTATTTAATTTAATGAGACATGACCTCATAAATGCCTTTTCTATTTAATTGAACAAACTAATTCAATTAATTAAAGTGGGCACAATTATTATATTAAATATTTTAATTCCCTAGTACATTAGCCTTAGGATATGATTTAATTTAATTGAAGTTTAGATACTTCAAAGTAAATTAAATCTCAATCAAATAGGTTTAATGTGACCAATATGAGTCAATACTTAGGAATTAAGTAGACATCTTGATTAATGTAGATTTAGGGTTTTCTACATTTGACACTTAGGTCAAGTAGCAAAAATTAGAACTAGAATTGCCTAGTGACATAGGACTTTAGAAATAATCAAAATAGACTAGAATTGGTGATCATGGCAATGAGCCAATTTTGGGGTATTACAATATGAAGCATAGATCAAGAAATGAGATTGCTTCTGAGATTGATAATACAAAGACCAATTGATAAGCTTTTTAAGGTTATCTCCAAAATAAAGATTAACCTAAGGGGATCCAAATAGAACACCTAGATATCAATATTGATGGAACAAAGATTGTCAGACATCACAGTATTGTTCCCAGAATGAGACTCAATTCTCATGAGTTGGGATTAGACTATCTCAATACCTGTCCATTAGAAGATGACAAGATCAATCACAATTCATAGAATTATCCTCAAAACAAGGCTTAATCCTCAGGACTCAAGGTTAGACTATCTTGATACCTATCTGATGGAAACACAACCCAACAACAGAATAGACACAATAAAAAAGGGGAATTATATTAATTGAGAAAATATGCCAGTACAAACAGTGCAGAGAAAATAAAATTCAAAACATGCCCTGCGGGCTTACAATAGCATAAATATGGAGAATGTTTCTCCTTTTAGCACCTCCTCTCAAGCTCAAATCTGAACTGCATTTTACAATGCCAAAAATCTCCTTAAATAGACCCCAGAGGGTTAAGGACTAGGAGTACATTCTAGAAAGTGCTAGTAGGCATCCACCGACAAAATAGAAGGTTCCGGAAGCTGCGTTAGAAGTCGGTGCAATTCTAGAAGAATCCAGAAACGGTAGCCGAACTTCCGGGAGGCATAACTTTTGAACCGTAACTCCGATTGATGAACCGTTTACATTTTCGGAAAGCTCTCGAAGCGCTCTATAGCCCTATGGACAAGCTTCACTCGTCCCCCATTTTTCGACCCTTTTCAAGGTCATTTAATGCCCCAAACCTGACTTTGAAGCATTCTTAGGGGGTTTCCAAAACCCGAAAAACTGCAATAACTTTCAAACCGTGGGGCCTTTTGACCTGATTCTTTTTCTGGAATGCTCTAAATCTCGATTACATTCATCTAGCCAAGTCACACCTTCTAGGTCACCAAAATGATGGTCAAATTGCATGCTCCTATTTTTTTGGGATTTTCAAATGCACTGATAGTTGAACTATGAGAGTTGGAACCTTTATTTGAGCCAAATGGGTATCCAAAATGTAAAGACATAAAATAGAAACTAAGTCTAAGTACATTTTTTTGGGTGACACAGGATTGCCCTTATACCTCTGGATGCTCCTGCATCACTATCCATTCAATATGATCAAAAGCAAGAGCCTAGAATTATCCCTAGAATGAGGCTTAATTCTCAGCAAGAGTTAGGATTATCTCTAGAACAAAGCTTAATCCTTAGCAATAATTTGGAATTATCTCCAAAATGAAGCTTAATCCCCTAAATCCCAGATAGAACACCTAAATACTGGTCCATAAAAGAGATAACAAGACCTATCATGAGTCGTAGAATCTTCCCCAAAATGAGACTTGATCCTTAGGAGTCAGGGTTAGACTATCCCAATACCTATCCATTGAACTCTGACGAGAATAGTTATAAGATTGATTAGATGATCAAAAGATAAGATAGATGACATAGATGCCAGGTAGAGGAGAACAAAATTCCTTGAGTGATGAGGACATAAGATTCAGATTGAATTGAAGCCATTTTTCAAAGATTCAATGATGCAATCATTCTACCCCCTTGAGAGTGAAATCGAAAGATGAAACACTAGAATAATGATTCAAAGAAGTATATTGAGAGATACTGAAGAAATCAGAGATTCAAAAGGATGTAGAATAGATCAGAAGAATCTAACAAAAATTTGGAGTCAATTTAAAATGATTCCATGGTCCAAAAGACCAAGTTTGACCTAAATTTGACTAGAGTTTACCTTTTCCATAAATATTGGAAAATTTGAAGAGAAATGTGATTTGAAAAGATTCCAAGATTCACAAAGTATCAAAAAAATGGACTGCACAAGCGTTCAATCTTATTCGTTCCAAAATTTTAAAATGTGATTTTCAGCTGGTTAAGTGTGTCACATTTTGATTTCAATTCCAAAAATGGGTTCAAAGTAGCCAAATTAGCCAAGGTAATTTTCATGCCAATCGAAGCACCTCAAAAAATTAGGTCAAAACCAATAGAAAGCCCAAAAGGGTCATTTTCAATTCATTTATGCTTTTGTCTTTTTTGGAGAAGAGAGCTTTGAAGAGAAACATGCTGGTCCTTATGCATTTACATTGATTCAAGCACTCTAGATGACACAGTTTGCTAGCAGAGTATGGACATCCAATGAGTCATCGATAATCTTGCTTTGTTTTGAATTATTCACACTTTTTCAGTCATTTTTAGCATGTTTTAGGGTATTTTTGAATTTTTGTGTCAGTTCCAACACAAGGGTGTTGGTCCTCATGTGAGTCCAATCTCTCCTCACACGAAGAAGTACTAGGCTAATACTTATTCACCTAGTTTAATGGGTTTCCTCACACAAATGATACTCATTTTCTACATGAGAAGCCCTAAATTTAGTGAGTTTTTTGCTGGTAGCTGGATAATTTCTCATGTGAGAAAGTGTGTTCTCACACAAAGATGTGCAAGCTCACATGAGAACATGAATTATCACACAAAAATCTAGTGTAAACTGCAAATTTTAATGTTTGAAAATTGATATTATCGTTGATGTTTTGTATTTTCATTTGTCATTGTCATCTATCTAAGACTGATCATTTTCCTATTATTTCCATGTGTATAGGTTACCTTTCTCAATGTTGGATATAGATCACATTACCTACCTTACAAAGCTTTGTTGTGACAGTTAAATGATGTCAACATGGCACATATCAATGCCCTTAGATTTTCATATCTTTGTTGGATTTCTACATTACTGGTGAATCATGATCTTTTTACTACACTGGTTGAGCATTTCTATTCAGAGACAAACACCTTCCATCTACCCTAGGGAGAGATAACCATCACCCAAAGGACATCTGCAAGATTCTATAGATCCCATTCAATAGGCCACAGCTTGTATATGACACAATATCATAAACAGGTACAGAGGCACTAAGGGCCATTTTCTAGGAGGATCTTATCATGGGTAGAACCATCACCTGGGATAAGCTAGTACATAAATATGGGCCCATTCATAGGTTTCCATCAATATTAGGCATATTTATCAATTTCTTCTTGTTGCTAGAAAAAGGTCAACATTGGTTAGAGTGTGGATGGGGACAAATTTTGCAAATGATGATATGGGTGCCTAAGTGATACAAATGGGGTCAGTGCATCCTTGCCCATATGTTCCACAAGATGCATGAGATTGTATACCATGAGAGGAAGAGTATGGTTACTGGGGTCTATGTTATTTAGGTATGGGCATGGGAGCATTTGCTCATGATGGGACCCATTTTTGCAGATGAGAGGTAGCCCATGGAGCCCTATACATATTGATATCGAGGCCAGTTGACCCAAGTAGCTTTGGGGAAGATTGAGAAATGGAGAGGTTAGTTGGATGACTTGGTAGTGGTGGTATGGCAACTATGGAGGCAAATAGAGGCATGGGACGATGCACAAGTGGAGCTAGGATACATGTTTGCATCTTGACCGCTAATAGGTTGCTCCATGCAGGTCATTAAGGGGTTTTTGTTGACACAAGTCTGGTTATAGTATGGTTGGCCATAGGACATATCTCAGGAGTAATGCTCTTATACATAGCTCACTATAGATGTGGATTATGGGCGGTCGATGAGATTAGACCCTAAATAGTCAATGATCAAAGTGTGTATTCTAGTGGTGACCTAGTGGGATCACTTGCTAGCTATAGCTGATGGGGGGATGACTCTGGCTTATCAAGCACACTTTTTGAGTCATCCCTTCCTATAATTCATTGATCTAGTGGGGATGGCCATACCTATTTAGCTAATATAGGCACCATGGCCACTAGTACAATAGCCACAGTAAGAGAGAGTCAAGTAGAGGACACATTAGGTGCCTATTCTTCCTTGATAGATGAGGTTAGACCCAAATACTAGTGGTAAGGGGACAAGACAAGGATTTCCTTGAGGTGAGATGGGTTCTATAGGAGCCATCAAAGGAGACACCCAGAGACTGTGCATAGAGGCAGAGTAACCAGCTGAGCAGGCAGAGCAAGATGTGGATGGTGAGGAGATGCAAGATTAGCCTATTGGTTTGTAGGGAGGGGATATCCTGGCATAGAACTAGGATGCCCTCAGGAGATCTAGAGATCAAATTCAAACTATGCAGTGATAGTTGGGGGAGTTGACTATAGATCTCACTATGAGGGACACATGGATGGCAAAGCAAGATTACGAGATCCACAACTTATTAGAACAAATAGAATGAGAGACTCGCAAGTCAGAGAAGCAGGAGGACAAGATCTATCTATAGTTAGTGAGATCGGCATACTACTATGTAGCATATGAATTGGTAGTCCTAGATGAGGTAGAGTAGGTACCCCAATTTTCAAAGTATGCATAAGAGTTAGAGGGTGCACGAGCCCCAGCGAGACTACATATGCCTCCTCCTCCTCCTCCTCCTTTGCCAATTGGAGAGGAAGGAGAGGGACTGAGTTAGCTCATTTTGTTCCAATTTTTCTCTAGCTATGTATTGATTAGTGTGCTAGTGCCATTTTTTATCATTTTGAGATTGACAGTGCTTGAGTAGCATTCAGTTCTGCATCGATATACACTTTTTTACTCTACATATACATATGAGATTTTTGATTTGAGTACCTTCGCATGTGTCATCTTTCTCTCTTTATAGTTTATTTTGAATGAGATGTTTATGCTTTGAATTAAATGAAAATTGATATGATGTATGCATGTATTGTAGATGAGATGAATCATGAAATTGTGTATGAAATGTAAAATGTGAATGAACTAACATCTCATGCAGTGTTCCATTTTTTTGATAGTGACAAGTATCCCATGAAGATTGATAGGATGAACCAAAGAACTAAACACTTGTGCAGCCATGAAGAAATTTGATACTTTGAAGAAACCAACACTCCCTCATCACAAAGGATGCAATTAGATTAGTGATTGAACCATGTGCTTATGCAATGCAGCCCTACGCTAGATGCAACCTTAGGTCTAGTTACCAAGCTTTGAAAATTATCATCACTAAGCATTTAGCTAAATTCCAAATGTCATACAATTCCCACTAAAATTACAATCATTTAAATATGAATAGAACATATGTTCTATTTTTGTTAGGATTAAATGTAAGCATTCAAGGCACAAGAAGCTAGAATGACTAGAACATTTGTCCCCTTTGATGTAGCAAGTGAACATAAGCATCAGAGAATAAATTCTAGGATGACTAGAATGTTTTTTATTTGCAAATATGCTAGACACATAAGAGATCCTTCTTATGCTAAGTAATCAGTAAGTATTCTATTTGCAATGACCCTTGCATTTGTAACCTAAGATAGAAGTGTGCTAAGTATACTCACAGTGACATGTACATTCATTTAGCAGGATTAGTATTAGTATTTACTATAGCATAAAGAGTTCAATCCAACAAGAAAGGAAAATAACCAACCTCAATAGAGAGTTCATATAAAATGAGTCAAGGTACACACAACCATCCAATACAAGATAGAGGCTCTTATAGTGGATACCCATGTTATATGGATGTTTCAGATCATTGGAACTAAACCATCAAACAAAAGGCAAGGAAAATATCATGCCCATAGTCCTTCCTTGTCTAGTCAAAAAGTGACATCAATGAGTTGCTCAAAGAGACATGATAAAGAAAAAAACTAAACAAGCAAAGAAAATCTTAGCATATCACAAACAAGTTCATCCTTTTGAGTTCATTTTTTGTGTTATAGGATTGATGTCAAGTGTCAATGTTTAGAACATATATGAAAGAAATCTCTTTAGTAGGGTGATGATAGTAGATAGACATAGTTAGAACAACTGGTGACTAAAGTCAAAGAGGACTCCTTAGTAAGAAGAACCTAAGTAGGAAACTAAGTAACAATAGACAGACACAGTTAGGACAACTAGTGACTAACACAAGAGATGTTCCATTAGAGGAATCTCTAAAGTGACACAAGTGACAATAGGTAGATGTAGTTAGAAAAACTAGTGACTAATGTGAGAGATGTTTTATGACAGGAATCTCTAAAGTGACACAAGTGACAATAGGCAAATGCAATGAGAGAAACTAGTGACTAACATGAGAGATGTTCCATGAGAGGAATCTCTAAAGTGACACAAGCAACAATAGGTAGATGCAATCAGAACAATTGGTGACTGATGCAAGAGATGTTCCATGAGAGGAATCTCTAAAGTGACACAAGAGACAGTAGGTAGGTGCAATTAGAACAACTAGTGATTAACACAAGATATGTTCCATGAGAGGACTCTCTAAAGTGACACAAGTGATAGTAGGTAGATGTAGTTAGAACAACTAGTGACTAACACGAGAGATTCCTATGATATTGTAAGGTGTTCCCCCCAAGTTATGACAAGATTCAATCTATGGGTGCATGAGCGAAAGTAGCAAACTGAAGTAGTAAAGCAACTAAAATTCTTGTTTACCAAGTTTTCACCTTCTTGGTAGAAATTCTCTTTTTTATGCTATCGTGATGCATGTTTGCTAAGTTTTCATCAATGGCACTTTTTGTTCTTGAATTTTTTTTTTTTATTTCTCCTTTTTGTTTATTTTTTGTGTTTTTTGAATTTTTCCATTTTTTGGTATTACCAAGGTGCCTATTGCTAGGTTTCTACCAAGATAATGATTTTTTTAGGACATTTAAGTATATACAAAGAGTTTCTAAAACCATATCAGTTGTAGAACTACTTTAGATGGAGAGTATTGATGGGCTCCTTGAGAACTTTTCTCTTGGTTGTAGAAAGTTGGTAAGCACTAGATCCAAACACTGTAGTAACAACATATGGATCAAGCCAATTAGGTTAAAACTTCCCTTTTTGTACCTATTGTTTTGTATTCTTAAAGTTTTCTCTCAAGACAAGATCACCTAGTTGGAGGTCACGTGGCTTAACTTTCTTATTGTAGCTTCTAGACATATGTTGCTAATAGGCTTGAAGATGATCGCATGCCACCTATTGACTTTCATTTAACAATTATAGCTCTTAAAATTGAGATATTATATAGTCATCATTAGTAATGAGGCCCTTCATGGAGATTTGCAAAGTTGGAATTTGAACCTCAATTGGAAGCACAGCATCCACTCCATATACCAAAGCAAAAGGTGTTGTACCTATTGGAGTTCTAAAACTTATTTTTTAAGCCCACAAAGCCAGATTAATCTAAAGGTGGTAGTCCCTTCTAGATTTTTTAACTATGCGATGTAAGATCTTAAGGATCACTTTATTGGATGTCTTTGCTTGGCCATCACCTGGAGGTAATAAATAGAAGACCAATGTTGTCTGATTCTAAACTTTTTGCACAATTCCTTGAGATCTTTGTTTTTAAACTATCCTCCATTGTCAGTAATGATGGAGGAAGGTACACCATACCTACATGATGTAATTCATAATGAAAAGAGCTATACTTTTTCTATTTTCTATAGAGAGAGGAACTACCTCTACCCACTTGGTGAAGTAGTCTATAGTTGTAATGATGAACTAGTGACCATTTGAAGAGGATAGGCGGATTTGACCCACCAAATTAGAGGCCCATTTTGGAATGGCCACAACATGATAGATGGAATTAGCTCCCTAGCTAGAGTGTGAATTAGATTCCCATGGAGCTGACATTATTTATAGGACTTGGCATATTTTATTTCCTCTTGCTCCATATTAAGACAATAGTAACCAGCTCTAATAAGTTTACAGGCTAGTGTCAAGCCATTAGAGTGAGATCTACAAATGCCCTTGTGTACAACATTTAATGCATAGTTGGACTCATTAGATTCTAGACACATAAGGAGTGTTCCATTGAAACCTCTCCTAAACAAATCATTAGCGGGAATAACATACCATGAAGCATTGTAGACAAGGTAACATTTTTAATTCCAAGTTATATTATTCGTAATTGTTTCGTCACATAGATAAGAGTATATATGGTGGTAGTGAGATGAATCATATCCTATAATAGAATAGATCATCTAAGATTTAGGAGAATTATAGGTAGGGTGGAGTAATGTTTCCACTAGGAACTCATGTCAAAGATCATTCTTTGGCATCTATAACAAGGAAGAAAGACTAGCCATTGCATCAGCCACTTTTTTGTTTGCCCAAGGAACTTGTTAGAAAGTGATATGAGAAAACTATTTCTTTAGGTCATTCACCATGTGTTTATAAGGAATCAATTTCACATCCTTTGTTTGATATACATCATTGACCTGGTTGATTATGAGCTATGAATCACCAAAGATATTCAATTGATCCACTCTCCATTCAACTACAATATTCATGCCATTAATCAAAGGTTCATATTCTACAATGTTGTTTGTACAAGGAAAAAAAATATTGTATGCCTTAGGCAATGAATATCTATGTGGTGTTATAAACAATAGCCTAGTACCAGATCCTTATTGTGTGAAGGAACTATCAAAGAACATCACCCAAGTTTGGTGTGTTAGCATGAGAATTGATTCATCAGGGAAGTCAATGTTTAGTGGAAGAAGACTCTGCATTAGTGCTTCTACTAATTGATCAGCAATCACTTGTCCTTTGATAGCCTTTTGTTCAACATACTGAATCTCAAACTCACTTAGTATCATGACCCACTTAGCTAAGCTTCCTATTAGAGCTCCCTTGCAAAATAAAAATTTTAGTGGATCAATTTTAGCAACTAGTCATGTAATATGTGTGAGCATGTAGTATCTCAACTTTTGGGAAGCAAAGATGACTACCAAGAAAGATTTCTTAATGATATTATAATTCATTTCATAAGAAATTATTGTGCAACTCATATTAGTAAATAGCTATTTCTTGGTTATCATTGTCTTCTTGAGCTAGCAAGATACCTAGAGATGACTTTGTTGTTGAGATGTACAAAATAAAAGGCTTCCCATAGATAGGAGGCATCAAGATTTGAAAATTGGCTAGGTATTTCTTTATATGTGTTTGTCTCTGATCATAACCATGGCTCCAATTGTATTTCACACCTTTATGTAGAGTCTTGGTAAATGTTTGTGACCTATCTATAGGTATGAGATGAATCTACAAATGGATTGAAGTCTTCCTTGTAAGCCCCTCATTTGACTAATATTATGGGGTGGAGGAATGCCCATGATTTCTTGAACTTTTTCTAGATCCACCTCAATTCATTTTGCAAACACAACGTAACCATATAGTTTTTCAAATGTTACACCAAATTCCATTTCATGGGGTTGAGTCTCAAACTGAATTTCTCTATGAAATATAGGACAGGTCCTAAATCTTGAAGGTGAGTGTTGTATTTTGTGCTCTTAACTAAAGTATCATCAACATAGTCCTCCATGGTCTTATGCATCATATCATCCAAGATTGTAGTAACTTCTGTTTGATGCATGGCACCAACATTTTTAAGACCAAATAGCATCATGTTCGAATAGAAGGTTCCCCATGCATAAGTGAAAGCAATCTTTTCCTGTTCTTCTAGTGCAATTTTGATCTGATTTTAACCAGAAAATCCATCCATGAGTGAGTAAATTTCATATCTTTTTGTCATGTCCACTAACATATCAATGTTAAGGAATGGAAAATCATCCTTCCGACTTGCTAAGTTTAGATCTAAAAAATTTATACAAACTCTGAGAGATTTATCATGTTTGGAGACTGGAACAATGTTGGAAATCCACTTAGCATAATCAATAGCATAGATTGAACCAACTTTTAAAAGCTTTTCCAATTCAGCTTTGACAAATAATGCAACATGAGGATGCATTTTCCTAAGTTTATGTTTGACTGGTTTAACTCGTGGTGCAATAGATAAATGGTGCATTATGAGATCAAGATCCAAGTCTAACATGTCTGAGTATGTCCACATAAAATTTATCTTTTTCTCTTAGAAGAAGGCAATGAATTCCTCTTTTTCTTCTAGAGATAATGACTATGCAAGATGTATCATGTGAGGATGTTCCTCTATTCCCAAGCTAATCAGTTGTGTTGGTTTTATCAACACTAATGATCTTTCTTGAAAATGACTAGGAAGTGCATCAAATATCTCATCCATAGGCACCTCAAAGAGGTTTTCACCTTTGGATACATCTTTTATTTTTAGTATTTTATATTTCAACACTATTAAAATGTGGTTTTCACAATTAGACCTTCTATTTCTTTTCTTTTTTATTGTGTGACTGAGATATTTGATATTAGCTTTAGTCATGTTGATTCTTTGTTAGTTGGTGGAAGATGTTATAGGTTTGATAGAAATTAAGTAGCAGGCAAGAGCATAGTCATTCTAGAATGTAGGGACTTCACTAGATGCATTTTAATTTGAGTCTATGAGCTCAAGATAGGTGATTGAAAGAGATGTGGTGGGTTTGATTGCATTCATGGTATAATCATCAAATTCTTGGACAATCAATTTCAAACTTAGAGAAACTTCATCCACAAGTGTGTTTGAATTCCTATGAGTACTAACATCATTAATCAAAGACTCGAGGAAACTGTTTGGATCATATTCATTCAACCTAACCCTAGACAATTTACCTACGTTGAGCTAAATTTCATAGACATGAACTTGATCTATACCTTTGTATTTAGCTGCATCTAAGAGAGAGTAGAATTCATACTCTCGAGAATCTATACTACACAAAGAGAGATTGTAGAATTCCTCAAAAATGATAGGGACAAATTCTCCTTCATCATCTAGATTTTTACAATGGTATTCAATGACTAAAGCATGATTGGACTCTCCTTATTCTTGTTGGATATGGGGAGAATCAATGGTGTCATCAGAAGAATCACTATCACCATCCACAATGGTGACATGTGATACAAAGTCATCTAGTTCTACAAAGAATTTAGCAAGATCATCAAGAATTGAATAAGGATAAGGATCCTCATCATCAATTTTGTCCTCATGGTCATCTAACTCAACTTGTGACTCATGTTCAAATGAACTCCCAAGTTCTGGTATAAATTTGTTAATCCCTAGATGGAAGAGAATCTTCTTGAAGCCTAGAATGAATGTATCTCAATTCCATCTAGCTATCACTTTGATAGGATCAACTAGAGAATTTTTGTTGCATCTAATAGGATCATTCCCCTTGTATCCAAAGCATTTCATGAGTTGTAGACCTAGACCATATTTTTCAAGAGTAATCTTGTGAGACTGTTCTGTGAGATCAACTAGAGTTTACTCTTTGTATATCCAAGCAGCAATGGCTCTATTTTCATCTTCCTCCTCAATAGGTAAAATAGATTTGACAAAGTTACCATCATACTTAGTTTAAGGTGACAACACAAAAGATCTCTTCATTTTAGATGGTCTCCCATAATGATGGGGAGACTCAAGAAGAGATTTCAAAGACAAAACCAGTTCTATGTGGTATTCACCCATTCTAGTTTCTTTCAATTTGAGTGATTACTCAATTTGCTACAACCTATTATCATGATGGTCTATAGATTCCCCATTAGTTAGTACAAAGCTTTCAGTAGATTTTAGCATGTTACAAGTATAGCTAGTATTTGTAGGCATGGTGACTTCAGAGTTGTGAAATGGAAACTTGACATATTGGTGATAAGTTGAAGGCACGGCTTGCATTTTGTGTATCCATGGTCTTCCTAACAGGATGTTATATGCTAATGGGACATCAAGGACCTGACAAGTGGCGTCCCTTTCAATAAGACCAACTCAAAGAGGCAACACAACAAGACCTAAAGATTTACACTCAACTTTGTCATATGCCTTAATGACTATTTTTGCAATGATGGTCAATTGACTCTTTAGAATAGCCCAATTGCCTAAGCAAAGTAGCAGAGACAATGTTTAAACCAGCCCCATTGTCAATGAGCACATGGCAGACATGCCTTTATTGTATCATGACTTCAATGTGTAATGGTTGATTATGCAAATGACTTACTAAATTGTCATCCTCCTTAAGAAAGGACATATAGTGAGGTAAGGTCAGATGACCTACCATAGATTGGAACCTATCAAGATCAAGATCTTCAGGTACATTTGCATCAATGAGGGCTTTGTTGAGAATTTTCCTATGAGCAAGTGAAATTTTAAGCAATTCAAAAATAATTATTTGAGCACTTGAACATTTTAATTGATCGAGGACATTATAGCTAATAGCCACAGAAGATGTTGCAATTTTTGTGCCTTTTCCAAATAGACCAACAAGAAGTTTCTCTTTGTTTTATTCTAGGTTAGGAGTAGAAGGTGCAGGACCTTTGAGTACCAACTTGGCACAAGAACATGTAATAGCATTGGCACAAGATTGTGATGGTTCATTGTTAGATGTGTTGGACATAGGGCCCCTTAAGATGAAAGGTGTCTTAGGCTTAGTGTTATCTTGTTTTCCCTTAATGGTGATAATGTCACAATACTCAAAATCCATAGGTCCAACCATGTTGATCACATCATCATCATTAGAGTATGTATAGTTGACCTTGTTGTGACGTTTCTATTTTGAGTTTTTTCCTTTTGTATAAGATGGCAATGGTTCCTTAAAAGCCTTGTGATATGAGTTCTTGTTATGTCTATCCACAACAATGTCACCATCACCAATTAAGTCTTAGACTTTGTGACAAAGGTTAATGGAATTGCTAGTTTTGTGACCTTTGTTTGATGGTGCTCATAAAATGTAGGTTTTGTTCCACCATGGGGGTCATGGTTGTGAATCATAAGGATGAGATTTATCCAATGGAGAAATGAGCTTGTCTTGTAGCAAGGTCTTATAGACGATGTCCAAAGATTCACCAAAAGGTGTATATTCTCATTTTTGGCATGTAACACAAGATGAGTTCCTCAATTTGTTTTGAAATGTCTTATTGTTAGTGATGAGGCTAATTATTGCCTTTATTTTATGATAGTTTTAAACACTCTATTTTACTTCCACTAAGACATTTGTGAACTCATATTTACTTGAACTAATGATTAACCTATGGGTAGATAGTATGTTATATTTTTCCAATATTATATATACAATTTAGTATTTCATATAACTATCAGAATGTATGTTCTCATATTTGAATTTAATTTGATAATGCTTATTTGCAAATTTCTCTACACAATAACTAACTTGTTAGAAAAGGGAGTTGGAGATGGTCAAAAGAATTCAAAAGGAAATGTTGAAAATAGCCAATAGCATTCGAGGAGAAAAGATGTTAAGCCACAATGGAAAGAGTCATAATGATACCAAGGGACATGACCACTAATATGGAGGAGCTATGAAGAATTGTTATATTTCTCTGCACTTATTATTGTGACAAAGCAGTTGTCTAGACTTTATTATTCCCACCTTGAGCTAATATCTTTTCTTACTTTTTCTCTAGTAGATTTGAAGTTAGTTTATTTTGCTTTTATGTTTTAGAATAAGCATCGATCTTCTATTTATAGAGATCAAACCAATAGTGTTAAAAAGTTAGAAGAAATTTTATGACAAGAGACTGTTGATTCTTGTAGTGAGTTGTTTTCTACAGTTCTATGTATTGTTCTCATGTAATGAATTTCTAGAACATAATGAAATTGTACACTAGAAATGTGTCACACTCTAAACCATTCTATCCAAATGATTCCATGAGTTTGGAATGCTTGGATGCTAGCTTAGAGCTCCCTATCCATGGAGTGCAAGAGAGTATATTTCAAGAATAAGAAGGCTCTCAGATGAGCCTTAGAGATACTCTCCTTGCTAGTAAACCATGCAATGGGATGTTCCAAAGATAAGATGCAAGAATACAAATGTCCCAAGGAGTTCCTCAAGAATGCAATGCAACTAAAGATTAAACTAGAATGAATATGAAAAGTGTAGCTATTCTAAGCATATATGAGAGTGTTACAATCCAAATATTAAGCTATGTGAGATAGATTATTGCAAAATAGAAGCTAAACTAACATGCAACATGAATCTAAGCTAAAATGTTATGGTATGAGAGAATGTAGACAAGAAATAGAAGTTCTCCACAAAGATCCAAAGAAAATTTTTAGAAAACCTACAGCATAACCATATTCAAAAGATGGATTGGATCCTTTGAGGGGGAAAGCTCTCTCCCTTTTAAAGTCATGCGAACAGTAGAGATCAAGATGAAGATGGTGGATGATCAATGGTGGAATTTGAAAATAGGAGTGATCCATGTGCACACACAATTCAACCAATGGAATATAAGTTGACTTGTCATATAAGACAAAAGTCACAAAGCCTTTTTTTTAATTGCAAAATAGAAAAAGGACTTTATGTGTGCACTTTAAGTGGGTTAGAAGAATGGGGTCTTTTATTTAATTAAAAAGAGACATGTTCTTTTAATCAAATGATGAACTTAGGATAGCATAGTTAAACTATAGGTTATAATCAAATAAATTGATTATTAGCAATTTGGTCTAGGTAAATGATTAAATTAATTTAGCCAAAATGTTGAAAAGGGGGCTAATAGTTTAGATGACCATTTTTAAATGATTATAAAAATAGCTCCTAGTTTACATTCTTTGTAAGTAGATTAGCAGAAGCCAACCAAGGGGGCCCACTTGGGAGGTGGATTAGATTAGAGTAGTATAGATTTGTTTTCAAGCATCTTTAGTATTGCAGGTAGAAGTTATAAGTTCCTTCCTCTAGCATCATACTTTGTGAGTGTTCCTGTAGCATCTATAAGAATAGTAATAGTAGATGAACCGAGTTGGAATTTATCTTGGTATTTAATTATATTTCTAGTATTTGTTTTATTAAAGAGTTAGGTGTGTTAGTTTCTTGCAACACTAGTGTAGGTTATTTCCTTGCATTTTACTTTCTTGCAACATAAGAATAATGACTCATTAAGAAACCTAGTTCACATATTGTGCTAACTATTTCAAGTATACTTTCTTGAATTGAAAAAATTAAATGCACCTCATGGTGGGGAAAAATAGTCCTTAGATTGAATACACTATTCCTAAGTATGGCCTTTGGCATTATTATTATATAGCTATTGTGAGATAGACCATTTTTGGCATCATTGCTAGGGATGGTTTCAAGCTAGGAGCATTCTTCAATCATAGTTCTTAGTTAAGCTTTTTTACAAATTTTTTATCTTAAAGCTTTCTTCACCAATGTGAATAATTCAATTGTATGCATCAAAGAGGAAGATGATGAGATGAATATGGTAGATTTCTTCAACAAGAATCCATTAATTTGAATGAAGAAATTGAAAAAGAAGAAGTTGAGTTGCCTTTTGAAGATGCAAGCCCTTTTTTTCCTACAAAATCATCCTTAAGAGCACAACCTATAGATACAAGTGGTCTTCAACCTTTTGCTGAAATTTTGGCTAGTTTCCTTGATAATACTACTCTAAATCCACCAATTGTTAATAATCTAGTACCCAATCTTTCTTTTTAGTAGCAACCTCATGATCTAATACCTCCAATAATGGCACAACCTAATTTTCCATTTCCTCTCCCAAGCCTCATAAATACTAATAATCTCAAGAATATACCTACAAGTGCTCTTCCAAAGTTCAATGGACTTACAACCAAAGACCCTAATACTTTCTTTTTTGAATTTGACATACTCTATCATAGTTTTGACTACAACACTAATGCCCATAAGCTCAAATTATTTCCAGCAACATTGAAAGAGTCAGCTTTACAATGGTTCATGGGTTTAGGAGCCAATATGGTAGGAACTTGGGATGAAATGAAAACTTTGTTCTTGGATAAATATAAAGAGTATTACAAAGCATATAATTCAAAAGGAGATGATATCTTTAGGATATCACAAAAGGAGGAAGAAACATTGGAAGACTATGTTTCACATTTCTTGTATACACTGCAGAAGAATCCTCAACATGTGTTATGTGAGGATTCTCAAAAGCTAGTCTTTTTTAGAGGTGTGAATGATAATTGTCTAGAAGGACTAGACCTGATGGTTGGTGGTGATGTATATCAAGCTTCCTAGGATGACCTCAAAAAAATTTGTCAAAAATATTCAAGGTCAACTATGAAGAAAGGTTGAGGACCTTGTTCCATAGTCACTAAAGAAATTAGTAAGGGTATTTCAAAGCTTGAGATATCTAACCTATTGTCAGATTTCAAGTAGGACATCATAAATGATGTCACTAGACATATCAACATAATGACTACAAAGAAGAAGCATGCAAAAGTTGAATTACAACTTGCTGAATACTACCCTCATTACTAGAAGCAAAAGAAGGATTGCCAATGCAAATTGGTTGCCAGCATAGAAAACCAGCATCTTCTAATAGAGTACATCAAGATAGATGGAGATGATGAGAAATTGTTCTTTGTTACTCAATGCCAACCATGGGCCCAATGTCAAGGTATGCCTCAAGACCCTTTGTAAAATCCAAGTTTATATGGTAATCAATGGAAAAATTGTAACCAATGGCAAAATCGTAATCTCCAAGGCCCCCCACAATATAATCAACCTAATTGGAGTAATTCTTGAAAAAATAATCCACAATAGCCCCAATAGAATCAGAACTCCCAACCATCCTAGCCTAACTAGCAGAACCATGGCAACCATCCTAGGGGAATTGGCAGTCTACAAACCAATGGAGGGGACCTCAATAGTGGGCTAAACAAAATACTAGTACTCCACAATTACCACCCCTAGTTCAACAACCTGCACTAAGGCCACCACCTATGAATCTTGGACCTTAAAAGTAGACACAATTACCTGCACAACCTCAGCCAAATCCAAATAACTAGTAGCTCTAACAACCCATGTGTATTACTGATGCTCAACAATATCCTGCTTATGCTCTAAATTTTGCAAATATACATCTAAGATCTGGTACAACTTTACTAGCACCTAAATTGTCTCTTATAACTGAAATACTAGATACTCCTATAGAATTAGAAGCCACAGTCTCTAAAGAGGTTGACCCAACCAATGTCACTATCTCAACCCAAGATTTTCCAGTGGCAGAACCTCCTTTTCCAATGAAGCTTGTACAAAGTAAACCTGTACAAATAGAGGAACATTCTTTTGATATTGTTGATTAGTTGAAGAACATGCATGTCCAAATACCCCTATTCCAAGCTATTAAAGATGTTCCTATCTATGGAAAAGCCATTAGAGAAGCTTGCCTAAAAAAGACTGAGAGGAAGAAAAAGGACCCAACTACAATCCATGTTGTTGGACAATTGGCTAACATTATGTTAGGAAAATTAGTCACTCCAAAATATTATGATCTAGGTAGTCTAGTTGTGGATGTGAGTATAAATGGTCAATCTATTAAAAATGCTTTAATAGATCTTGGTGCTGCAATAAATTTCATGACTAAGGATACTATGAAGAAGTTGAGAATAGAAGGATTAAGGGCTACTCCAACAATTCTACAACTTGCAAATATTTCTATTGCCACTCCTAATGGGATGACAGAAAACATAATTGTAACCATAGACTCTCTACAGTATCCTACATATTTCATGATCCTATCTCCCAAAGTTAATTTATCTAGTTACCCTATCATCTTAGGACAACCATGGTTAGCTACATTTGATGAAAATATAAGTTTTAGATCAAGAAATATGACTATATCAAATGGTCAAGCAATAAAGAAATTTGATTTGTATCCTCCAACACAACCATTACCAGATTTAAGCACATCTGTCTAGCCAGATTTAGGGGATGAAGAAGAAGAATCAAACTCTATAGCATAGCTTATGATGTTACATAGAAAATCCTTTCTAAAGTTGTAGGAAGAGGATTTAGTACTTCAAAGTATTCTTACTAACAATTGTGTGGTAGAAAAATATGTATCTAAAAGTTTCGTGTTAGAATTAACCACATATGAGGAATGTGATGAGAATTGTACTTTTCTCAAAGAATCAGACATTCTTCATCAACAATTACCATGTGAATTAGATACAAGTCCAATTTATAAAGCTGCTATGATAGAGTATACCACTACTGTTGAGCTATCCAAAGTTCATAATCTTTATGTTAACCCCAAATTATCATCCACACAAATGGAATAGTTAACAAAGCTACTTCAAAAGAATGAAAAGGCTTTTGCATGGGATTATGGTGATGTGAAAGGGTTGAGTCCTACATTATGCACTCATAGAATATACATCAATGAAGGGTGTCTACCATAAATCCAAGCCTTGGAGAAATAGTTAAAACTAAATTACAAAAATTGCTTGATGTTGATTTTATTTATCCTATATCTGATAGTAGATGGGTGTCATACCTAGTCATGGTGCCCAAAAGGGGAGGGAAATGGTGGATTTGTGTAGATTATAGAGAATTGAACAAAGCCACCAAAAAGGATCACTTTTCTTTACCATTCATAGATCAAGTTCTAGACACTCTAGCTAGAAAGAAGTATTTCTCTTTTCTAGATGGGTATAGTGGTTATAATAAAATTAGTATTGCTCCTAAAGACCAACATAAAACCACATTCACATGCCCATGGGGAACTTTTTCATACTCTACTTTTCCATTTTGTCTATGTAATGCTCCTGCAACATTTCAATGAGCTGTTATTAGCATCTTTTCTAATATATCACATGATTGTATGAAAATATATATGGACGACTTCACAACATTTGGAGTCACCTTTGAAGAAGCAATGATGAATCTTGAAAAAGTTTTGATAAGGTGTCAACAACATAATTTGGCACTTAATAGTGAAAAATATTTCATGCTCATGTAGGAAGGTGTGGTACTTGGTCATTTTATATCAGCTGCAAGAATACAAGTGGATCTAGCTAAGATAGAGGTAATTTAAACATTGCCCATACCCACAAAATTGAAAGATTAAGATCTTTTCTAGGTCATGCTAGATATTATAGACATTTCATAAAAGACTTCAGCAGAATAGCTAGTCCCTTGTATACATTATTGACCAAAGAAGTTGAGTTCATTTGGACATCAGAATGCAATGAAGTCTTCCTGCAGCTTAAGAAACTTCTCACTATAGCCCTAGTTTTACAAGGTCCTGATTGGACTTTGCCTTTTCACATATATGTAGATGCTTCTGACTATGCCATAGGTGCAATTCTAGGGAAACAATCTCAAAATCTTGAGAATGAAATATATTATATTAGCAAGAGCCTTCATGGACCAGAATTAAACTACACAATGACTGGAAAAGAACTATTAGCAGTAGTTTATGTTTTGAACAAATTCTGGCATTATATAACTAGCTATCCCATATTTGTTCATATAGATCATGCAGCAATTAAATATCTCATGAACAAACCTGCTATAATAGGCTGGTTAGTAAGATGGTTACTATTGTTGCGAGAATTTGATATTGTAATCACCTAAAAATGGTCATCTAGACTATTAGCCCCCTTTTCAACATTTTGGCTAAATTAATTTAATCATTTACCTAGACCAAATTGCTAATAATCAATTTATTTGATTATAACCTATAGTTTGACTATGCTATCCTAAGTTCATTATTTGATTAAAAGAACATGTCCCCTTTTAATTAAATAAAAGACCCCATTCTTCTAACCCACTTAAAGTGCACACATAAAGTCATTTTTCTATTTTGCAATTAAAAGAAAAGGCTTTGTGACTTTTGTCTTATATGACAAGTCAACTTATATTCTATTGGTTGACTTGTGTGTGCACATGGATCACTCCTATTTTTGAATTTCACCATTGATCATCCACCATCTTCATCTTGATCTCTATCATCCATACATCTTTAAAAGGGAGAGAGCTTCCCCCCTCAATCCATCTTTTGAAAATTGTTATGCTGTAGGTTTCCTAACAGGTTTCTTTGGAGCTTTGTGGAGAACTTTTATTTCTTGTCTACATTCTCTCATCCATGGCATCATGGAATTCTAGCTTAGCTTAGCTTTCATTTTTACATGTAGCTTAATCTCACATAGCTTAATAATGGTATTGTAACACTCTCATACATGTTTTAGCATAGCTCCACTTTGCATCTCATTCTAGCTTAATTTTCATTTGCATTGCATTCTTGAGGAACTCCTTGGGACATTTGCATTCTTGCATCTTGTCTTTGGAACCTCCCATTGCATGGTTTACTAGCAAGAAGAGTATCTCTAAGGCTCATTTGAGAGCCCTTGAACTTGAAATACACTCTCTTGCACTCCGTGGATAGGGAGCTCTAAGCCAACATCCAAGCATTTCGAACTCATGGAATCATTTGGATAGAAGGGTTTAGAGTGTGACACTTTCGAGTGTACATTTTTGGCGCCCACCGTGGGGCTTGAATAAAGTTTCTAACTCCATTTGATTTTATATTTCATCTCTAATTTTTTACAGCAACATATTGGATCTAATCAAGTACTTTTGTAGAATTATCACTTGGATTTTAAGGCTAACCCATAAGTAGATTGGTCTGAAGGCCAAAAATCTAGTTGGTTTAAAGATTTGATCATATCTTTTAAACCACTTGGAATTTGGTTCTAAATTTTTTTTTGCAAGTTAAATATGTGTTCAAAATGTCTTAGTCCTATTTTCAGGAATTTTGATGTGATTTGCGGGAGTTATGATTTTTTCTTTATTTTTCATAAAAAGCTATTTTTGATCACAAATTAGTGCATTTTTCAGAAAAACTTACATTTTCAAAAATCTTTTTGAATTTTAATGGGGGTTCTTTCTTTGTGTTTTGAATTTTGAGGTCGTATTAAAGATCAAAAACTCAATTTGATAAATTTGGCTAGTTTTGACAAAATTAATCTCTAGGGAGAAAATCAAGAGATTTTTTTGAATTTCTTACATTTTTGGAAAGCTCTCTGATTTTTAATAGGGGTCTTTTCTTTTCATTTTTATTTTTGGATACAAAATCATAGCAAACAAGTCCAATCTTGTTGACTAGGTCAAAATCAAAGAGTAAAAATGAGAGCATTTGTGATTAACTTGCACTTTCTTTGCATGCACTTGGTTGGAAGATAAATTGGACTTTTGAGGAAAATCACCACTTTTTATTGCAAATTTTTATGTTATTTCACACTAACTTGTGGTGCTAACAAGTTGTGATTACAAGTTTCCATCCTTATGAAAAAATTAAAACATTGCATAAAAAGAACGCATGTCAAAGCTTCAAATGCACAAGGGCTACTAACGATTGTTTGCAGGGCTGCCCAATGCATAAAAACCCAATTTTTCTTGTTCTTTACTTTTACATGTGTGACACATACTAGTTGTTTATTTTTAGGCACATAAAACTTGTGATTGGAGTCTTTTGGTAATAGGAGAGTATGCTCTTCACCCTTGTGGTGAATCAGAAATCTTGACTTGCCATTTGGTTTCAAAAGCAAGGGGTAACTGAATCTTCTTGGCATGTTTGGGAGAAAATGATTGAAATAGGAGAGTATGCTCTTCACCCTTGTGGTGAATCAGAAATCTTGACTTCTGAAAGTTGATCCACTCTTTGTGTAGTTAGAATCCTTTAGAAGGCCTGCTCTCGGACAACCTAAGAGGAACGACCCAAGTGGGGACAAGCAAATTACTCAGCTCTTCCAACCCACTATAAACTCAAGGCTATCAAGGACACAAAATTTTGGTAGATGTAGTGTTTATCTACGCCTAGTGTGATCGCTTATGGGATTTTGACCATAGGGAGATCACTAGGAAAGAATGATTAAGGTACTCTTGTGATCACGAGATCGGTTACTCATCGCAAGGTGAGGTGTCCCATAATTGGGAGCAAGGGGAACACTATGAACGGAAGCCCTATCTAAACACCCTAAGTTAGTAACTACCTTTTTAGCCACTCAACTTCTTGGTGCAAGGATTGATCCTAGTGGACTACCCGGATCACCCCAAGATTTACACTCACCATATGTGTTCCCTTGGTTATTCTTAGGGCATTTCCATGACAAAGCCAATATCTCTTATGGGCAACCACTTGGTGTGAGGCAAAGGAGCATCAAGCGTGGGCCAAGTTGTTGAGTAATGAACCATGACTTCTAGGTAGATATTTCTTGATGTGTTCTTGAATGTGTTAGACCTGTGAAAATCTTTGGAACATACACATGATGATAGTTATATGGCTTTCTTTTAAGACCTCACATATCCTTGTATCATGCAAGGTTGCTTTGTCCCTTGCTTGATTGTTTGAAGACTACTCCATGTGTCACTATCTTGCTTGGAAAGAATTTTTTTTGAACATCAAACTTGCTATGCTATCAACTATTGTCAAACTTTGTCAACCAAGTCAAAACATCAAATGCAAACACTTTCTTGTGTTTCTTGCTAAAGGGAGTCTCATCATTTGATTTTTATTTTTTATGTCTCTAGTTCTTGAACATGCTTAAAGTAACTCTTTGGTCTTGGTACTCTTGGTCTTTCTATCTTCATGGTCTATGTCCACTTGCTAGTTATATTTTTTCCGAAATGGTTGCCTTGATTTCTTGACTACACTCTTGGGTTGGAGAGTTGTTCACTTATCACCCCGCTTGCTCTATCTATTTGGCTATTTGGGCATCTTGCCTAGCTATTGACTTGAGTCATTCATGTCGTAAGTTTCTTGGACATATTGTTTGACAAGTCACTTTAATCTCTATCTACTATCTTGGCAAGTGAACACTCTACCTCTTATAGTTTCAACATCAAGTTATCTTCTAGTCTTATGCTTGGCTTTGCATCTAAAACTATGGGATCTAAACCTTGTGCTACCAAACTTCAACCAAATCTAGATGATCATGATATCCTCCATGTCACTAAAGAGTTTCAAGATCTATATGCACAATACAAAGAACTAGAAGAGACAAATGATCTTTCTTACCTTCATTTCTCTAAGCGCATGACAAAAATGAAGTCT
This sequence comes from Cupressus sempervirens, assembly GCA_028749045.1. Taxonomy (NCBI): domain Eukaryota; kingdom Viridiplantae; phylum Streptophyta; class Pinopsida; order Cupressales; family Cupressaceae; genus Cupressus; species Cupressus sempervirens. The sequence goes on along the minus strand of CM053784.1, from coordinate 444,557,705 downwards.
AAACTTGAGAAAAGGTTAGAGGAGAAGATTGCATCATTACATGAATCTTCCTTAAGGTCTTTACATGCATGTGAGTCACCTTCTTTGAGGTCATCCTCTTCTTCTAGGTCTACATGCTCTACTTCAAGACATCAAATGTCTTCATCGTCTAGATCTAAAGACCTCTTTAGAGAACAAGCAAGTGATACCTCCTTTGAGCCTATGCTAAAATTTCATGATGGACCTATCTTTGACCAAGATAATGATGAATACCTGGATACATACCATTCACTTGAGAAACAACCAAAGGACTCTAGACATACTTTTGAGAGAAATTTTACTCCCTTGGGGAATTCTTATGATGACATTTTGAGAACACTTCTTGGCACCAAGCTCATCATGTTGCCTAAGTCTAGCTCCTATGGAAATCCATTCTTGGATACCTATTGTGCCTATCATCAATCTAATGACCATAGTACTTCAGATTGCATTGAGCTAAAACATAAAATCCAAGATCTTATTGATAATGGAATTATTGATACCTCTAATGATTCATGCGATGAGGATACTTTTCTTGAGAAAGATTACATTAATGAACCTATGTCTAGTAGTAGCTCTATTACATCTTCCACTTCTTCTGACACTCGTGCATCTCCCAACACTTCAAATCTTTCCAACATGCCTCCATCAAATAAAGAACCTAATTCTTTCCACATTGACTGTGTGTATCCTCAAGGGCTATCTCTAAAAGAAACTCAAGCTAACCTTCACTTGGCTGCAAACTTTTTCCATGCTACTAATCCTAAACATCCTCAACCTTCATGCACTACTATGCCTAATCCAAACACTACTCCATTCACTCTTCATTCTCCCTTGTCCTTGGAAGTGGCTCCATGTCAAGAGGACTCTCAAAAATAAAAAGCTATAAATGTCAAGAAAGATCAAGATCAAGCACCCGTTCATCTCTTTCAAGATTTTTCCCCTCCACATCCTATATCTTGTCCACCTCCTAAATATGATGAAGATAGCACTTCCATTATCTCCCTTGAGCTTACTAAAAATTATGAGAAAAGTTCTCTTCCTATGCTATCCAAAGCTACTTGTCAAGATCAAAGGATCCCCTCATGTTCTACTTCTCCACATCCACTTCAAAATTTTTCTCAAGCTTCAAGTGCTCCTATTAAAAATGTTGCTCCTATCAAAGCTACTCATGAGTCTATTGATATTTTTGACCATGTTGCTCATTCTAAAGATGTTGATATCCCTTCCCACTATCCCTTTGCATCTTCTAAATCTATCCTTGGTCCTTATCCATCTAAGCTAAAGCATTCAAACCTTCCATCCATGTTGGGGCCTTATGTTCCTCCATCTCCTACATTCACTCATAGCTCATTCCCTAGCTCTCCTATAATACCTCAAGATCAAGAAAGACACTCATCCTTGATGACTTTTCACCCATCTATCCATCTAAACCAGTCATATCAGCCTTATTCATCCACAAAGCCCAAGTCCTTTGGAAGTGAGAATAAACATTAGAATCCATTAAAAAAGAAAGATCACTATGTCCCATATAATCGACATGTGAATGCTAAGAAGGAGAATGCACAAAAGAGACCACAAAGGTCCACTATTAAAAAAGCTAAATCAAAGAAAATATGGGTTCTTAAACCCATTATTGAAGAAATGTATTTTGAAGTATCCAAAGGAAAATCTAAAGCTATATGGATTCCCAAGTCTCTTTTAAAAGACTTGAATATTAAAAATACTTCAAAGTTGACATTCAAGCTTCCAAAGGCTTCCATTCCATCTTCTTCCAAAAATCTTTCTAAAAATATTCCAAAGCCTTTCACTCCACTTTTTTCCAAATCTTTTCTACCAGCTCATACATCTAAATCTCAAGCTATTTCATCCATGATTCCTCCATCATTCCAATACCCTTCAAGGTGTGTGTCAATGTTGATCTTGTCCAATATTTCAACTACCCTCATGAAATCCTCTAAAGCTTACACTTACTTTCTATACATGAACTATTATCCTCCATATACTCTTCCTACTACCATTCCTCTTTCATCACCCTATCAACATCTTTGAGCATACCTTTCTATGGTCTTGGCTTATCATGACTTATCTGTTCTATAGGAGCACTATCTACATTCAAAAAGCTTGAGCTCTTTCTAAAAATGAAAAAAAAAATGAAAAAAATTGAAAATGTGCCTTGGTGAAAACCACTTCTTATGGCACCTTGGTAGCAAAAGTAAAGAGAAATAAATCCATCCTATGGTGAAAACTACTTCTTGTGGCACCTTGGATAAGTACCATGATGAAAACTTGCCAAACAGGCATCATGCGTAATTCTTTCATCATCCATCTATCCCCTCTTCTCTCTTTGATCTTGACAATGTTGAGCTATCTTTGCATATTGGCTATCTTATCCATGAGATTCTCTATTTGTGCTTTCTCATTCCCTCATAGCCTCCATCTTGAGCTTTATTTTTATTTCTCTACCCCATCACTATCTATCTAGTTGACCCCTTGGTCTTGATCATAATAAATGAAACATGGTTCTCATAGGTCTCTTAACATGGCTACTCTTTTGGACTGCATGCTTTCATGCTATCTTACTCATTAGCTTCCTTCGCTTATCTTATATGCTATCACACTTGTTGGCTTCACCACTTATCCTACATGCTATCGTTCTCATTACTTCGATTTCTTATCCAAAATATGCTTCATATGACTATTTCACCTCTTTCCCTAGCTTGGGTACTCTTAAGGAGTCAGTCCTTGAGGATCACTTTCACTTGCTTCATACTCTTTTTCATCCATCTTTTCTTATCCACTGGCTTGTTTCTCCATCATGTCCTATACCTTGCTAGACATTAGAAGAAAATGATGTGATCTTGCTCGAGATCTAGTAATCTCTAGAACCTTCTAAAAAATTCCAAAAAAAATCATATATGATGCTGAAAAAATCCTAAAAATCAGAAAATGTCTTGAAGAAATGATCATCTAAGTGAAAACCTAGCAATAGGCACTTTGATGTATCACCAAAAAAATTCCAAAATACAAAAATACAAAAAAATTGAAAAAAGTCCTTAAAAAATCTGTCAAAGTGGTGAAAACCTGGAAACAGGCGCTACTTGAAACCCTTGCACCTATGTCTATCAATCTCAATCATCCACTTCGCTACACATTTCCTAGCTTGGAATTGTTTCTTGTCCTCATCTTGGGGGCATAGCTACTTAGCCTATTGAGGTATTCTTGTGCATTAGGGTTCCTTTGACAACTCACAAAATAGTGTTTCTCAACACTACCCCCACCCACTTTCACATCAAGTGTTTTTCAAACACTTTACAGATAGTTTACCTATCGTCTCCGATGTCGCGATATTTCTCACTATCAGAATCAAGTCTAGAAGAAATGGCCAAGTGACTTACACACACGCACTTTAACACTTAAATGATTGAGCTATGCTGATCTTTATCTACTTCGTGTGCTGTCTATGATGATTTATTTTCCATGTGTTCCCTCCCTAATAGTCTTTCAAGGATGTCATTGACTAGAAGACTGGGGGCATGGGGCATGTCTTCTTGATTTCTGCTTGTGGGTATACTTTATTTGTCTATAGTGTTGTAAGCATTCATGCTTGTCCTATTCAACACTTTGACTTATAAATGTATCATCCTTGATTGTTTTGCAAGACCGCACTGAGGGTTTATCCTGGCGCTTATGCCTTGATACAAGTGTAATCTTGCTAAATTAAACTTAGGGAATCTAATCGTGTAGTTATCTTGACTTACATGTCTCTGATGCTTAGATTGGATTTCCACATACCTATCTAATATCAAACTTATTCATATCCTCATAGTTATACTAGTGATGGTTTATGATCTCATGATGTCCCTAAATAAATGCTCAATGATGAAATTAAGAGTCTAAATGTTATACACTTCTTGCTAGTAAACCACTTTTCATATTAGCTTGCATTTTAGGTTCATTTTCTAGATTAGTCTTGCATTCTTACATATGGAGAGAGCTCTCTCTTCATCTTTTTTGTGGACATATCAGCTAACTCCTTTCATATATTTCTTTACTTTCTTCTTGTTCATGTCTTTTCACCTTCTTAATCTTTCACTTCATCTCTTTTCTATCTTATCATCACATTATATAAATTTTTGACCTCTTAAATAATTTCAACATCCTAGATTCATTTTTGAAATTGAAATCCAAATTCGAGTTCATCTTGATGGTCAAAATTGTCTTTTAAAATTTTACTTTCTTCTGAGCAGTTAGCTGACCTTTTGAGGTCTAATCTCTGAATCATCACTAGGGCATCTTCATTTCTTCATGTCTTCATCATTTCTATACTTCATATCTACTTCAATTCACTATTTCATGTCTAAAATCACCTTTCTACTCGTTTCGACCTAATTTTTATGATATATCCTTCAAGGTCAACTCTAGTCAAACTAGGGCATTTTATCAAATTTTTTTATCGTCATTATTGGGTTCTAATCATCTATTTTTCATCTTGGACATTGCTATATTCTAATTTTCTCATGTCTAGCCAATTTTTGCATCCCCTTACCTCATTTCAATTTCGATCTCGAGGGGGCAGAAATACTCTATCACTGATTGCTACAACTATCTATTTCTTAGGAGCATTTGTTTGATCTTTTCACTTGTTCTCGATCTATCTACTTTGCTAAGTGTTAGCATTCTTCTTGAATTCTAACATCATCTTTTCCTAGTGTTCAGTACTACCACTATCAGGCTATACATTTAGGACTTGCTATTTTTTTCTACATTTCATTCTTCAAAATCAGATATCTATATCTATCACCGCCTACTTGGCTTTCTATTTTCTTTGACATAATGTGTTCCAAGATTGATCACACATTAGTAAAAGAGGAGCAAATGTAATCACCTAAAAATGGTCATCTAGACTATTAGCCCCCTTTTCAACATTTTGGCTAAATTAATTTAATCATTTACCTAGACCAAATTGCTAATAATCAATTTATTTGATTATAACCTATAGTTTGACTATGCTATCCTAAGTTCATTATTTGATTAAAATAACATGTCCCCTTTTAATTAAATAAAAGACCCCATTCTTCTAACCCACTTAAAGTCAACACATAAAGTCATTTTTCTATTTTGCAATTAAGAGAAAAGGCTTTGTGACTTTTGTCTTATATGACAAGTCAACTTATATTCTATTGGTTGACTTGTGTGTGCACATGGATCACTCCTATTTTTGAATTCCACCATTGATCATCCACCATCTTCATCTTGATCTCTACCGTCCATACATCTTTAAAAGGGAGAGAGCTTCCCCCCTCAATCCATCTTTTGAAAATTGTTATGCTGCAGGTTTTCTAACAGGTTTCTTTGGAGCTTTGTGGAGAACTTCTATTTCTTGTCTACATTCTCTCATCCATGGCATCATGAAATTCTAGCTTAGCTTAGCTTTCATTTTTACATGTAGCTTAATCTCACATAGCTTAATAATGGTATTGTAACACTCTCATACATGTTTTAGCATAGCTCCACTTTGCATCTCATTCTAGCTTAATTTTCATTTGCATTGCATTCTTGAGGAACTCCTTGGTACATTTGCATTCTTACATCTTGTCTTTGGAACCTACCATTGCATGGTTTACTAGCAAGAAGAGTATCTCTAAGGCTCATCTGAGAGCCCTTGAACTTGAAATACACTCTCTTGCACTCCATGGATAGGGATCTCTAAGCTGGCATCCAAGCATTCCGAACTCATGGAATCGTTTGGATAGAAGGGTTTAGAGTGTGACACTTTCGAGTGTACAGATATCACCATCATTGATAAACCTAGAAGAGCCAATGTAGTAGCTAATTATCTATCAAGAATCCATCATGATGAGAATGACACTACTCTAGTAGATGATGAATTTCTAGATGAGCATTTATTTCATATCACTATTCAAACTCAATGGTGTGCAGACATTGCTAACAACATTTTAGCTAATAAAATGCCAAAACATTTCTCTTATAAGGAAAAGAAGATGCTTGTATAGAAAAGTTTCCATTTCTCTTGGATTGATAATATCTTATTTTACACTGAACCTAATCAAGTTATGAAAAGATGTGTGAGAGAGGATGAGACATATGACATTCTACATGCATGTCATAATGAACCATGTGGAGGGCATTTTGTAGCAAAAAGAATAGCCTTGAAAATTTTAACAACTGGTTACTATCAACCTACGCTTCACAAATATGTAGCCAACTATACACGAAAGAGTGACAAGTGTCAAAGGATGGGGTGACCAACAAGAATAGATGAAATGCCTCTCAATCCACAACTAGCATTAACTCCATTTGACAAATGGGGTATGGACTTCATTGTTCCAATTGATCCTCCATCCAATGGAAAATCATATATCCTTGTGTGCACTAACTACCTAACAAAATTGGTTGAAGTGAAAGCCATGAAGCATTGTCATGATCACAAAGTTGCAGAATTTCTATATGAAGAAATTTTTACTTGCTATGGTGTACCCAAAGAACTAGTCACTAACCAAGGTGCTCAATTTACTTCTAATATTATCATAGAATTGATGAAATAATATAATATTAGGCACTGTAAATCAAGTCCATATCACCCTCAAACTAATGGACAAGAAAATGTCACAAATTAGGAGATAGAGGCTATCTTAACAAAAATAGTTCATTTTCATCGTAGGGATTGGAATAGAAGATTACCAGAAGTTGTTTGGGCCTATAGAACAACATGGAAGACTACTATAGGTTTCACACCATTTGAGCTTCTATATGGGAAAATAGCAATGCTTCCCATAAAATTTGAACATAAAACTTTAAGAACTACACTGGAGCTAAACATTGAACTTCCTAAAATGTAGAGAGAACATCTTCTACATCTTAATTCCTTGGATGAAATGTGCAAGGGTACTCTTATATAGAAGTAAAGAAAACAATGGCATGACTCCCACATTAGTAACAAACAATTTCAAATTGGTGACTAGGCATTATTATATGATTCCAGATTTAAAGATATGTTAGGCAAGCTGCAGACAAGATGGCTGGGTCCAAATGAAATTAACCATGTCTTTGAAATTGGAGCCATCCAATTAACTACCATTGATCTAGTACCTTTTAAATTATTAGTCAATGGCCATAGACTCAAGATATATAAATGGCCCCAAAAAAAAGAGGACTTTTTGCAATAGTTTCAATAGCCAAATTCAAATGTACACCAGGTAACTCTTCCTATAGTGGAAGGTGTTGACCTCCTGCTTGCAGCACTTCAATATTGATTTCTTCATGCATGCCCATAATAAAAACTTTATATCCACATAAAGTTCCAAATTTCTCCATTCATCTTCTAATTTCTTCTCTTCCAACTCATCTCACCTCTTTACCTGCCACCCACCCACCTTTCATGTCATCATTTCCCAATGCTTTCAATAAACATCGCAAGTTTGCTGACGTATGTTGTCAATGTTGATGTACTTTCTACCACTTCTGGTATGTGCAACAATTAACTCACAGGTATAAGCTTTTCAAATCTTAATTCATTTATAGTACATTGATTTTTTTGGTTATATATAATACAACATTATTTATATTATGGCAGCATTATGCTAGTTCCATATCCTGTACTAAGTCTGACAAGTGTGGACAGTTGTCCATATTTCATAGGGGGTAGGGAAGGTTACTAAAACCCAATGACATCCCTATTTATTCATGAAGATTTTTCCCAAATCTTTATACTTCATTTATGAAACTCAATTGCTATAAGAACACAAGTATCTAGGTGTCATACTCCTTATTCTTGAACAATTCCTTACTGGTAGGCTATGATGTGACCCATATTTAATTTTCAAGTCATCCAAATTTTATTTTTGGATGATTTTCACATATCCATGATAAAACACATTATTTCTACTCATAAATTTTTTTTATGACATTAATTAGCTTTAAAAAATGAAATGTGAAAATGGGTCTAAAATCCTGAATTCATAGAAGAGAAATAGTGCAAACAGAGCAAAGAGTGAAATTATTAGGTAGAATGGGTGGACAACTGCAGTAATGAGAACCAGTGGAGCATACTTTTCTACTCTCAGATGTAGAGGCAGTGAGGAGATTTAATGTGTGTGGCTAGTTAGGGTATTTCCTAAGTTTAACTACATTTAATGAAGAAGCAGCCACAAAATTTACAAGAACATTTAATGAAGGAGAAGCTATTGTATGGGGTTTAATAGTTGTTGCTATAGAAGAGAAAATAGCTGAAGTAACTAGGTTACCAACAATAGGAGAACATTATCTTAAATCACATGATATAAGATCAGCCAAGGCTCAGTTTGTCATACAAATTGATCCTCAATTGGATATCACCAAGCAAGGTTGCCAAAGGACGTCTCTCTTGCCACCATACAATGATCTAGCTATGCACATTATCAAGTACCTCACTTGTGAAGGAAGGTTTTTATATTTACATGCACATCATTTTAAATTGCTTAGTTGTATAAGGCACAATTGTCCAATAAATGTTTCCAATTTCTTGTATAACATGTTATGCATTAGTGCTAAAGAAACCCAAAAGGGGAATGACAATTCTATCACCCATCCTGCCCTAATTAAATTACTCATAGAAATATCACTTAGGTATGCCTCTCCTATGACATGGGAAAAATTTATCCAAGATAAAACCCTACAATATTAGGCTACCCTTAATGAACAACCCAATGAGGAGAATATAGTTCCCACTGATGAACCTACTGAGCAAAGCACTCAAGATGTTGAAGCTAGAAATGTGCAAGAGAATGTGCAAGAAAATGTGTCTTTACTTGTTAAAGAGACTCAAAAACCTACCTCTACCTAAGCAAAGAGAAAATATAAATTACAAGAGAAGACCTCAACTCTAGTAGCAGAAAAGCCAAACCGTATAGTCGCAAAATAAAAGAAAACTAAGAAGGGTCCTATAGCAATTACTCATGTAGCAAAGACATCAAAAGGAAGAATTAGGAAGAAGGTTATGATACTAGAGAAGACTCATGTGAGAAGAATTCCTAGAATGAGGAGAAAATTTTCTAAAGTGATAGTAGAAGCTTAGTCTACTTCATCCAAACCATCTACCAAAGAATCCCCAGTACAAATTGTTCTTGATAATTCTCCTTCTCACCCTAAAACTACAAACATTCCTGAAAACTCTAATGAGGAATGTAGGGTTGAAGTAAATCAAAATCAAAATGATCCTCCAATAGGCCAACAAATAGTTCCCATAATGAATGAGTTAGTTTATTCAAACGTTGGCCTAGTTCCCTATAAACCAACATGGCTTATAGATTTTGTAAAGTAGTTATGGAAGGAATAGAGGAAGAGGAAAAATAACTATGAAGAGGACAGTGGTTTAATTATCCTACAAAAACTTATTTTCTAGTTGTCTAGACAACATATGTTTTTTATAGCCCTATGGGAAGAAGAGAGGAAGAAAATGAAGAAAGACATAGTGTCTCTAAGTGAGGAAATTACATATTTGAAAGAGCAATTGGAAAACCAAAAAAAAAAAGGGATCATGCCCTCAAGTTGGTTGATCAACCACTTGCTTGTAGACCACCACCTAATATTTATGCTATGTGTTTAAAGGAACAATTCATTTTATTCCTACTTATGCTAACCCTCAAAAACATAAATGCAAAATTCAAATCAGCTCAGGAATTCTATGGTTTACCAAACTCTGCCATCCTAGCAGCAGAACTTATTTTGTAAGTTATATGTGCACAATTTTATCATTCCAATAGAAACTCAATGGAATCCTTTACTCTATATAGGGGATATACATCTGAGGGCTTTGATTTCTTGGATGTATAATGAAGCTAATTATGACAGACAATTGAATAATTATAGAAATGAGGAAAGAATAGAGCCCCTATCATTAAGAGCTGAGAGTAGTAAACCGAAAGAAATTCTTAGGGATTGGTTTAGATTAACTTATGGGGATAAGAACAAGGGAGTAAGGGATATAATCTTCACTAATAGAACCATGATGTATGCAGAATATGAGAACCTACTTTACTTTTCCTTTTAGAGAGCCATGGTTGGTGCTAAAAGTAGGTGGGTCAGATTACCTAAGACACTTAAAAGATCAAAGCCACATAATCCTATCAACTTAGAGCTCACTCTTCACTGAGTTCCAAAGTATATAGTGTTGGGGAAACAGGCTAGGCTAGAACTATGGTACCCACTCACTATGCAACCTCCAATACTCATGTGGCCCATGTATGATATTAATGCCAACAAACTTGCATAGATGCAAGAGGAAAATAGAAGGGAAGTTTGGGAAAGAACATGAGGATTCTAATACACCTTCAAGAGTAGTAGGAAAGGAAGGACTAAATTTGGGGAATTTAGGTCACTGACTAGAAAATACAATGCTTGAGGACAAGCATTAGTTTACCAAGGGGCAGATGATGAGGCTAATTATTGCCTCTATTTTATGATAGTTTTAAATACTTTGTTTTACTTCCACCAAGACATTTGTGAACTCATATTTACTTGAACTGATGATTAACCTATGGGTAGATAGAATGTTATATTTTGCAAATATTATATATATAATGTAGTATTTCATATAACCATCAGAATTTGTGTTCTCATATTTGAATTTAATTTGATAATGCTTATTTACAAATATCTCTGCATAATAACTAACCTATTAGCAAAGGGAGCTAAAGATGGTCAGAAGCATTCAAAGGGAAATGTTGAAGATAGCCAATAGCATTTGAAGAGAAAACATGTTAAATAGTAGTGGAAAGAGTCATAATGGTACCAAGGGACATGACCACTAATATGGAGGAGCTATGAAGAACTGTTTTTTTTTTTTGCATTTATTATTGTGACATAACAGTTGTCCGGACTTTATTATTCCCTCCTTGAGCTATTATCTTTTCTTCCTTTTTCTCTAATGGATTTGAAGTTAGTTTTTTTTTCTTTTATGTTTCAGAATAAGCATCGATCTTCTATTTATAGAGATTAGACCAATAGTGTTAAAAAGTTAGAAGAAAGTTTATTACAAGAAACTATTGATTCTTGCAATTAGTTGTTTTCTACAGTTATATGTATTGTTCTCACATAATGAATTTTTGGAACATAATGAAATAGCTCCTACTTTATATTCTATGTAAGTAGATTATTAGAATCCAACAGAGTGGTATAGATTTGTTTTCAATCATCTTTAGTATTGTAGGTAGAAGTTATAAGTTCCTTCCTGTAGCATCGTACTTTGTGAGTGTTCCTACAGCATCTATAAGAACAATTATAGTAGATGAACCAAGTTGGAATATATCTTGGTCTTTAATTTTATTTCCAGTATTCATTTTAGTAAAGAGTTAGGTGTGTTAGTTTCTTGCAGCACTAGTGTAGGTTCTTTCCTTGCATTTTACTTTCCTATAGCATAAGAATAATGACTCACTAAGAAACCTAGTGCACATACTATGCAGACCATTTCAAGTATACATCCTTGAGTTGAAAAAATCAAATTTACCTCATGGTGGGGGGAAAAAGTCCTTAGATTGAATACACTATTCCTAAGTAAGGCCTTTCGCATGACTATTATACACCTATTGTGAGGAAAACTAGTCAAAAGGAGGTTTCTCAACATTCTTGGATGCTTTGAGATTATCTGTAAGATTGAACGTTGCTTTGGCAAGTTTAGGAGTAATTTTGTCAACAATTCCATCATGCACAACTTCTTGGTTCTTGTTCACATATTTGGTCTTATCTTTGCTAGAAGTTGATCCTTGTTTGGTGTCCTTTTGAAGGGTGAGTTTGCCCTTTTTGACCATGAATTCTTCTATGAAAATAGCTTGTTTGACCATGTCTACAAAGGTGTGTGGACCTTGAAGTTGAACTCTATACCCAAAATTAGTTAGAAGATTGTTTGTGAAGATATCAAGTTTTTCCATTTCAAGAATCTTTCATGAGTATTTAGTAAAGTTACCTCCATCTCTAAAGGAATGTGAGGAAAGACTCCCAAACTTTCTATTTAAGGTTACACAAGTCTTTTATGTTAAGCATGTGTTGTATGTTGTGTGAGTATTTTTGTACAAATAGGTTAGCAATCTCATCAAACATTTTGATACCAGTAGGCAAGTTTGAAAACCATTCCATGGCTTGACTGCCTAAACTTCATAGAATTAGACACATTAGATATGTCTAATCATGCATAAATTCCATAGACAAGGCAAAAAATTCCTACAAATGATCTTGGGGATCAAAAGTTTCAAAGTATTTATCGTACTTACGTAACTCAACTCCTCTTGGAAAAGGAGGCATGTCTATACTATTTTTAAAAGGAAATAGACAAAGAGTGTCTAAGGTGTATGTTTTTGTAGGTTTATCTTTATCACACATCATTTGGGCTAACTTTTCTTGCATGATCTTCAATTGTTTTTGCAACTTAGACATTTCAGTTTACTCTTCAAGTGTAATTATTTTTTTGACATTAAAGTGAGGAGGTAGCTTGGCTCCCTCTTGAGCAAGTTTGAGAAAGTATTTCTCTTTCTCTTCCTTAAGAAAGATTTCCATGATTTTCTAGAAATGTTTATCCTTAAAACATCTTTTAACATCTTTAGGAAATACCTCTTCAGTTTCTACATTCTCATCAAAGAAAGGTTCTTTATGTCTTTCATTCCTATGGTGATCCTATTCTCTACTATGTTCTTCATTTTTTTGGTCTTGATCATCCATCTTAGGAATGTGATAAGTTTCAATGTACATTGGTTGAAAAGGTCTCTTGAATTAGAATTTAGTTTTGTTGTTTGGAGATGTATGACCTTTGCTATTTTTAGGATCCTCTTGATACAAGGGATTCCTAGTTTGTTGTAAGTATATGGAAAATGTTCTCTGAACATGAGGTGATCTGACAAGTGAAGGAGATCATGAAGACTCCTCACTAGATGTACTGGGTATAGACTATTTATAAGCTAAGAAGTGGCCTTTTCCATGATTATGACCCCTAGCTCTACCTCATCCAAGTCTAAGGGGATAAAACATGTTTTTGCTTCTTGTTTCCATAGTCATAGACAATGACAAAAAGCAAAAGCCTAGACAAGGACCACACTAGAACATAGCCTCAAAGCAAGATAAAAAATTTGTATACTTGGGTACAAGTCATTTGAGTAATGGATAGAATAGCCAAGGTTTATTACTATCATGATACCAAGTATAATGAACACAAAAGGATAGAATAAGATAAACAAGTGAGGAGACTAGTTCATGCATAGGTCACAAGTTTTCAACTAAGAAAGAAGTCATTATTTGACATTGTTTGCAGACACAGAAGTGGTAAAATGTTGTATACTAGATCAAACATGGAGCATAGATAGCTCCAACATAACAATTTGATAGTTTTGATAGCAAGATCCCACACAAGGATTCTTAGGGAACCACACAAGAAGGCACAAAGAACCAAGTGAAGTTTTTGAACATAAATTTTTGACCAGTTTTCATGGGAGGATTTGCACAGAGCCATGCAAGGAGATGATAGTTTGATAAAAAGATAGAATTTTGGCATAAAATATAGTGTTTTGTGAAATCTCATGTGTATTAGTAGAGAGTCATACAAGGACTTTCATAGAGTCATGCGAGGAAGTGCTAGCAGGGTGTTTTCTCGCATGAAAATTGTAGGACTAGGTTTGAGAATTTGGATAAACTGACAATTTTTTACTAGATTTGAAGAGATTTTGCAAGTTTCAAATAGTTCTAGATAGATGGTTGATTTTTTTTACAAGTTTCAAATAGATATTAGGGTAGCTTTCAAGTTTTGCAACAGCATTTTGGTTTTCCAATAAGCAATTGTTCTCAAACACCAGAAACAAGCAGTAGTCACAAACAATCCAACTAAGGGAAAAACAACTGGAAGGGATGGGGGAGCCTTTACCTTTAGTTTGTTTAATAGATTTGAAAAATGTTAAAGACTCAAAAAAGACACACTTTTGCCTTAAAACCAAAAAATGGTAGAGGAAGAAAAACCTCTATATCACAACTTATGTGCCTGTGTTCGCCTCACACAATCATGTCACCCCAGTAGAGGGCACCCATGTTTTTGGTGTATTCCAAGGAATCAATAACATATATGCTAAACAAACACCCTTATGGTAGGGTTCAAGCACATATACCACCTTTCAGTGTCTAGGTACATTCCTATGTTGAGTATCTATAGGAGAGATTCTTCCCCCTCCTTGCTCAAAGATTATGCCCTCTTTCAAAGGTGAACTAGATGGCAACTAACTAAGAGGTTTTTACTTGGATTTCATTCATATTAACCCCTGGTGGCTTCTCAAAAAAATTTGAGGCTAGTAGCCCACACCAGCATCTATAAGTGCACACACTTGACTAGCAAGACTGGGGTCGACGTTGGCTAGTGCAGTTTACAATGCCTCTTCTTGATATGTGATATTAGAATGAAGAGAAGGGAATTAACATGGAATTGGATTTTTTTCTCAACAAAGCTTCTTTATTATAGTGAATTAGAATCTCTGGTGAAAGGAGTGTGCTCACTTGGGTCATTGTGAAGATTGGATCGCTCTGGCAGGCCCTCTAAAAGGTTGACTCAGACTAGTGGTTTAGATCTAAGGGTCCAAGTTTCTGATTTCCCTCAAGGGGAAAGAGCATACTCCTCTACCTCATCACCTTTCCCAAACATGGAAGACATATTCATCACCAAGTTAACTTATCAATCCTAACTTGTCCTTTCTCAAGATTTTGATTTCCTAAAAAGGAAATCATCATCCCTTCATAGAAAAGACTCGTACAGGAGAACCACTAATTTTCTTGCCTCCCTTAGGTATGATCTTTCAAAGGCATCTAGTTTTCTAATTTACTCTTGGGCATCACTTCCAAGCAGTAAATGTATACTTTCCTATTCCCTTGTCTTGCACCCTACAAAATTCACAAGCCCTATTTAAACTATGTGTAAGAAAATATTAAAAGAAAACACAATGTTTAAGTGAGTTTGAAATAATTTCTTTGACATGCATGTCTTTGACAAACATCCTACAATTAGATGGTCAGTACTGCTTCAAGGGTTTAACGTAGACTACCTTCGACAAGCATCCTATAGACCACTGTTAAGGTGTTTAAAAGATCAAAAACTAAAAATGAAAATGCTTCAAAAACAATCATTAGTCAAATCATCATGATAAACAAAATCTGAAAACTACACTTTGCATTTGCTGATATAGAATTTCATGTGATATCCTATATAGGCTTGCACGAGAAAATGGTGTGTACCACACAAGAAATCGTACAATTATACACTTTTTTGTGTGAGGGAGTGTAGTGAAAGGGGTGAAATCTTAGTTTCTTTTCATGAGAATGAGATTTTTCATGTGAGAATCTAGAATACAATACGAATGATAGTGACAAAATACTAAAAATGTAGAAAACAAAACAAATGAGGCCAAAATTTTGATTTCTCAGCCCCAAGGTGAGTGCCATAAATGCATGCAAAAATGTGGTTCTTGCTCTTCACACACACTTCAACATGGTCCTTATATGTGAAATCATTCCAAAATGAATATTGAGCCGTTCATCCAAAATAATTTGGCAAACTAATCTATTACCTCCTAACTAGATGGATTATACTGTTGCTCGCAAAATGAGAAGCTAGCAACCAGACCTCTAGTATGAAGGATTTAATTAAGCTATAAGAGAATGCAAATTAGCCTAAATGAAATGCATATGTTAAGCTAAGAATAAAAAGAACATATTATTCTGAATGAATGCATTTTAAACTAGAATGATTTTGATATGTAAGAAATTTCAATGAATAGATATTTTATCATAAGTTCGATGAAAAATAAATTCAACCTCTATAATGAGGAATTGAAAACTTCTTAAATAGAATTCTAGAAATCAATCAATGGTCAAGATTAAGATGAATAGATGCTCAATATTGGAAATGACATTCAGTTAGAGCAAAAACTTCCTTGTACATATAAAGTTAATTATTTCAGATCTAAGTGTCATGGAGAGTTAATTGATTCTCTTTTGAGTGTGAGAAAGAGTTAACTAAATTAATTCTATTTTGAGCTCTAGTTCACTCAGAGTTTCCATTTTTGAACTAAAGAGAATATTTGGAGAGTATATTTAATTTAATAAAAAAGAATATGCCCTCATAAAGGCATAATCTTAATTAATTGAATAATTAAATTCAATAAATTAAAATGAGGATATATTTTATTTAATCAAATACATTTAACTCCTTTGTACATTAGCTATAAGGTAATTTTAATTTAATTAAAGTATGAAGGCTTATAATTAAATTAAACTTAACTAATAGGTTTAATGTAACTAATTTGAGTCAATAGTTAGAAATTAAATAAAGAGTGTAATTAATATAGATTAGGGATTTTCTGCATTTGACACTTAGGTCAAGTAGTGATTATTAGAATTAGAAATGCCTAGTAAAATAGGAATTAGGATTGATTAGATAGACTAGAATTGGTTTAGCATGGCAATGATCCAATCTTGGGGTATAATAGTCCCTATTAGGAGACTTTGAATCCCTGTTAGGAGTTGTAGTACAGTAGATGTAAGATGATCCCAAGGCCCAAACATGTACTTCCAATTACAAGAAGAGCTCACTGCCCAAACAAGTAATTAGTCTTTAGGAATATAGATTCTTCCTCAATTTGAGCTTGGGTCACAAAATCAACTTTGCATATATTGCTTCACAAAAAGTTTGCATATCACCATACATCACTTGCTTGCACATACACTTTCACATTTTAATTCTCAAGATGTCCTTAACATAAATACCATGCCTTTTCACATTTTTCTACTAGTTTTGCTAAGACCATAATATACTTTTCCAATTTAAAATAAACATCAAGGATGTCAACCCTAATTGGCCAAGTAATTATTTTGTAAACAAAATAATTCTTTTCCTTTAATTTTGATGTCCTATTTCATTGGTAAATCATGAATATCTCTTTTTTTTATAGCTTGTACCAATGTTCAAGGTTATACATGTCATCATCAATATGTATACTATCTCCATCTAACTTTGCTAGTCATAATATGATGTCAATAACAAGTTACATACAAAACAATACACTGATGTAAACCAAATTCATACTTAGACAATTTTTTGAGTACCAAAAGTTAAGCATCTTTAATTTTGAGGTTTCCTATAAGCATGTACATCATGTGTTTCCATAAATGAAAAAAATTACATATCTTCATTAGAAAATTCTCAACAATCTCCCCCTTTTGCATTGATGGAAACAAAATAGGGAAAATTGGCTAAGTATCAAAAACTTGACAAAATAAATACAATAACATTACATTAATCATCTATTACAACTTATCCATTTTACATATGCTCCCCCTTACAATATGATTACATATCTTACAATTTTATCTTCTCCCCTTTGCCTTATTTACAATTTTCTTATGCATCTTCTCCCCCTTTGACATTAATGACAAAGGTCAAAATGTAAAAAACTATCAAAATTGTTGTCAAAAACTCTAAATATCTACCTTAAACTGATAGTATCTTCATGTAGTCATCAAAATTTTCCTTGAGACTATTTATACCTTTTGTCCATGTATCCTTGGCTTATTTAGAAGAGTTGAGAATTGCACATAGGGCATATGATGCAATCTCAACTACATTAAGATCAGAATATCAAAAGTTTGCGTAGGTTTCCTTGGCTTTAACACACTCCTCCAACTATCTCTCTACAATAGATACTTTTAGAGAAATAGACTCTCTGGAATCTGAGAATCTATTCAAAAACAAGTATTTTTGAAGATCTAGTTTCCTAATATCATAATGAATACTGGCCTCTTGTCCTTTACATTCATCAACTTTGTTGGAAGGTTGATGTATCTAGTTAGATAGAGCCTCTAGCTCACTCATCTTACCTTCAATCTTACTATCAAGATCCTTGGTCAACTTATGAGATAAGTTACACTTGATGTACAATACCTTTCCATCTTGTTGAAATTTACAAAGTTCCTTGATACAAGTATCAAGACTTATCAAATTGTTCTTGATATTCTAACAAATAGTGCTAAATAGATTAGCATCATGTTAAATTTGGGCCTTTGACTCTACAACATTCAAAAAAATTGTAAATTCTTCATCAAAAGACTTCAACACTACTTGTTCCCTCTATTTAGGATTTTCCTCTATATGTAGGACTACCAAAGTATTGTGTAATCTATCAGTAACCTCCATCAAGGTTCTTTGTAGGCTCTTCACTTTCCTATTCTTCTCAATAAGCTTTGTTATAGATGAGATCAAGTCAATTTGATCATCATCATCTCTTATTAGGCTAGCAAGAAAAAGTGGATTAGATGAACTAGATGGTTTAGATTCATCTTCCCTGCGCTTCTTCTCAGCTACCTCTTTGACTCTTCTCTCTTATGTTTCTTTCTCTTCCTTCTCTTTTATTTATTTCTCTCTCTTTTATTCCTCCTATCTTCTCTTCTTCTTATCTTCCTCTAATTTCTTCTTCTTTTCTTCCTCAACTCTTCTCTTCATTTCTTCTTCAAGAAATTTATGCTTAGCTTCTTCTATTTTCCTCTTTTCTTCTTCTAATAGCCTCTTCTCCCCTTCAATTTGTTTCAATTGGTCTTGAATATCCTCAGTATGAGATTTAGGGTATTTGGAACTCTCAAAAGGGTTAGTATCATCAATGTTAATAGTAACATTGATCTAATCAATCTACATTATGTCACCTCTTACTAACACTTCCAAGATTCTCAGTGTTGGTGAAGGTGTTACCTTAGACTCTATCATCATCTGACTGATAGCTATAGTTTTTTCATTTCTTATCTTATCCTTCTCACCCACCATAAATAAAAATGGTCTCACCTTGTTTTTTAAGTAAGGTGCCAGACTGGTCAACAAACTCTTGACTTTATCTTCATCATCAGTCTTTCATATTATCCTTATCATAGACTTCCAAAGTTCTATGTCCTCTTCTCAAGTTGGTTTTTTCTTTACAATAAGTTTGTCATAGACTATATGAGTTACCATGCCTTCAATATCCTTAAGTTTCAAATTATTAGCTATTATATATCTCATAGTGGTGATATCAATCTAATCTTTTTCAATATCATTATACAAGTCATAAAATTTGTTCATCTAAACAAAGTTCCCTTCATTGGCAATGGTTGAATTAATCTTCTCTATCTTCAACTTCCAAGATTGTCAAACTTTACCTACTGACTATTTAGAAGTAGTTACTTTATCTTCTTTTTTAGCTTCTTGTTCTTCTTGTTCTTCTTCACTAGATTTAGCAGTTGTCGACAATGTCTTTTGTCTCTTACCTAGTCTAGTGGATAGTTGCTTGACTCTTTTTTTCTTTGAAGTCACAGCTTCCACTAATCTTTCTGATTTCCTCTTTGTCTCACTTGACTGTACATCTAACATTGTAGCATAAGGAATGTTCTATTCTAAAGATGTCTCTGCAATAGACACTAATAAGGTTTGCACATACATTATACCTTGCTTCATAACCTAACTAACCACCTATGACTCACTTTCTATCATAGTAGCCTCTGTTAGAGCTTTCTTCATTATTGTCTCTATCTTCTTGTGAGATTCTTTCTCTAAAGATGCCTAATGAGTTGATTGGGTAATCTCATCATAAGTTCCAAATCTATACTTAGCTTGGTCCTTCTCAGAGTTCAACAATAAATTAATGTATCCAGCTGCTATATCATCACTTAATTCATTAGGGATAAAGAAATGTTTCCCGAGGTTACTACTTGAATGTAAGTAAAAACTATATCAACCATAACACATATGTCATCTTTAAATCTTTCTATAATTGCAGGTGCAATTTTGAATCTTTGTCTCATTTCATTCTAAAATGTTTTCATTATCAAATTCCCACTTTTTAATATTTTATCTATTGGATACATCTATGATCTTCTCCATTTTAGACTTCTCAGTGCTCATAATCTTTGTAACTAATAAGTATGGAAATCTTTTAAGTACATGAAAAAATATATAATTGATTGGTGACTAAAATCTAAACACACCAATCTTTGTCATCTTGATTTTCTCTAGGTTCTCAAGAAGTTGCATTCTTAGAATTTCACTAAGGTTAACTTGTTCCTTCTCAACACAAATCTTATAGGTTTCATAGATGAATCTTGCTAAAAATTCATCAATCTTAGATCTTGCACATATAGAGTAGCCAATGATTCTACTCAAGAATCTTACATCATCTTATTTAATGGTGTTGATAACCATGACCTTCCCATTATAAACTACTTTTGTGTAGCCCTCAACCTTCTTCTTAACAAGTTTCTCACCTATAGGTATATTGCCTTGTTTATTAAGACTAGTTACCTCATGAATTAGGTTGGCTAAAATATCAACTACCTTGTCTTCCATCCATAGTTTTCCATCATGTATTCTACTTAGCATGATTTGAGTCCATTGATTGGTGTCTAATTCTCAGTAGTAATGCTATTTGAATAGGTCTAGTTCTTTCAAATGTTCAAATCTAGGCTCCATAGTCATATCATTGTTAAAGACTAATTCCAAATCTTTATTCATTTACTCACTCCCAATAGATTCAAACTTGATGTTAAGATAAGTTCCAACATCTTCTAAATACACTACATTGTTCAGCGTAATGGATAATGCTAAATTAGGGTTTACTTCTATGGTTCTCATGGAAACAACCTTCAATTACGGTCTCTCATCATTCTCAACATTGTGAACTACAAACATATCCATGATTCTATCAAATATAAACTTTATTGAAGAAATTATGTGAATAAGCGATAAAATACCTCTTTCTCAAAATAGGGTTTACTTTTAATCACCTTATCAAGCTGCTTCTAAGTGCTCTATGCTTCTAATGTAATTTTAATGAAGTGGTAATCAAGTTTGTACTCCATTTTATTCATCAATTCAAACTTGTATTGATTGCATAGTTTGCAAACATGAAAAAGTTGTCAATTACATTCTAAAATCAAATATCTACAAAAAATCTTCTATCTAAACTTCAGATTCTACCTAAGGTTTACCATAGCTTCCTTTCATCATGACAATGCTTCACAAAAGCTTGCTCCATGAAATTCTCTGTAAAAACATAGTTTTCATCTTCTGCTACAAATTAACTTTCTCTATAATAATAGTAACTCTTAATTCCTTCATAACAAGTTCTAATATGCTCCAAATTTCAAGTGAGCTTAGATATCATATAAACTTATCTCAATACACCTTTTCCCAACTTCACTACCCATAATTTGATTTTTTAGTGAAGTTTCAAATTCTAGTGTTGTGAATAAGCTTAATTCAACTTAGTTGAATCAAACTCGATTACTAACTTTGATCTTCTAGTCTCACCATCTTCTAACTTATCTCTTGAGATATCTAATCCTTTTACAAATGCCTCATTGAGTTCTTCTTAAAGTTCACTAACTAGATTTCTTTGTTTCTCATTATCTTTCTTAGTTTTGAAGTTCCTTTCAGGGTTCCTTCTATCATTTATGATGTTTCTTCCATCGTTCCTTCTATTTTTGAAATTTCTTCCATTTTTCCTTCTATCTCTAAGGTTTTTGTCCATTCTACAATACTATTTTGTATGTTTGAAGTTGTTGCATAACTAACATACTGGAGTTTTTCTTCTAGGATTATGTTCATCAACTAGTGCATGATAATTTTGAGCTATGTATCCAAAGTTGTTACACTTATAACACACGATCTATCTTCTTTCTTCATAAGGTCTTCCTTCTCTCAATATCTTTTCATTAGATCTTCTTCTATATGTAGAGTTAGTATTTCTAGACATTCTACTATTCGTTCTATCATTATCATATTTAGGTTTCCTACAATCAATTACTTTATGACCCATACCATGATAATTATGACAATAAAAATCCTTAACATGATTAAATGACTTATTTGTACAATCTCTTTTCATATGACCTATTTCATTACTTGAAAAACACTTACCTCTAAATGCATACCTAGTTTCTTTAGGAGATTCCACTTTCTTTGGTTCATCCAAAATCTCATGTTATTTTTCTTGTCCAACTTATTTAGGTTTATCAATAGATTGACTAGATTCAATCTTATCATCAGCTTTATCTTTTTCTTTTAGATCTGATCTATTTTTAGGTTTCTTTGTAGACATGTTAAATAGATAACCAAGACCAATCTTATCATAGGTAGGTCTCTATATTTCCATAGAATCATCAAGATTTTCTCTACTACGATAAATCCTCTCAATTTGTTGCTTGCATTGAGTTAGTTCACCTTTCATAATAGTGTTGTACTTATGAAGTTCTTCATGATCTTCTTTCAATATTTTAAATTTAGATGTCTTCTTCACCAGACTTGCTCTAAGATCTATATTCTCAATCTTCAAATTAGACTCAACTTTACTAAGAAAATTCTTCAAAGTCAACTTTAGATTGGTAACCTTCAATTCATGCTTCAAGATCTTGTACTTTGTCTTTAGGTTTGAATATCATCACTAGTTTTAGATTTAGTAGGTTCAGGCTTGGATTTGAGATGTTCAATCGTGTCCTTCAATTATCTAATATATACTTTGGAGTCTTCATATCTATCCTTTAGCTTATCTCTTTCTTTAGTAAGGAGATCAATTTTTTCAAGTGTCTCTTCAAGATTCTTCATCAACTGTTCCATATCCATAGGGATTGTACTCAAGTTGTTAAGCCTCTCTTGAGTAATTGTGCTCTAATACCAATTATTAGAAATAGGAATTACTGAGGGGGATGAATTAGTAATTTACAAATTTTATTCACCAACTAAATATTATTTATTACTTTGAACCATACATAAGAAAGCAATAAAGTAACATTGAACATTAATAGTAACCATTCACAAAGATAACTCATAACACCATATTTTGTTAACCAGGGAAAACCTCTATGGGGATGATACCCACTAGATAATATACTAATATATATGCTCTTTGTTAGAGGATGGACTCTGTTAGGAGTCAATGAGAAAATTCAATATAGAGAGTCCCTATTAGGTGACTTTGAATTCCTATTAGGAGATTCTAACCCTATTAGGAGTTGTAGTACGGTAGATGCAAGATGAGCCCACTGCCCAAACATGTAATTCCAATTACAAGAAGAGCTCACTGCCCAAACAAGTAATTAGTCTTTAGGAATATATATTCTTCCTTAATTTGATCTCGGATCACAAAATTGACTTCACATATATTGCTTCATAGAAAGTTTGTATATCACAATACATCACTTTCTTCCAAATACACTTTCACATTTTAATTCATAAGATGTCATTTGCATAAATACCATGCCTTTCACAAATTTCTACTAGGTTAGCTAAGACTATAATATACTTTTTCAACTTAGAGTAAACATCTAGGATGTCAGCCCTAATTGGTCAAGTAATTATTTTATAAATAAAATAATTACATTCCTTTAATTATGTTGTCTTGTTTCACTAGTAAAACACAAATATCTCTTTTCCATATAGTTTTTACTGATGTTTGAGGTTATACAAATCATCATAAACATGTATACTATCTCCATATAACTTTGCTAGTCATAATATAATTTCAATAACAAGTTACATACAAAACAATACATTGTTGTAAACCAAATTCATACTTGGACAATTTTCTGCGTACCAAAAGCTAAATATCTTTTTGAGGTTTCCTATAAGAATGTACATCATGTGTTGCCATAAATGACAATAATTACATATCTTCATTATCCAATTGTCAATAGGGATTTGGTTGATGTTATGCCCTATGCATACACCCGATTCTTCAAGGATCAGTTGGACACTATGATAATTTATCTGGAGACCATATAGAGATTTCTCAGGATGAGATGATGATGAGATCCACCTTCTAAATTGTAGGCAGAAGCACTATTTGATTGGTCATATAGTGATTGGACACCTAGTGATAGAGATGTACTTTACAAAGAAAGTACATCAACAATTTGGTGAAAGGCAAGATGTGCCTACAAGTCTATCTCTATTTTCTCAATATGGAGTGGAGATCAGAGAGTGAGGTGTTAGAATATATAGTCCACTAATATAACTGAGAGGGAGTGATGAATCAGTTATCCAATTAATATCACAATTAACAACCTTATTATACTTTAACTATATGAGAAACATAATCAAAATCCACAACAAGATATTCATGTACAATAACACTAGATATGTTAACTAGGGAAACCCTTGGTCATAGGGAAAACCCTGGTGGGGATGGTACCCACAAGGTGATGTACTAATATAAATATTCATTGTTAGAGGATGGACCCTGTTAAAAGTCAATAACAGCATTCAATACATATTATTCCCTATTAGAAGACTTTGAATCCCTGTTAGGAGATTCCAACCCTATTAAGAGTTGTGTCAACCCTATTAGGAGTTATGGAAGATAGTTGAACCCGCTGCCCAAACAACTTCAAGGGCAAGATAAATGAACCCACTATCAAAATGATCTATGTATTATTCCTTGTAGAATAATAGAAATGAATTGTACTTCCATCCTCTTTCTCTATCCTATCAGCCACACTTCTTCTCCTTTTGATCTTGTAACCAAATCACAAAACTTGCATCTAATAATCACTTGGATTGCTTACTCTCATTCAATAAACACTCTACTTCTTTTCACATTTCACACTCAATACAATACTTTATACTTATTTTCAAACAAGGAAAATATCTTTCCTTTATGCCATATCTTCAAAATAATTCCTTAAGTCAGCCTTGAGGATTTTCCAATTAATTATAAGATAATTAATTCACTTTCAATTACAATAGCACTATCGGCTAACATTATATCCAAAACTTCACACTTGCAACTTCAAGACCTATGCACTTGCTACCGTCACCATCAGACTATCCTCTATCAATGGCTGACCATGCATCACCAGATTATATCACTAGCAAAGGATATAATGCAAACTTTTTAAATGGCTTCTTAGGTACTTTGTCTCTATATTGCTCTCTATAAATTAGGTACAACTTTCATACATCTTTGACTTAGACTCTATGCATGTAACCTCATCATTAGGAAAATGTACTCAAAATGTCCATGAACACACATCACCAAACACTCAAAACCTTGTCCATACAACTAAGATCTATGTTTTCTACTATATTAGTCTTCATAGACTTACTGCTATGTTGAAATCAATGACAAACATAGTTATGAATGCAACATGTCAATACTCTCTAATGCTTAGGATACTCCCCCAATATAGTATCATCAACATTCATGCTTTAAAATATCCCCATTTGGCATTGATGGCAACATAGATGAGAAACATCTAAGTTCCAAGAATACCAAATAGTACTTTGTTTCTTCTTTTGTTCTCATCTTTTCAAATCCTATTCATCAATCAAATCTGAAAACCTCTAGAACACTGCTATGTTCTACATCTTTATGAATCTTTTTAAATCTCCCTAATAGAGATATGTAACTATCTCTCCCTCATTCAACTAGAGGATTTTTTTCATGTACTCTTTCCCCAATTGACATCAATGACAATGGCCTCATTATGTCAATTTACTGCTTGAATTTATAACTATCTTGAGCATCCAAAGACACTATTCAATACCAAATACCAAAATTCCTCAATGACTTAGCTCATCATAGATACTCCCCCATATGGGAAGTATTAGCATTCAGTCTAGTCTAACAATAGTGCTATGTACCACTAGATTGATGTAATCTCTGCATAATCTACTTAGAAGTAGGTAGGGCCATAACCCCAAGCATACCTCTCAAGTACTCAAATGTATATTTAGGTAAGGGCTTTCGTAAAGATATCTATAATCTATTCTTTAGTACTCACATATTCCAATCTAATATCTTTTTATATTCTCTTCTCTCAAGAAATGATACTTAATAGATATATGCTTAGTCTTAGAATGCAATATAGGATTCTTAGACATACTTATTGTACTTGTGTTATCACAATATGATATAATAGAATATGTAAACTCAATCCTGATATCCTTCAACATTTGTTTCATTCACATCACTTGATTACAATTATTTGTTGCTGTAACATACTCTACCTCAGTTTTACTTTATGAAATACAATCTTGGTTCTTTCTTAGCCAAGAAACCAATCTTCCTCCAAGAAAAAATCCTCCACCACTAATGCTCTTTTTGTCATCCATATTACCTACCCAATCTGCATCAATATATACACATAGAGTGAAATCACTTGATCTATCATACCAAATTCCATAGTTAGATGTTCCTTTCAAAT
Organism: Cupressus sempervirens; assembly: GCA_028749045.1. Taxonomy (NCBI): domain Eukaryota; kingdom Viridiplantae; phylum Streptophyta; class Pinopsida; order Cupressales; family Cupressaceae; genus Cupressus; species Cupressus sempervirens. The sequence continues at coordinate 444,531,449 of CM053784.1, read as the reverse complement.
ATCTAAATATCCTCTTAATTGTTGCATAATGATACTCCTTAGGATCAGCTTGAAATCTAGCTACAATCTCAATTGCATTTTCTATATCTAGTCTAGTGTGTGTAAGATATTGCAAACCTCCAATCATGGATCTATACTTCTTCTACTCAATTGTAGGTGTCTCATCCTTGCCAGATAACTTGTGACTAGTTATCATAGGTGTACCAATAGGTTTATAACTTTCAAATCCAAATCTCTTCAACAAGTCTTTAAAATACTTTGCTTGTTGAAATGAAAATACCATCATTATTTTGTACAATCTGCAATCCTAGGAAAAACTTCATTTCTCTTATCATGCTCATCTCATACTCATTCTTCATCTCTTCAATAGAATTATCACTTGCTTCATCATTTCCTCCAAATATCATGTTATCAAAAAATATTACTATTATCAGTAAACCATTCTCAATTTCTTTCAGATACAAGTTACTATCTTCTATATCTTTAGCGAATCTAGGTTTTGTCAAATAGTTGTCCAACCTTGCATACCATATTCTAGGTGCTTGCTTCAGGCTATATAGAGATTTATTTAGTCTGCATACCATATCTTTGTCTTTTGTCGGAGGAAACCATTTAGACTTCTTAATATATACCTCTTCTTCAAGTTCTCCATTTAGGAAATTTGATTTAACATCCATCCACTATACTTTGAACTTCTTATTTTTTGCATAAGCCAAGAACATTATTACTACTTCCATTCTAGCTATAGGAGCATATGTCTCCTCACAGTCTATGCCTTCTTGATGTGAGTAACCTTTAGATACAAGTCTGGCCTTGTTTCTCACAACTTCACGTTTCTCATTCATCTTGTTTTTTAATAACCTTTTAGTTCCTATCACTTTCTTGTCTTTAGTTCTAGGAACTAACTCCCATGTTTCATTCTTCACAATCTAATGTAGTTCTTCCTTTATTGCTTGAATCCAATGATCATCTTTACATGCTTCATCTACACTTTTAGGTTCAACTTGAGAAATCAAACATATCTCATCATTAACTCTATTTCTTGTCATCACACCTTTGTCTTTACTTCCAATTATCTACTCTAGAGGGTGATTATTTGTCAGATTCCTATTAGTGCTAGGAGTTGACATCTCAACTCTTATCACATCTCTAGGTTCAAAGCTATGTTCTATTTGCTCAATAGTTTGCACATGATTCTATAGATCATTCTTAGTCTCAAAGAAAACTTCAGCATTTTGTTTAAAAAATCTAGAATTATCTTCTTCTTCATTTGAATTGTAATCTAAAATCTTTTCCTTAGTTCCAAACTTTTCATATATCTTTACATTTTTGCACTCAACTATTATCATAGTTCTATGACTAAAATATTTGTATGCCTTGCTTTTCAATGAATAGCCAAGAAACATACCTACATCACTTCTTGGATCAAACTTACCAACATCATCATCTCTCTTAATGTAACACTTGCTTACAAATAATTTGAAATACTTGATTGATGGTGAATGACCAAACCATAATTCATAAGGTGTCTCTCTCATACCTTTTTTGATATGTACTCAGTTCAAAATATACATTTTTGTATTGACTACTTCTCTCCAAAATTTCTTGGATACATCATTCTCAAACAACATTGCTCTTGTTGCTTATGCTACTGATATATTTCTTCTTTCTGCAATCCCATTCTATTCAACTGTCCTAGGTGAAGATAATTGTCTTTTGATTCCATTCTCTTCACAAAATATATTAAACTCTATAGATGTGAATTCTCCTCCTCTCTCTGATGTCAAAAATTTTATCTTAACACTAGATTCATTCTCAACTCTATTCTTGAATATCTTAAACTTCTCAAAATCTTTAGACTAATCTTTAAGAAAACCTACCCACATCATTCTACTGAAATCATCAAAAAAAATCATCTATTCTAAAGGGAATACTAAAGGGAATACATCATCTATTCTAAAGGGAATACTCCGATCTATGTGAATAATCTCTAGCTTCTCTGTGGTTGTGAACTTCTTGCTAGGAAAAGATAGCTTCTTCTGCTTAGCCAAAATACATTCTTTGCAAACAACGTTAGTAGGCTTTATTATTTTAAGAAAATCTTTGACTATAAATGTGCTTCTAACTTTTACAATATTATCAAAGTTTATATGATAGAATCTTCTATTCCATAGCCAACTATTATCCACTTTAGCAACCAAACATGTCATTTCATTGGGATTTAATTGAAATACATTACCTCTGGACCTAGTTCTACTTCTAATCATCTTACCATCCTTATCCTTGATAGTGCAAATCTTTTCTATGAATTGCAATTGATACCCTTTGTCGACAAAATGTCCAACACTCAAAAAATTATGCTTCAATCTATCAAAAAAATAAACATCATTAGTGTTAGTTCTTCCATATAAATTAATGGATCCAATACTTGTAATATGATAGGCTACATTTTTACCAACACTAACAATATCTCCATCATAGTTTTAGAATTTAACAAACTTACTCATATCACCTATCATGTGATATGAACAACCATTGTCTATTATCCATTCAGACTTCTTTTAAACTTGGGACACTAGAACCTTTTCTTCTCTAATTTCTCTATTAAGATCATCTTCCTTAATAGGTACAAATCCTAGCTTATCATCACTCTCACTCTAACCTTTTTCATCAGATTCCTCTTCTTTATTAGCATACAAGAAATTCCTAGGTCTCCTAGAATTGAACTTTCCCTTATACTTTTTCTCACTTTTAGAAAATTTAGATGCATAGTGACCAAACTCATTACATGTCCAATATTTAAAGATATTCTTACCATCTTTTTATCTTTTCACAAAAAGTGATATACCTTCTTCGATCTTCTTGTCTTCATTAGATCTAGTTCTACAACTACAAGCAAAATCTCCATGTGTAGTTGCACTTCTAGAAAGAATTGGTCGAACATTCAAGGCACTAAAAGTTGTCTCCACTCTTGTTAGTTCTCTTAACTATCTCAAACCTACTTCTGATTATTCCAATATTCTTAGCAATGTTTCCTTGGAAAAATCCTTAGTACAGTGTATAAGTAGTTGAATAATCTAAGCTACTTGCCTAAAAGGTAGTGTCAAATTCTTCAAGATCTTCCACACAACCCCATCTTCTTCCTTCTTTCCACCATATGTCTCTATTCATGCAACAATCTTTGATATCCTACCAATATAGCTTCGTATAGATTCATCTTCAATCATGTTAGCATCTTGAAATACAAATATCCAATTCTGCAATCTTACTCTTTTCGTATGTGTATCACCATCAGAAATAGATTCTAATATTTTCCAAACATTATGAGATGTTTATAGTGATTTTACTTGACTGTATTCATTCTCTAGAAGAGATGATAGGAAAGCTTCTCTAGCTCTCATGTTGCACATGAATAGACCTCTCTCTACTTCACTGCATTCTTCAAGTTTATATTCTTTGACAATTGTCTTTTCACTCTTTGTTAAGAGCCAATTACCTAGACCCATACAAAACAAATGATTCATCATCTTGTCCTTCAAAATTTCATAGTTGGCCTCATAAAATCTAGGACTATGCTTCTTGAAAAGATTCACCATCGATATCCCAAAGTTGTCAAGCTTATCCTTCAAGGACCTAATACTCTGATACCAATTGTTAGAATATATAGTCCACCAATATAACTGGGGGGGCGAATTAATTATCCAATTAATATCACAATCATCAATCTTATTAGATGTTAGCCATAGGAGAAATATAATTAGAAACCACAACAAGATACTCATGTATAATAACAGTAGACATGTTAACTAGGGAAACCCTTGATCAGAGGGAAAACCAGGGATAACTTTAAGGAACCCCCTCCCCCACCCCCTCCCAAAATTTATAAAATTGTGGTGAATCACATGTCATTTGGGTGAAAAAAAAATTAATAGTGTTGGAAAATTATGCATCAATGGATGGATATTTGGTGGCGATTTTTTTAATAGTTTAGATAATTTTTATAAAATAATTGTGATTATAATTTTTGTTTTTAATAAAATTATTAATATTGATGGCAAATTATGTTTTGAAATATTGATATTGGTTGGCGAATATTTTAATAACCGATACCTTTTTTATAAAAAGGTGGCAAAATTATTTTCCAAATAATTGAATTAACTTATTTGTTATGGCGAATGGTTTTCAGAAAGTTATAGTTGGTATGGCTATTTTCAAAAGATGGAAAATAAGTAGCCTAACCTAACATACCAACTTACATAAATTATTGGCCACTACCACTGTAACTATGTTAAATGTATTATTTGAGAACTCAGACCGTCTGATGATCCAAGATCAATGGTTGAGGTTTAATTTTGGCCAACATTTCTTGAAGGAAGAAGAATTGTCGAGGTAGTCAATGGAATGTTGACACGTATCAAGGTAAGTTATATGTGGAGTATAGTGCACCCAAAAAGAATTAAATGCCATGTCAGTGATAGAGACATTCTCTCGCTAGTATGCTACCAAACGTCTGGAATGAAGCCTCGACCTTGTTCAAGTGTCTGGAATGGTGACACATTTATGTCCAACGTGTATCACTTAAGTTGCAGGAGATAGTATATTGATGTCTTGTCACTGTTAATTACAATTTACAATTGGCCTTTTCCATCGGCTAAGTGGCTCTGCACGCATTACAGGACATGCCATAGTCCACTAGCAATAGTACTATTACTATTAGTCTTAATTACAATTGGCCTTTTCCATCAGTTAAGTGGCTTCACACGCATTACAAGACAATGGACGGTATTAGTGTTTAATTACAATTGGCCTTTTTGGCACATAATTGCAATTATGTTCAAGATTTGAGAATATTTGGTAATTTAATGTAATTGAATTGGCAGTTGGATGGAAACAAACAAATAATCCTTGGCACCCTACCCACAAAGCTTATTTATAGGTGATTGAGCTACTTCTTTCATCATTGCTCATCTCATTTTTGGTAGTCGATAGGTCTGGTTTGTTTGGTGTTAGTCTACTAGAACTTAGAGTTTGAACTTTGCAGTAAAGATGGACAACCCTATTCACCTGAGATGCACTTTGGAAGAGGAGCAGAAGGCCTTTCTAGGTCACGCTCCTGAGGAAAACCTCTTGTCAATTTGCAATGAGGATGTTCCATTCTCTAGTGTGAAGTTTGTTATTGCTGCTATCAAAATGGTTCTGGGGCATGAGCTTTTGAAGAATGAGAATCGGTATCGTGTCAACAGTGACATTACGTCACAATTTCTAGCCTCCCTACTTGACCTCAAAGAAGCAAGGGCCGAAATTTTGCTACTCCTGAGGAAGTTTTTAAAGAAGTATATTTGGGCGATGACATTGAAATTGTCGCTCATGTAGTTTTAGGAGCGGGGATCCCTTTGGTGGGTGAAGTCCACAAGCTTCTGGAACCTAGCCAGAATGTGGTCCTGCAACCATTTTTACTAGGCTTGACTACTGGGCAGTTGCAGCACCATAGGAGATGTGCAAGAATTAGGTTGAATTTTCTTCGAAAATGGTTTTTCCTGGATGAAGTGGAAGATGGCAACAACTAGCTACAAGAATTCGCAACCATGGTCAATTCTGGTGGTTTCTACGATGAATAGTATAGTAGTTCTAGAGTCTAGGGTTTTCCCCTAATTTTGTAAATTTGTAAATTTCAAAAAATATCAATGAAATTTTTGCATTTTTAGTTCCATATAAAATTGTATTTCATTGTTATAACTTCTTATGCTTACTTATGCAACATTGCAATATTTTGCATTTTTGAATTTTCTATTGAATTGTTTATAAAAGCCTGTGTGAATATAAAATATTATTGGTTCCTGCCTTTGGCAAGAAACTAATGGAATCACCTAGTTCCATATTAGTTCTATAATCTAAAAATTTTATTGATATACCAATGTTTGCAAAAGGTTTATTAATTTGCATTTTTTTTAAATTGAACAATAAAATTTTTTTAAAACTTTATTGGTTCATGATGAAGGCAATGAAAAAATTCAATTTTCTTTATAAAAAATACAACTATTTTTTTCAACACCTCTATTAATGCAATCATTAATTGCAACCTTATATTTTCTTGTGACAAGTGGATAAACTTTTTTTTTAAATAATCGTTTTTCTAACACCTCTATTAATGAATGCATTAATTTTGATTTTATCTTTTCCACATTTGTGACAAGTGGATAAACTTTTTTTTAAAAAGACAATTAGTTTTAATTGATGTTTATCTTTGTAATTTGTAAAATGTTATTCAAATATAGACATTTTAACTCTTTTAAATTGTCAATTTTCAATAATTATTTTTTATATAGTTTAATTTCATATTTATTTTAATTTTAATTTGTATATAAGTTTAAATTAGAATTTAATTATTTTTATTTTTCCATATCTAAACCAATGCTTTTAATAAATTTTCTTTTATTTTTTATTTATATATATAATTTTATTAGATTATACATTTATTTAACATATATAATTTTTACTATATTGATATTTTTAATTTATACTTTAAAATACATAATATTAATTTGTATCAATTTTAATAAAGTTCAAATTATTTAGCTTGGTATATTATCAACTTTATTTATTATAAGTGTGTTTGGTTTTTTTAAAGCATAAATGTTATTTTAAAATTAATTTATGTTTTTTTTTATGCATTATATTTAACCTTAAGAATATTGTCCAGCAATTGGATGAATTTATCACTTGAACAAGATTTATCAAACAAATTAATAATTGAAATTAATCAATTTAACTCTTTTTTTTAAAAAAATTATACAATTTTATCTATATCTCATGTATAATTAGTTGATAAATATCTTTGGTATGATAAATGTTCTTTAGGATGTCATCTAATTTTAATTTAGCATGATATTATAATGTTATTTATATATTATTTTACTATTTTAATTAATATACATCATTACAGTTATATAATTTAATAATATACTAACTATACTCGTAATTTAATGGGAGTGGGACCCACGACCCACAGTGCCACCTAACCATTCACCGGTGCCATTGGATGTTTATAGATCAACGATCGAAGTTGAGTTTCGGGATGAAAGGAAAAAGAAACCCTATCATTTCAAACGTGTCCCAAAAACATGACATGTGTCACTAAACTCCTCGGTCGACCAACAAATAACAATGTTATTTCAATTTGGTGATGACGTGACACTGACACGTCTAACTCGTGATATGAGTCATCTGGATGCCTAACTAGCTTAGTTAGTTGGAGTGGGACCCACGACCCACGGGGCTACCACACCATTCACCGGTGTTGTTGGATGTTTATAGATCAACGATCGAACTTGAGTTTTGGGATGAAAGGAAAAAGAAACCCTGTCATTTCAAACGTGTCCCAAAAACATGACACATGTCACTAAACTCCTTGGTCAACCAACAAATAACAATTTCATTTCAATTTGGTGATGATGTGACACTGACACGTCTGACTCATGATGTGAGTCATCCTGATACCTGAATAGCTTAGTTAATGGGAGTGGGACCCACGACCCACGGGGCCACCACACCATTCACTGGTGTCGTTGGATGCTTATAGATCAATGATCAAAGTTGAGTTTCGGGATGAAAGGCAAAAGAAACCCTCGCATTTCAAACGCATCCCAGAATCATGACACGTGTCACTTCTCAGTTAACACATTGACATAATCACATTCCACTTGCAGTTAACAGTGACATTATGAATGACATTAATACATTATGACGGGTTAGGTAACACTAGTGGTCCACAATTCCACTCACTTTTAAATTGAAAGTGTACTGTGTGACAAGTGTGACGACTATAGACTATAGAGTATAGATTGTACAATTTTGGCATGTTAAGTTTCTTTAATTTTGTAGTTATATGTTGCCTGCAGATTTAGAAATTAGAAAGGGGTTACAAATTACAATTTACAAAGTTATAGTGCAACAAAGTTATGGATTCTTAATTTCTAGGTTGAGGATTGTGGTCCGAGGAAAGCAACAAACTAAAATCTCTCAGCTCTCTGCAAAAATTGAAACTAAGGGCAAAGTGAACTTGAACGGGTAAGTGTAACTACTAAAATCTTGAAAATTTATGTCTCGCATTTTAAATTTTACAACTTTACTATTTATATTATATAAAAAAATTTAGTCTATAAGGTTTTAATTTTGAATCACCCCTGTAGGATTGTAGTTGTGTTTAAATATTTACCACGATGGGCAAAAAAAATACCAAGAATAACATGAGAAAAATAACAGAATTCCACAATATGCTTAAAACACCAGGTTTCAATGATTTATTCCATGATATACATGATCTTGTTATTCATGAAAATAAGGGTATAATGGAGATAAGATTTGCACTTGAAAACAAGTGGAACGATCCAAATAAGGCTTCAAAATTGTGTTCATTTAACCCTAGTGTAAATGCAACTACAAATAAAATTGCACCATGGCTAGCTGGGTTGGCACACATGGCATTACCTCAAGTATTCCCTTGCCTAGAAATTGTTATGCTCTGCGCCAAAAATTATGATGAAAATAGAAAAGCAATTGTGAATAAAATTACTCAAGAGGAAATTTTGTCCATAATTGAGAGTGAATTTGCTAGTCTGTTGAACCTAGGGTTTCAACAATAATAGTCAAATGTACATATTGACCTAGGAAAGCTGGCAGATGATTATGAAAAATTAGATGCAAAACAGAGAGATTATTATATCAGAGGAATATCAAGCAGTTGTAGGCTGATTCCAAATCACATGCCTCCTTATGATTTTGAATTTTTTGTGCCATGGGCACAGGACAATATTTCCTTGCTAGCATTTTGTTTGGGATTGGATAGTAACAAACAAGTCGATGCCAGCATTCTTGAAATGCTTTATCATATTCATTTTTAAAAAGAACCAGTAAGATATCATTTTATTGAGCACATTATTCATTGCATGAAAGATCAATTACTAATGATTCAAAGAGGTTCAGAGAAGACATTTAGATTCACAACCTACTTGTGCTATCTTCTCCTAGCAAAGCATCGTGCATTATTTGAGTCAAACAAGCTTTGCAGTCAGACTTAAGGCCAAAATCTAATATATGAGTGGACACCTTAGATAAGGATGATTGATAACAAAAGGAACTACAACAATTTTGTAGACTTCTTTTTGGCACCAATGTACCATAAAAATATAGGCACTCTAATGCCTAGATTGCCTATTACTTGTAGAAATTGCATTCAACTCAGAAGTGAACTACAATTGGCTAACTAGTACTTAATGGAAGAGTACACTATGTTAAGGTTTTATGGTTCATGGTTAGAACCCTAAAAAATTCCAATACATGTAACAGAGAGGGTATTTGCATTGGAATATGTATGAAAAACGGAGAGCACAGATGTACTCTTTCATGGTCAGCAAAAGAAAATGATATTTCCCTCCTTTCCATTCTCCTTTGGAGGGTTCGCATTTGAGAGAAGAAGATTCAAAGTTTCTGAAGCCTTTTTTTCAATTTTTTGATTTGATGTTGACAGTCACTGGCAGTATGACCCACTGAACATAATTGGAGCAAGGCTTAAGGGCATTGGGACTTCTACAAGAAAATATCAACATGAAAGTATGTCTTTGATTGAAAATTTTAAAAACATGGACTCCTGGGAGGAGGTCAAAAAATAGATGGAGAAATATGCTGCTGAAAATAATATGTCAATACAGGAATTGTCATCACAAATAATGGCATTGCACAAACAGAAAGGAAAAGTGCAGGGCATGACATCATCCAATTTCTACAAGAAAGTTGATAAACCATCTACAAAACCTATTCCAAAAGATCTAATGAATGATTGCATAGATTTTGGATGGAGTCGAAGCAAAATTTCTCAATTTTGGAAAAAGAGGAAGAATCTCGATGAGCCAAAGACCTCTTTAGATCGTGATGAGGTTGAAGAGGATACAATATTTAATGAATTGTGGAATAAGGAGCATCCACCTGAAGCACATCACAGTGATACTAATGATGATTATGATGACCAGGATTCTTTGAATCCCTCATCTAGTAGAAAAATTTAGAGAGGAGTTGATGCATCCACCAAACTTCTATATAGCAAAGGGGTAGAAATTGTAGAAAAAATGGGCTACCAAGGTTTTGGTGGTCTGGGTCCCAGTGGAGAAGGGATTTGGTTACCACCTCAACCACCAGCTGTACCACCAAAACATAGTCAGATACCAGGGCTTGGGCATGGAGATAAATCATCAACTTAGTCAATTCCATCCACATTGGATTCATCTCAGTTAATTAAATTTGTTCCTGCTTCATTTACGGTTCCACTTCCAAGCACTCATATTCAATCTAAATTAACTATCACTCCCACAGTTGTAGATATCATGGGTACAACTACAACTAGTGGTCCAAAAAGGACATTGTATATAGATGCAAAAAAATTTAGTCCCAGAGATCAAGAGAGTGTAAAGAAGTAGAAGGTTATGACAAGTATTAGTAGTACTACTAGTACAAAAATGCCAATGGTGACTGTGAGTCCAACAATTGCCCATCCTTCAAGACAAAACCCTCAGAACAGTCCACAAACCCCACTAATGGGTCTAGGTTTTGGTTACCCTCATGGTATTGGTGGAAGCTCATACATCAAAGCAAGTGCTACTGCTATTTCACCATTCAAACATTCAATTGTCTCACAAAATCCTAATTTTTCTTACAATGAATTTGTAACTAACTATGAAAAATCAAAAAACAAGAATAGATAAAATAGTAAGACAATGAAGATGGAAGAAATTGATGTAGCTCTTGATGTAGAATCTGCAACCAACGGGTTATTTCCCACATATGACCCAGATAGAGATATGATGGAATTCATGGTTGTTATGCCCCTAGCTAGAGATAAAAATCCACCAAAGAGTCAGTTAGATCCATCTGAATTTCAAGTTAGCACCCTCCAAATGGATTTATCCAAAATTTAAAATGTGGAAAAGATAAATGTGTGCAAAATGACCAACCAAGTGGTCTACAGTTCAGTGATGAAGTTGGAGAGATAGAAAGGAAAGCTTCAGGGCACAATAGATAAGTTAAAGGCTGACCTAGCAAATGTAAAGGCAAGTGAGAAAGTAGTAGTAAACAGGTGCAAAGAATTAGAGAAAAGGATAAAAAATTCATCCTCTGGCTCTAAAGAAGCAATTGAATAGCAAGAACAAATGGATGTAGAACTGAAAACTCTGAGGAAAAATTTGGAAAAAATGGGAAAAAAACTTCAAGATGAAAAAGACTCTTCAACAAAGTTATATAGAAACTTGGAGAATGCTGCAAATGTAAACAATAAGTTAAATAAAGAATTGGAAAATGAGAGGGTGAAAAAAAAAGAGTGGGAAGAGAAAGCAAAAGGGTGGGAAAATAAAGCAGAGCAAATAAAAAAACATAGTGAACACCAGTACCAAAAAATGAAAGAAGACCTAAAGAAGGCAAATGATACTATTAAAAAATATGAAAACGGCTTGAATGACCATGTAAATAATACAGTAAAGCAAATAAAAAATTACTTCTAGGGGCAAATAAGGACTTCTGCTGATAGTTTGTGTGATTGGTTCGAACTCTACGAAGCTCTTACAGATGTTTTTGGGAAGTTTAAAGAGCAACTTGAGGAGAACAAAAGTTTTGGTCAGAGACAGAAAAATGCAAAGCGGATTATGGAAGAAATCAATAGCACTGCTGATAGGCATTTGGCAAGCAAGGGAATTCAGGACCGCATTGGTTCAATAATAAAGGTGACCTCTATATTTCATAAATGTCAAAAAATAACAGAAGCAGAAGAAGTTCTTGCTTTATTTGGGCCAAAGCTCGCCAAGATGAACAATAAAACAACAAAATTGATATCTCTTGGTTTACCAAGTCCTAGACCTGATTTCTCAACAACAGGTTTCGTCAGAAGAGAAGTTTACAAAAAAAAGTTGGAGGACCGAATAACCTCTAATTTAGGCAACCTTCCTCAGGACAGAACTCATGAAGGCATTGCAAAGTGCATCAAAACATTCACAAATTTGCATGCACTAGTGGAATGAACATTGCTTGAAACTTGCTCTTCCAAGTATGGAATGATGATGAGAATGTAGGTCATTTACCATAACATCAAAAAATTTGCCCTTCCAACTGAAGAAGAATGGAGCATACTACATAAACTTATAGTCTGTATGTGAAAGTACTTTCAGTTTCAATCATCTCTATATCTTTACTATATATGAATATCTTTCATATTATTCTACATACTATAGTCTAGACTCTAGAATTGAGTTTAAAGTAACAAGTTTGAACTTTATTTTTTGAACAGGATCAATGTTGCAGTCTTGCAGATGCTATTACCTATGCTAAAATTGCTAATTTACTAAATTAGCCTATCAAATGCAAAAATGTACAACTAAAGTTGTAGAGATGTTGTCGACTTGTAGATGTCTTACTAATTTAGATTTTGAGACTTCACATTAGGCAAATTGACCTAAAACTATTGTTGCTCCCTTGTTTCTATAAAAGGGAATTTAGGGTCATTGGCTTACAAGAATTGTACCATATTAGCTGAATATTGTAAAAGAAAACCATTAATAATTATTAATTGTGGAATTGAATCTGTGATTCTATCTAATTTTCATGTTTTCCAATTCAATGTATGTTGAATAAATGAATAAAATAGAAAACAAAATTTCATTCAGGAATTTCAAATTCAAATATGAATGATCATTGATGACATGATATAAACTACACTCTATATTAGTAATACTCTTTGTTCTCAAATTTTAATGATGAAACATAATACATTCTAATTTCTTGCTTTTCTAAATTGAACATTGAATGATAGGATATCATATAGTAGTTAATAAGTTCAAAAAATACCTATTGGTTGCCACTACTAATTTAGCAGAAATTTCCTAAATTTTCCAATTCATCTCTATGTCATCATCATCATCCAATTCTGGTAGTCTAGTTGCTTCATTGTTCTCTTCATTTTCATTTGTGTCTTCTTCAACTTCAAGTTCACTCTGACTTCTACTTCTATGACTCTGAATCCCATGGCTAGTGCCACTACCAACTATACTTGTCCCACTTGGAGTCATTGTAGGAGATTGGTTAATGGTGTTGCCCAGTCCCACCCTTCTTCTTTTGCATCTCTTCTTCCAGATTTCTATTGCTTTTTGAAAAGGAAAAGTATTGACATTATACCTAGATGTGTATACCCTCAAGCATGATTCGAAATTCTTGTCTAGTTTGTTTCTTAGCTTTGATTTTAGGGAGCCGAAAGCACTGAAAACTCTCTCATCCTCCACTGAACCCAATATCATGGTTTGACATAGATCAGCAAGCTTGAAGTACTCTAAAATTTCTTCACGCAACAATGTGCTATGTTTTAGTTATGTCCAAAGCTTTTTTGCCGAGCCTTCTTCATGTGGGTTATGCATTAATTGATATTGATGCTTCATGGTCCTTGCAAAGGTGCCTAATTGTTGTCTAAGAAGACCCTCATCTAATATTCTGTTGATAGTCACTCCATCAAATTCTATAGATTTTCAAAATTCCTTTATCAAAATCAACAGCCTTCTACGATAATCTTCCTTATTGTTGAAGGACCAATATTGAGGAAACACAATTGCCATGGCCTCAAGCAATTGATCATATGGGAATCGTGATATTATTTTAGAGGAAACTCTATAGGCTATGTCCCTTGCAGTAGATGCTATAGACTCGATGATCTTGGTAAACTCTTCCCTTGTAACTCTTGTAGCTCACTTCTTTGGGGCACTGTAGTACATTGGTATCTGAAATCCCCTTACACAAACACATAAATCTCAATTTTCAATGATCTTTAAATAATTATCAAGATCATCCAAATTTGTTAGTTTTTGCCAGTGATTAAATCTATCAATGGATAAATTTAGGTCAGTATGATAGAGACTATCGAGGGCTCAACATGACATTTTACGTAACTGAGCATATTCTGCAATATACATGGCTCTTTGCTGGGCTTTTTTCATAGTTAACCTCATTTCTTCTAGCATGGGAAGAAGAGATGCTAAAGTCAAAAGTGTCTCTATATTGCTTAACCTCCAAAGCAGGTTGCCACATCTCTGATTTTCTGCATTGTCCCAATTTTCGTACATCAGTCCAATAAAAGATTGATATTCAAAAAATACTCAATATGCTGGTCCATCCAAAGAGATCCATCTAGTATCAACATCTTTTATAAGCTTGTTTCCATCGGTAATTCCATCAGCAAAGTACTGAAATTCCCTAAAACACTTGGGACTTCAACAAAAATATGCATACAACTCTCTTACTAAATCTTCAACCTTGTTTAGTGAAGGAAACTTCTTCACAACTCTAAAAGCATGATTCATCCTATGGGCCATACATTGAATGGCAACAACATATGGTGAACAAGAAGCTTGCATCTTTGTGCAAAGACCATTCCTTTGACATTGCATTACTAAAGCTCTAGCCGCTCCAATACAGACCAACTTCTTCGCTATTGCCAATTCATCCATAGCTCCATATTCAATTAAATTGCTCTTTACTAACTGAAATAATGTTTCTACTATCGCATTGTCTCTCAATTTAGCAACAGATAGTAGATGTGGTTGGCAGACATTATTCTGTACAGGATAAACATGCATGCATATCCATGACGTATTATCTATTGCTGTAACTTTGTCTAAGGACAATGCAATAAAGGTTGACTCTTTTATTTTTCTTTGTACGTCCTCTATTTCAACCTGTGCAATACAACTTGCCCATTCCCATCCACTATTTATCGACCAATGACTAACAAGATAGTTAGGAACTTTCAGAAAGTGTAAAAAACCACTCATTTCTAGATAGTCTGTCATTGGATGCCCTCTGCTCAAAATATAGAAAACATTACTTAATTGAACAGCTTTTCCATGTTCTTCTACTTCAGTTGCTTTTGCAAAAATAGCATTAATAGAACCTTGAACTTCACCAAGCTTCATCTGAAATTTCTAAAACATATAATATTCTTGAGCATTCCTTTTATGTTAACATTGCTCCTTTATTTTATATCTTACCACTTTTATTTCCTTACCATCTATAGTTGAGGTTTCATAGATCTTACCAACATGTTTCTCTATGGTGTCTAGTTTAAGCTACAACTGCTTTTCCTTTTTATACTTCCAACTACAAATTGCACATCTACATTCTACTAGTGGCTCACCTACAATTGGATTGTCCATGGGCTCAATGAATGGATACTTTTCTGCCCAATCAAATTTAAATCTCCTGGCCATCTCCCAGTGATGATCAATTTTTTCTTTCGATTTTCCTCTCCCTCTAGTGTCACTATTACTGTTAATTGCACCATCATCATCACCAAAGTTGATTGATTTGTCTTAGTATTGGTTATTTACTGGATATTCCTCTTCAAGGTCATCTTCATTAGAGATATCAGGTTCTACAACTCTGTCACTAGATTTATTAGGCTCCCCAATTTGTTAAATGGACTCTTGTGTAGGTTGAGATCGTACAGGCTCCTATGATGATGTACCTTCCTTACTTTGACCAACATTGTTGCATCTACCCCCGCCAAAGTATGAAGATATATTTTTGCATTTCGTTGACCTCTCTTGGACATCTCCACCTTCATTAGTCCTACTCCTCTTCCTATTTAAATTTGACTATGACATCTCCATCAAATTAAGGCTACAATAAAATACTATGGACTCATAGTCGTAGTCATTTTGGTTCTCTATTGGTCGCAATACTATGAAGAAGGCTCCTTCTTTCAGCATGTTTCAATAATGAAACTCATGTCTTAAATAGACAACTACAAATAAACCGTTTTCATTTTGGCGAATGAGTTGACCGTTGCATATGATAAGAACTAATATTTGGCGAAGCTCGTGTAATTTCAAGTAATCGAGTGGGGAAATAGGGTGAGAATTTGGGACCCCATTGTGTGTAATCCATGGCAAATTGGGTACTAGGACAAATAAAAATTTCACATAGGAAAAAGGGAATTTGGCGAATGATGATCGTCGAAAGGGGCACTCAATTAATTATGTGGCAAATAAGAGTAAACATTAAAGAGAAATATGGGCAAAGAACCGGCCTACCAAACTGAAATTACATAATAATAATGGTGAACGTTCCGACCACTATATGAGTATTTTATAAAATTTGGGTGAACCAGTCAACTAGTAGATGGTGTTTTTTTTTTTGCCAATTTCTATAGCCTAATTGGGACATATTCGCCAACTGGCGACTAATCGCCACTAAAAAAATCCTTGGGGAAAATCCTAGTGGGGATGGTACTCTCAAGATGATGTGCTAATATAAATATTCCTTGTTAGAGGATGGACCTTATTAGGAGTCAATATAAACATTCCATACATATCAGTCCATATTAGGAGACTTTGAATCCGTGTTAATAGATTCCAACCTTGTTAGCAGTTGTGCCAACCCTGTTAGGAGTTGTGGAAGATAGTTGCACCCACTACCAATTAGCTTTGAGGGAAAGATCAATGAACCCATTGTCCAAATGATCTTTGTATTATTCCTTGTAGAATAATAGAAATGAATTGTACTTCCTTCTTCTTTCTCTATCATGTCAACCAAAATTCTACTCCTTTGATCTTGTAACCAAATCATAGAACTTACATCCAATAATCCCTTAGATCGCTTACTCAAATTCAGTAAACACTCTTCTCCTTTTCTCACTACACACTCAATACAATACTTGATACTTATTTTTAAATAAGGAAAACATCTTTCCTTTATACCATATCTTCAAAATAATTCCTTGAGTCAACCTTGAGGCTTTCCCAATTAATTATAATAAGATAAGTCATTCATTCATAATTACAATAGCACTTCAACTCATAGTATATCCAAAACCTCACACGTGAGACTTTAGGACTTGGGCACTTACTAACATCACCATCAGAATGTCCTCTATCACTGGTTGATCATGCATCACCAGATTATATCACTGTCAAAGGATATTATAATGAAAACATCATAAATAACTTCTTAAGTACTATATCTCTATACTACTCTCTATAAATTAGGTATAAATTTTGTGCATCTTCAACTTAGACTGTGTGCAAGTAACCTCATCATAAAGATAGTTTACTAAACATGTCCATGAATCCTCATCACTAGACACTCAAAACCTTATATGTACAACTAAGATCTATGTCTACTACTCTATCAGTCTTTACAAACTTACTTCTATGTTGGCATCAATGATAAGCACAATCATGAATGCAACATGTCAATACTCTCTAATACTTAGGATACTCCCCCAATGTAGTATTAGTAGCATTCATGCTTAACATGGAGGAGATAATTGGGATATAGGTGGCCTATGCATAGTTAGAGGAGATACAACCTAAGTTGTAGGGAGTAGTGATGGATGTGATAGATGAAGGTACAATAGCAGCATATGACATATTGTTTGTGTAGCATCAACCTATTGGCCTAATTTTTCACTTTTAATGAATTTGTTGCATTTCATAGTGAAAATCCATTGGATTCATTTTTTAGAAGTAGGGTGTGTTAAAATCCCTAGATGAAAACCTTAAGTTTTCATCTAACCCTTATTGTTTATGCCCCGTTTTTCAAAAAATAGGAGAGTATTGGTTTATTTTGACAAATATGCGAGCATATTTTCGCTTTAGAAATTCTTTTTATTTTTCTCTTTGTTTATTTTTAAAATACTTTCCCAAAAATTTGTTGCTTCCAACCTTTGTTTTTAAACCATGGTTTTAATCTCATGTTGACTCACTAGTATTCGTTGAAAGTGTTTTAACCATGTAATGGTCTACTTTTACAAATTGTTGATCAAAGAAAGACCAATAATGAGCATTTTCCTACAATATTAAAGTGTTCAAGTTTAAGAAAATGCGAGGAAGTGCCTACATGACACATAGCCCCTGATTATGTCAGTTCCTTAATAATGAGCTGCAAAAGTTGGACTTGTTAGAATAGTTTAGGGTTTTCAGACTATTGTCAGGACACACTGGAAAGCTTGAGCCATTTTATTGGATAAATTAGGTGACTGGGGATATTTTAAACAATGTAACATTGTACTGTAGATCATCTAAAGATCAACGATCAGTGGTTTCCCATAATTTGAAGATGTGAAAACTTTATGAAATGTGGGGAAATACCTTAATGACATGTGTATTTGATGATGTCATTTTTGGTATGCTTTGCTAGGATGGAAAAGTCTCAGAACAGTTGGAAAATGTCAAAACACATGGTAGGTTAACTCATTTTCATTGGTTATTGTTGCTAACTAGGTTTAAATAAATTAAATCTTGTGGAACTATCAATCATTTGGAGATCGCCAGAGAGTGCTTTCCCACTTTATGAATATGTTCAATGTTTAAAGAAAGCAAGGAAGTGCCTTGATGACACATGGCCAGGGGTTAGTCATTCAAAAAATTACCTAGTAATGTTGAGGTGGGACACACGCCAAATGTCTTATGTTGATTTTTTTGAGAAGCCTATGTGTTTAATGAGTTGGATGGTGACTCTATAAGTGGGCCCGAAATATAAAATGAAAATGTAGTAATTATAAAGGTTTTTCATGATTATTGATCTTGCGAAGATCCACGATTGGTGCTTTCCCACAATTTAAAATTATTTGAACTTTAGAAAATGCAGGGAGGTGTCTTGTTGATGCATGGCCAATTTCACTAAAGGGTAATGAAATCATTTGGTCTTAAAGCTAAATAGTCTGATTTGTAAAAATCAATGGTTAAATTTCAAATTATGTGGCATGACATAAAATATGACTATTGGGGCATTAATTTTGATTAATGTTGTTCCATGTGAGATCAATTTTGCAATAAGGGTGCTTAATTTTCATTATCAAACACTAAAGTTATAGAATTCTCACAAAGAAAATATTTTTAGAGCTAAAGGCACACTTTTCCAAGGATTTGGAGTTTCTATTAATGACTTTCATGGAGAAAAATAGGAAAATTGGGTGAGTATTTTGGATTTCTACAAAATTGAGTAAGTATATTCACAGTAAGAAATTATTAAACATACCTCCACAAAGGGATTTCTTAGGGAAAATAGATTACTTAAAAAGGGTTGTACATGATGATTTCTTAGAGTAAATGCCACAATCCACGAATGAACTTGCTAGGGGAAAAGAATTCACACCAATGAACCCTGGGTTATTAGTCAATGTGGGTTTTTATGAAAAAGAAAATTGGTTAAGAGATGTTGAAGTATCTATCAAGGATTTATAGCTTTTTTGTAAATGGTTTGTAGAAAGAAGACTTGATACCCCTCTGAATAATGTGTGGTAATTTGACACTAGAAAATTAATTATCCTAGGAGTTTTCTTTGATGATGATTTTCTTGCAATAATGTCAAAGAAATATGATCTAATAACTAGGATAGTGAAGAATCATGCCAGTGATAATCTTTTTAGGGTATCACTAGAATTGATCAAAGAGGTTTTCAAATTAAATCCTAACCATGTAGTTCATGAGAAGATAGATATGGAAGACCTCTAGGCTAGGTATGATACACAAAGGGTATATTTAAAGGGGGGAACACTATAAGTGCATGTTGTCAAGATAGAATCATTACCCCTATTTGCATCAAATACTCCAGAACCATTGTTTAAAAAATATTTCAACCCTAGAGCACAGGCACTATATTTCTCTCTGCAAGATCTTTGGCATAGACGAACATGACCACATGCCTAGTTCTATTATTTTCATTATTGCTCAAACCCTTCAGTATGGTATGAGTTCTATTTTTTATTTTTTTACTCTCTTAGCAAAAGATATTCATATTGGGTTAATGGGTATTGCAAAGGCTAAATTTTATAAGCCTTTATGTTGGTACTTCATGTTAATGGACATATGTTTGTGTAAGGGAGTTACTTTATTCTCTAAAGAAATGAAATTGGAATTGGAAAAGGATGGAGAGAAACTCCTTATCCAATTGTGGAGTACACATATGACATGGGAGGTAATTAATGCAAGCTTTATTAGATTTGACTGGTACTTTGCCTCTAGGCTTAGAATGTTGTTAGTGGGTGATAGCCCTAGGATACCTCAATCTCTACTAGAGCTGATTAGATTGAAAGATCATACCAAAGGGTTGATGGTAAGTCACAATTGGGAAGACATCATCCCTTATGCAATGTCTACTATATTCAGAGTTTATGGTTTTCTTGAAAAAACACATGTACTACCCTATCAATTGCCTTTGAAAGTAGGAACTAAGCT
Organism: Cupressus sempervirens; assembly: GCA_028749045.1. NCBI lineage: Eukaryota > Viridiplantae > Streptophyta > Pinopsida > Cupressales > Cupressaceae > Cupressus > Cupressus sempervirens. Next base: position 444,511,191 of record CM053784.1, on the reverse strand, counting down.
CCTATGGAAGATAGGATCAATGGAAGAAAAAGAACTATTGGGAAAATCCAACAGTACTTTCTTTCCCCAAGTTACTATTGTGCACAATTTTGTTTTTGTCAAATAGGGATGGAGGTACTTGGAGAAGTTTTTAGATAAATATCAAATGGCTCAATCCCATTCTTGCTTTATAGACCCAGAGGGATTTTATGACTTATTTAGAGAAATAACTAAAGAAAAAGCTCATAAACACATTGTGTACTTTCTAGAGGATATAGTTAGGAATAAGTTCTCATTACAAGAGCAGGAACATAGGAAAGAGAAATGGAAAGTATATAGAAAGGTCCTAGATGTTATAAATGCTTTTGAGCCAGACTATGATCCCCTTACAGATAGAAAGTACTAGGGTGCAAAAATAGATATGTTGATGGATAATTTTGTTGATTTTGTGCAAAATTTGAATGAGAAGAAGGAAATTCTAACCCAAGCATACCTTGACAAGTCCATTGAGGTGGAGAAGAGATGGCAAGTAAGATGATTTTGAACCAAAGGTAGTACACATTGCAGAAGAAAGTCAGGTATATAGTGGCCAAGAGTGTACAACTTGTTCGTCAATACAAAAGACCATAATCTAAAAGCCCACCTACTATACCTAAACCTAAGAAACATAAATTGGAGTGGGGATCATCTACTGAGGTTGAAGAATACTCCCCTACCCAGACCCCACTCTGGATAGGTGATGAAGAATCCTTGAGAGAGCAGTTGAGACAAATGGGAGGGGAGAGGGATATTGTAGTTACAACATTAGATATAGAAGAAGTGCCTAAGGAACCTCCTATGCCAACACTAGCCCTCACTATGGGAGATTACAAAGGTATTGTCAAGTCAAGAGCATTTGCTCAATTTTTGTGGAAAAGAAATATTGACAATTTTGAGGCCAAGTGTAAAATGATCAAAGTAGAGCAACTTGGCAAAAAGGACTCTAAAATTAAAGAAGAAGCTAAAGCTAGTTTCATGGAGGAGTTTTCATGGATAACCCCTTAAGGGGGAAGATAGTTGTTAAAGGATTTAAGAATTTTTATATTACTTGAATGGGATTTTGCAAATGCATGGTTTTTGACATTGTGAGAAAAGTGAAAGATACTCAATTCAAAACTGAAGAAGAGGTCTTGCAAGCCCATAAGGGATTGAAATGCAGTAATGATAATCAAGCCTTAGTGATATGGTCTATTTAGAAAAAGGATAAAACCAGGATGCAAGAAGCCTCAGATGTTGAGCATACAAGCAGCCTCATGGTCTATAGGGAAAAGGAGGTAGATAGTGAAAAGGTGTCCCAAATGACTAAAGAAATGGTGGATTTTGGATTTGTTGTTACAAAGTGTTGAAATCTAATTGAAAATATCATTGTTAAGAGATATTGTTGAAAGAGGGATATTGTTGAAAAAGACTATGTGTTTCAATCATTGTTTTGTCACTGATGTCAAACCTACTATCTGTTGGTAAGATAACTACTTATAAGATTCAAGTACTATCACTTAGTTGATTGATGAAGAGGATTTGATCAATAAGAGGTAATAAAAACACCTAGAGGAAAGGTTGAGTTATGAATATGTAATGAAGTACAAGGATCAATTATGATAGTGATGACATGATATATTGTTAATCTACATAAGGTTACAAAATATTGGCTATGCTTAGAAAGTTTAGAAGAACAAGTTACACAATTTTTTTCTACAAAGCTTGACTGAGTGGATAATAGGTGTCAAGAAAAGTCAGTGCAAGCCAAGCAAAAAGTCAGTTGGAGCCAAGTGAAAGTGAATTCTAGTGGATTTTGAGCAAGATAGTTTATGCCAAGTAAATTTTAGTTGATGCCGAGTGATTTTGTAGTTGATGTCAAGCAATGCAGTATGTGTTGAGCATTAGAAGGTTGATAATGTTGATTTGTTGCATTATGTTAAAAATTAAAGATTCACTAAATCTAAGCCAACAAGTTTGTTTTCTTGAAACTTGTGAACTAGGAGAAAGATAAGGTTGATGAGCTGGTGGCACATAAATTGATGTAAACTATTTTTAGGCAAATTCAAATGTATTCTAGGAGAAATTTCTAGAAGAGATACAAGATATGGGGTAGATACATTGTATCCTACCTAATCCATCCAAACCCTAAATTGGACAATAGAAAATGAGTAGGAAGATATCCTAATTTCCTATTTATAGGAATGTTTGGTCATGAAGCAAAAAATTTCATGTGCAAGAACCTAAGGAGGAGAAGGAGTTAAGGGTTTTGCTTCATCAAGTGACCCAAGAAAAGAGTCTGTAATGGTATGTTAAGAAAGAAGGCTTAAGGAGGCAAATGCTTGAAGGGTTAAAAAGATGTCAAAGCTAAAAAGTATGAAGGCCAAGTAGAATTGAGGACTGAAAAAATATCTGAAAGCTACAAGAGAAGTTATAAGTTGTATCAAATCAAAGCTCTATTGTTATTGTCTAACAATTGTATCAGTCTAGGGTAAATCCTATTGATTAAGGTTGACCTAATAGCCATTTGTAAATCCTTTAACTAGGTGGCATTCCAAGTGAATGGCCTAAATTCCTCTAATAAGGCTTACTCCTAATAGGAAGATTTAAATCCCTTAATTGGGTCACATTTAACAATGTGTATTGTAATCTTTAATAGGGTTGGAATTTCAAAGGGCATCACTTTAGAAGAGTGAAAAGGAGTAGCATGTTAATGGTGGTTTTTTCCAAATTTGGTTTCCACATAAATCATTATGTCAAGTGTGTCAATGAATCTATTCTATTTCATGCTATACATTTATGCAAGTTGATTTGACAGTAACATACAAGTTTTAGTGAGTGCATAATGGATGCATGAATGGGTATGAATATTTTATGGGTTCACTAAGTTGTGAAAAGTATTAGATTAGGTGAAAAACTAATCTCCCAAGAACACCTGCATGCATAAACCTGTCACATGGATGAAGCAAAGAACAAAGGCAAGGAAAAATCAAGGAGGCCAAAAAGCCAGATCCATCTTATGGACATGCAAAGAGCAATATCTCATATAATCCAATAAGTGAATGTATAAAATACAAAGAGGTGAATCCTTATAAAGGAATCATGAAACTTGAAAAGGGAAACTAAATCCTAAAAAAGCTAGGGTTGCACAATATAATTAATAGAATATTAATTATATGCACCTACAAGATAGCTTAAGCAAACTAGAGTAATAGGAAACTTAATTAATTAAATCAAAGTGATTTAATTAATAAGTGCAAACAAATAATTACTCTAACACCCCCCCTTAAGCGAAGCTTGGGAGGAAGCTAACCTAGCACAGCTATGAAAGTAGAATTGGGTCCTGGCAACGAGGCCAGATCAGGTACCCAATCACAAAAAAATATCTATAAAGAGGAGAAATAGAGAAAACCACGTGGGAAAAACCCTACTCCAAAAAGAGATAGCAAAGAATGTTCCAGAAGAAGGAACAAAGAGATCAAAAGAGAATCATTGAAGCATCAAGAACCGCAAAACTCTGTCAAAATGCTGATCTGTAGAACCTCCATGGAAATAGAAGGCACAAACCATGAACCAAAGAAGCATAGAACAGCAATATAACCTCCCCTTAAGGCAGGTGAGGTGACAGGCAGCTGAAAAGATGGGCCAAAAATCTCCTACAACACAGGAGCCAAACACATCGAGAGTGAGGTACAAACACCAATAAAGGCATGTGTCATCGACACTGCATGAGAAAATAGAGAAAGAGGGCATATAAGTGGCAAACAACTATCCCCCCCCCATGGCACTTTATAAAATAATGCGAGTACAACGAATCACAATGATGAAAAGGATCCTGAAACGCTAGAGTGGCACTTTATCTCAATGCGTTGCATAAAGATGCTTACAATGAATATCAAAAATGATCAAAAAAAAAATAAGGCTGAAACAACAGAAGGTAAAGCCCAAAATGAAGCAACTGAAGCAACAAAATTGATCTCCAAACCTGAAATAATCAAGACATCCACCAGAATGCTAAAATGCAAAAGACTGAATAGGATGTGCCTGGAATAGAATCTGGAACAACAACTAGAATCACTAGAAAGAGCACAAAAAGAGCTTTCCAATGATATAAAGAAGTCCAAAATCGAAGATCGAAAGCTCAAGATACGCCTCCCGGAGTGCAAAATAGAACATCTGGCTTTGACTACCAAAAAAAAGCAACCAAACTGCATCAAAATTTAAAAACACCTATACCAACATCTCCGTCTCGGAACTAGCTTTTCGGCACATTTTTCGAATTGAAAAAATACATCTGTATGCTCAAGTTACGGAGAAAAAACCTCCAGGGCCTTTGAAAATGAAAAAAAATATTATTTTTTAATGTAAAAAATAATAAAAAAACAAAAATCTTTAAAAAAATCCCTCCACCGCCGGCAGAGCAGTTGTCGGGTGGCAAGAAGAATATTTCTTTTAAATACTAGAGAGAAGCCGTAAGTACTACTATATATACTCTAAACTATGTGTAAATCAAGAAAGGTATTCATTCAACACCTTTTGAATTATGGTATAGATATCCACCCAATGTAAAATACTTTAAGGTATTTGGAAGTAAGTGTCATGTTATTAAAGATGTTAGGAATGGAAAGCTTTATGTAAAAAGTAAAGAAGGTATATTCCTTGAATACTCCACAAGAAGTAAAGCTTATAAGTTTTTAAATTATAACCCTGACAAAATTGTGCAAAGTGCAAATGTGAATTTTGATGAATATAAAGAGGTACATAAGGTTCAATCCACCAAAATTCTAGAAGAATAAAAATCATTTGTATACTTTTATGAAGGAATGCCTGCTGAAAAAGATGCTACAAATCAAGTTACAAACCAACAACAAGTTTCAGTAACTACCAATTTACATCCTGTGAATGTTGAGTTGCATTCAGGAACTGAGCTACATTTAGATATTGAGTTATAGAATGAAGTGGGTGCACATTTTGATTCTTAGATTAGTATACATGAAAGAGATGTTGAGATACTTAACAGACATGTACATAGTGATTCTGAAGCTGAAAGATAAATGAAGAAACAAGAGCTAAGCCAAGATTGTCTAAATATGTCAAAAGACATCATCTTTCTAATCAAAATAAAAATGTTAAGCCAATGAAAAGAAATAGATTGAGAAGTGAATCATGTTTGTTGAGTATGAAGAAGCCAAAAATAGTAAAAGATGCATTAGAAGATGTAGACTGGTACAAAGCCATGGAAGAAGAGATTAAAGAGATAGAGAAGAAAAAAACATGGAGTTTGGTTCCTAGACCAGAAGACAAGAATGTGATAGGCACCAAGTGGATATTCAAAAAAAAGCTAGATGAAAATGGTGAAGTCATGAGAAATAAAGCAAGATTATTTTTGAATGGAATATCAGAGAAAGAATCTTACATAGAACAACCAAAATATTTTGTTGATGATAACAATAAGAACATGGTATGTAGATTGTACAAAGCTCTATATGGCTTGAAACAAGCACCAAGAGAATGGTATAAGAGACTTCATACTTATCTTGTGAAGATTGGATTTGAAAGGACTGATGATAATAACAATCTATACATAAAGACAGAAAAAGGCAAGAGTATTTTACTATCTAAAATGTTTGTTGATGATATCAAATTTGGAGGTCAAGATGCTTTATATAAGGATTTTGCAAATTAGATGAAGCAAGAATTTGAAATGTCTATGTTTGGAGAAATCAAATTTTTTGTGGGTTTGTAAGTCTATCAGATGAAGTATGATATATACATCACTCAGTCAAAGTATGTCAAAGAAATATTGAAGACTTTTAGTTTAGAATATTCCAAACCAGTAAGTACACCTATGGTGATAGGACACAAGTTGTCAAAGAATAATAATTCTTTTGAGGTGAATCAAACATTATACAGGTCTATGATTTGCAAATTGCAATATGTAGTACATAGCAGACCTGATATTGCATTATTTTGTAGGGATAGTTGTAAGATTCTCTGCTAATCCTAGGGAGAATCATTTAATGGTGGTAAAAAGAATAATGACATATCTGAAAGGAATAGAAGAGTTTGGTCTATACTACAAGAAGAATGAAAAATTTGAATTGAATGCCTATACTGATGTTGATTGGGCTGGAAACATTGATGATAGAAAGAGCACCGGAAACATGGACTAACAAAAAAAAAAGTTGTACTTCACAATCTACTGCTGAAGTTGAACATGTTGTTGCTACTATAAACTACACAAACATTGTATGGATCAAATAGTTACTCAAAGGAATGAAGAAAGAGATTGCAAAACCAGTGATACTTTATTGTGATAATAAAAGTGATATCAATATATCAAAGAATCTAGTGATGCACAAAAAGAAAAAGTGCATTGCAATCAAGTATCATTACTTAAGAAAATTAGTTCAAGATAAAGAGGTGAATATGGAATATGTTAACTCAAAGAAACAAATTGTTAATTTCTTCAAAAAAAATTGTTGATATCTTCACAAAACCATTACCTAAGGATGTTGATGAGTATCTAAGAGGTAAACCAGGGGTGATACCCCTATCAAAGGCTATCTAAATAACAAGAGAAGTGCTCTACATCAAGCAAGCTGATATTCATATAATAAAAATTGATATAGTGGATCTTACTTTGGGATCTACCTAAAGTAATCACAGAGTTAAAACATCAAATCAGTCACAACAAGGTGAGTGAGGGAGAAGCTGAAAAAACTACAAGAGCTTATATTTGCATGTTTTAAGATGACAAGTTTTTGGTACATGTCTTTGACATTGTTGTCAAAGAGGGAGAAAGTACATTAAATTGATCACCATTAGAAAAGGAGATATGCTAATTAGAAAGAGAGAAAGTACATAAAAGAAAGAAAGTGTAATCAGAGAAAGAGATATTGATCAGAGATCCAGAATGTATAATCACAAAGGGAGATATTTTTTATAAATTTTGAGAGAGAAAGTACAAGAGACTATTGTCAAAGAAGTTGGAGAAGCTACTGATCTTAGAGGGAGATCAAATAATTACTAATGTTGTTGCTTAGAATAAGACACATGTGTGTAAGAAAGAGGGAGAAATAATTTTCTACCTAGCAAGAGGGAGATACAAGAAGGAATTCAGAGGGAGTTATAAGAAAGAGTTTTGTAACCGATCAGAAGATGGAAGTTGCTAATAGATTTTGATACAAGTTTTATTTTTGGTATTGTCTTACTATTTTAACCCAGTCAAATTGGTTGAACAAGATCTTCATTATTTGATTGACTTGGTTGATCAGTTTGGTTTGCCATCAATGCCAAAGAGGGAAATTTTTGAAATATGATTGAAAAGATCATTGTTAAGAGAGATTTTTTAAAGAGGGAGGGAGATTGTTGAAGAAGGCTACATGTTTCAATCATTTTTTTGTCACTAATGTCAAACCTACTATGTGTTGGTAAGACAACTACTTATAAGATTCAAGTAATATCACTTAGTTGATTGATGAAGAGGATTTGATCAATAAGAGGTAACAAAAGCATCTAGATGAAAGGTTGAGTTATGATTATGTAATGAAGTACAAGGATTAGCTAAGATAGTGATGATATGATGTATTTTTAATCTACTTAAGGTTTAATAAATGTTGGCTACACTTAGAAAGTTTAGAAGAACAAGTTACACAAAGTTTTTTTACCAAGCTTGATTAAGTGGACAGTAGATGCTAAGAAAAGTTAATGCAAGCCAAGCAAAAAGTCAATTGGAGCCAAGTGAAAGAAAATTCTAGTGGATGTCGAGCAAGATAGTTGATATCAAATAAAGTTTAGTTCATCCTAAGTGATTTTATAGTTGATGTCGAGCAATGCAGTATGTGTCAAGCATCAAAAGGTTGATAATGCCAAGCTGATGCATTGTGTTAAAAATTAAAGATTCACCAAATCTAAGCTGAAAATTTTGTTTTCTTTAAACTTGTGAACTAGGAGGAAGATAAGCTTGTTGAGCTGGTGGCACAAAAATTTATGTAAACCATTTTTAGAAAAAATCAAATGGATTCTAGGAGAAATTTCTAGAACATATACAAGATATGGGGTAGTTACATTGTATCCTACCTAATCCATCCAAAACCCTAAATTGGGCAATGGAAAATGAGTGGGAAAATATCCTAATTTCCTATTTATAGGAATTTCTAGTCATGAAGAAAAAGTTTTCATGTATGTGAACCTAAGGAGGAGAAGGATTTAAGGGTTTTGCTTCATCAAATGACCCAAGAAAAGGGTCTACAATGGAATGTTAAGCAAGAAGGCTTTAGGAGATGAAATCTTGAAGGGTGAACAAGTTGTCAGAGCTACATAGTATGAAGGCCAAGTAGAATTGAGGATTGAACAGAGATCTAAAATCTACAAGAGAAGTTGTAAGTTGTATCAGATCAAATCTTTATTGTTACTCTCTAACAATAATATTAGTCTAGGGTAAATCCTTTGGATTAAGGTTGACCTAGAAATCATTTGTAAATCCTTTGACCAAGTGGAATTCCAAGTGAATGGCCTAAAGTCCTTTAACAAGGCTCACTTCTAATATGGTGATCGAAATCCCTTAATCAAGTCACATTTAACAGTGTGTATTGTAACCTTTAACAAGGTTGGCCTTTCACAAGCATCACTTCAGAAGAGTTAAAAGGAGTAGCTTGTTACTAGATTTTTTTCCCAAATTGGGTTTTCAAATAAATCATTGTGTCAAGTGTGTTGATGAATCTATTGTGTTTCATGCTTTACATTTCTACAAGTTGATTGGATAGTAACATACAAGTTTTAGTGATTTCATAATGGATGCATGCATGCGTATGAATGTTTTATGGGTTCACTAAGTTGTGAAAATTTTTATTTATACATTTGGACCTTGGATAATTGATTCACCCCCCCCCCCCCCCCCCACCCCAACCTCCTCCCTCTTAGTTATTCTAAATTATTCTAACACAAAGGACAACAATAAATTCTTGGAGCTCAATGATAGGTTTGAAGAGATGCTAAAGGCATATGAGGAAAGAGGATATAGGATACATAAATTAGAGGCTTAGATGGCTCAAATGGGCAAGAAATTTGGGAAAAGAATAGTGGGAGAATTGAGCCAACCCAAGATTACTTATCCTCTCATCCTCAAATTAAACCTTTCAAGTCAACTCCCCTCATAGAGCTACCAAATACTCCACAAAGACCTCAGTTTTATACAACTAAGGATTTTGAAGAGGAGACAAGCAAATTATAGACACTACATGTGGAATTAGATGTCTAGTATGAGGACAAAATAAGAAAAATGATTATGTATCTAGTAGAAAAGATTGGCTGGCGTACATTTTATGAACAATTGTCAAGGCTAATGGATATATGGAGTGAGCTAAAAAATAATGAGGTAGCTTTGCAAAAAATTGTGAATAAGTGGAATAATAGGAACAGGGATGTCACTCTTTATGCTTCTTAGTTATTAGTTTGTACTATGAGAAAATCAAGAAGACATTTGACATAACTAATGATCTCTCTGATTTTGATGACAATAGAGTCACTCTGCAAAAAAGAATCATAAATTGTTTTTCTAGATATCTAGATGAATATTTCAATCTATTCCCTCACACACTCAAAGTGGTGGATGAATTGAAGAATAAAGAGGAGTGGGCCCAAGAATTGGATGATTTGTTATGCCTCAGGTTAATAAAGTGAAAAATTAAAGGGGGCATACATGGCTGGCCAAAACAACTGAGGAATTTGTTAAAGTTCAAATATTTTTTAATTCTTTAAGAAGGGAATTTTTTGAAATAAATAAATTAGGAGAATATGTTCTAAAGAAGTAGTAGCACATATTGAATTTTGATTGGCCAAATGACACACTTTTCAATAAGAGGATGGCAAATCTTATGCATTCAAAATAGTTAGTGTTCAATGAAATTTATGAAGATGAGGTAGACCAAGATAAACTACAAATAATTGATGCATCAGTTAAAGTAGAAGAGGAAAAGGATAAATAATCAACAACAATAACAAGCATAAAAGTTCAAATTGATGACTTGGCAACAAAATAATCAAGCATAACTATTAATTTGTTAGTACATGATGACCTGGATGGAGAACCATGAGGTAGACTTAGCTTTCAAATATCAGAACCTAGTCCATCACATGTAAATCCAATCGTCGCACAATCTGAGGAATGACAATTGTACCAAGCCCAATTATCAAGTGGAGCTCCTCAATAATAAGAGGCCACAACAAAAGTGGTCCCACAAAAGGAATTTTTATGATGTAACCATTCTATTGCACCAAATTTTGTCTTTTATGATAGTAGCCTTTTTATAAATATACTTTTGTCTTAAGGATAGGTGTCATTCTTCTCTAGGCTTCAAGCTTATTACATCTCATGCTATATAAATGAGATCCTAAGGCTAGAAAAAGGCCTGAACTCTTATGTAACTTTTAGTTTTTTCTAGGCTTACATTCGGTCTAGTGTTCTTGATGCAAATTTGTGATCATGTTGCACTAGTACATTTGAGGTCATTTTTTGGCCAAAATTTTTGACCATTTATTAAATTGGTTGATATGGAAAGGGAAAATATGGCTTTTTTTAAATCTATACTCGTGTTGGTCAAAATTTTGACCAACACGAGCTTAATATGTAAAAAGGGAAAATGCCTCCCATTTCATTATATTCTATTCAGCTTCAACGTGCACACAGTAGTTGAAGAACTAGGGCTATTTGACTAGAGAAAGAGATCCACAGTGAAAATGTAGATTTACAGGTTAGTTTTATGATAGGAAGTGAAATCGTCCTATTATGAGTCATGACAGATTTTTTATGAACCCTAATAAAACCTGTGGCCTATTCATTCAACTTTTTCATTTCACATTTTGCCTCTGTTGGGACTATGTTACCATGATGAACGAGTGTTTTCACGAAGTTCTATGTGGGTCTTATTGAAGAGACCTTTCTATTGGTCTGTCACAAATTTTCAATATAACAGGTAAGCTTTTGGAAATATTAAACCTCGAGTGTTGTCCTCTTGTTTACTTAGAGATTTTATGCCTTCATTCTCTATGTTTTTAAAGTGCTCAATACATGTTACATTACTCAAAGCTGATGAGATGCATCGCTATGCAAAATGGCGATTGTTTTGCATTATTATTTTATTTAATTTTTTTAAACAATGTGTTTTTGAACTGCAAAATCCTTGCTCTGATTCATGTGTTCTAATCATATATTCATCTTCTCCCTTAATTTCCATTTTTCTCCATCTATAAGCAAACTGCAATTGCATTTTAAGATAATGACCAAAGGAAGACATTGAGTTCAGAACATCCTAAAATTAAAACACTTCAACTATTCCATCGAGTTTTATGAAATTGGGTGTACCAGAAACTATTATGATGGAAATAAATAAATTGCAGTGATATCATCTTTGATTCTCTTATTTGTTTTATGCTTTTTTAATGTCAAGCCATTGTGACAGTTGGCTTACTATACTTTATCAGTAACCTGTTTGCCTCACAGGGGTTTCATACTTTATATGGCGCGAGAGCGGTTCTCTTCTATTGATCTTTGTTTCACATCTAAGTCATGATCTTCATTTCTCTAAACATTTCTTAAACCCTTTAATTTCTTCCATAAAGTATTTTTTGATACATTTAATTACATCATTTTTTATAAATAGAGAGGCTTGAACCAAATATTCTTTCAATAGAGGTTGGTGTGGACTATGTACACTCTCCATAATGGTTTCAAAGTGATAAAATTGGAGGTTTATAGGATCTTTTGGCTTCAATAGCTCTCTATTCCATACTAGTTCTAAAGAGGGCTTAACCTCTCCCCTTGCCATTTCTGCAAGGCCTTTAAGAAATTGACCCGCTCCTCATCTGTCACATATACTATGGTGGAAACTCACTCCCACAAAAAAACCACTGCATGCAAAATGAGTTACCTATATGAAGTAAATACAAGAAATAACAACAAAACAATGCACAAATCTTGTTAAAAAATCATATATTAAATCATTAGTATAAATCAAAATAAATAAGTTACAAATCCATCAAATGTAATGAAAATGATAACTAAAAAAATACTAGAAACTAAGAGATCCAAAAAGTTGCTTGAATATAGAAATTGGAAAAGAAAATTCAAGATAATAAAACCCAATATAAGAGAGTAATACAACTCAATATAGGATAGTAAGAGTCAAGGATTTAGGAGTATCCGTTCCACCAAATTTGTTAGTGGCATTGATCTTAGAGTCTTGCACTTAGCAATATTAGAATATTCTTGGTGGGTTTGTTAAGAACCATTCAACTTCACCAATCATTAACATATGTTCTGATATGTGAAAATTGTAAGTAATAGAATTGACTTATCATAACATTGTTATCATTTTGTTCAAACTCCCATTAGAACATTTTTTGTCAACAAATGTTTCAATATACTAAAACTATGAATAATAAGATTGCCTTACCTTGGTGGTGTTATCATTTTGTTCAAACTCCTCTTCCATCTATGACCTTTCCAACTCATTTTTGAAAGCAAAAGAATAACCCTTCTCCCCACCCCCCTTCTCCTCAGGGAAGAATTAAGCTTGGAATAAAAAAGTCAACTTTGACTATTTAACACTTTGGTCTAGGAATTAAGCTTAGTGTGTGATGTTTAAGTTGTTCCTTCTCCCCGACCCCAACCCCAAAGATAAAACACTTTCTAAAGGAGATAAACTTAATCCTTCACTTTTTTATAAATAAAAAAGCAAAGTGAAGAATTACCTAAACAACCAGAAGATGAAAGTTCTTGATAGGAGTAGTAATAGGTGGAAGTGAATAAAGCAGCTATTGAAATGATGGGTTGCCGTCATCCAAATCTCCCAAGGCTAAAAGCGTGTTATCTTCCATTGCTTCCACAAATAGAGCACCCTCACCTATGCAATCTACTTCAAAATCCCCATTTTCTTTTCCTCTAAGCCTCACAGCCAAGGGAAAATAATACACCAACACTTTGGAGAGAGCCTCTCTAATTGTTTTTGCAAGATCAGCAGAAATACTATCATGAGCATTGTAAACTAATAAGGAAGTAAAGATATGTCTTCTTAACATGGCTAATTTATCAATAGAGGAGAGGAGGAGAATAGTTTTAGGTGTAGGTAGAGAAGGGGCCACCATGAATGGTTTAGAGCTCTTCACCTTCCACTCTCTTGCCCCAACTTTCTCCATTCTTATTCTTTTGATACTCAAATTGTGAGATAGAAACTGATACTAAAATTGTGAGATTAAAATAGCATGTAGAGATCCCTTATATACACTACTCCAACCAATAAGTAGCCAAATTATTCCCTTTATAACTATTGCTACCTAAAACAAATTATGTTGTATGTTCAACAAATTATGTTTTATATTTTTAGTGGGTTTTGTAATTATATTGTGACTATAAACATCACACTATCGACCCACTCCAGATTTTGCATTTTTAATCCCTTCACTGAAATGGCATCTCTTTATATTATTAAAATAAATAACTCATGATCCTCAATAGCCAATTCTTGCATTTTCTGTGGGCAAAGAAATCTATTTTGAAAAAGAGTTGTTTCATAAAACCTAGTGCAAATGGGTTGGTAAACCCCTGGAAATACAAAAAAATGCAAATTTTGACATTCATAATTGATTGTCACACTTAAACTCTAGAGGACTCGATATACTACATAAAAATCTAGCTATACTGGCTGCTTAAAAAATTGAAAGTTAATAGTGTTAACTCTTAAAAATTAGGAGGGGAAAAAAAGCCCAAAAGATATGATATATTTTTTTGTTCAAACTTCATCCAACAATTGAATTGTTGGCTAGTTAAGATAAGATGGGTAATAAAGTCATGAACTATTTATTATTTAGAAAAGTTGTAAAATGACGGAAGGGTGATAAATGAAACAATATATTTATATTACATGGTATTTAGAAAGTAAAGAGTACAGTCATCACTACATTGTGATAGAAAGGAAAAAGAAATTCAATGGTTTTTATGAATATATCCAATGGTTGTATTGTTTAGAACTTCTTTGGAAAAATCTATAATATTCTAGTGGACTTAAATGAAAAAAATGAAAGAATAGAATTCAAAAATAGCATGATTGAATGAAACATAAGTATGATGTTAACAGCTTTTTGCAATATTATCTATAAGCATAATAAAAGAAAAGGGGGAAAATGAATCTTTATAATAAGGGGAAATTGTTTTAATCTTTATTTCATATTTGAAATCTTTAAAAAAAAATGTCTGAACTTTTATAAAGAAATATATTGTTCAAAGAATCAAGATGACAAGCTCAAAATAAGTCACCCTACCACACAATAACCTAAAATCAAGTATTTAACATTTTGAGTTTGTAGATCCAAAAAAACAAGTATCCTTAAGTCTAATATCATAGCATCTAACACTTAGAATAAGTACAATACAACTTGAATTTTACTAAAGAAACACTAAGGCACAAGAAGTAGATAGGAAGAAAAGGAAAGAGGAAAATAGGTAAAGAAACTGAGGAATACTAATAATCAAAACTCCACATTTTGACACTAGAAGATCACATTCCATCCCACAAACTTGAGCTGACCTTGAGGAGTGATCTAACAATAGCTCAGATGAGGAGGGGTAGAACATAAACAATCTTGAGAAAAGAAGTAAGCCTATAGGTATCTTTAAAATGATCCAAAGGTACAACCATGGAAGGAACCACCATTACTTTTATGATTTCACTAATTTTCTTCATAGCATCCTAATGGTGGTCACATATTTAACAAAAATTTGTCGATGACAAAAACTCTTCAAGAGTGCCATATTCATCAATGTCATAAAATATAAAACATAATAATCATTCAAAAAAATTAATCATGTACTATTGCAAAGCATAATCCAAGATAGGAGGACCAATATTTTTATGAGTACAAATAAGGCCAACTCTTGAACATGGAGACACTCTTGCATGATATCTAGATATGTGGTCAAGAATCTTGAAGCAATCTCAAAGAATATAGTAGTAGAATTCATCCTGGTCCATTTTTTGTCTAAGATCTCAAGAATGGCATGTCAATAATCTCATGATTATATAGTGGAGATAGTCTAGTAGTTGAGTATCCTAGCTTTGTGCTTCTCAAAATCCTACATGCACTACTACATTTAACATCATTTTTCTACCAAAAATTTTGACCATCAACTAAATAAATTTAGGGTGGTCAAAATGTAAAGGCAAAAATTTCTTTTTTTACATATAAGACCGATGTTGGTCAAAATTTTGACCAACATAGGGCTTATACATGCGCAAAGGAAAAAAACATTTTTTCTTTTACATCTTTGTGCGCTCAGTTTCATTTTAGGTTTTTGGACCATTTTTGCATGGTTTTTGGAGCATTTTTGCATGGTTTTTGGAGAGCCCAGTTTCATTTCAAGTTTTCTCTACATTTTTGCATTGTTTTTGGAGAGCTCAGTTTCATTTAGGGCTGGTCTTCAAAGCAAATCAAACTAGACTTTGAGAGTTGCTAGAGAGAATCTAGTAAGTTATTTTGTGATATATTGTTTGTTTGTTTTCAGTGACTAGAAGTGAACATGGAAAAGAACTTACTCTGAGCACATGGCTATAATCTGCTACAATCAATAGAGTTTTTGGAATAGAACCTAGTATTGATCTTTTTGGATTTAGGAGTCGATATTGTGTATTTTTTTTGCAGGTTGTAGACAACTAAAGTACTTCCATAGTGCACCTCGTCCCTTTTACCAAGTCAAATCCATAACCTAGTCCTAATTAACCAAACTCATCTAGCACAAATCCATTTCACTTAGTTTATTTTACACTCTATTCAGAAATCATTGAAACATCACACATGTTGTCAAAAGCATATTGGTAGTATTGCGAAGGAATAAAAATTTATATTTTAAGCATATAAAATGGAGATAGAATTGACTATGTTCCAATTAAGATGAGTTTGTTGAAAATCTTGCTAAAAAGATGTTAGCTATAAACATATGGACACTGCAGTATATTTGGTCACTTACCTACAAAATAGCAAAGAAAATGATTATGCTATTATAACTATATGAAATGTATTTAACAAATCCAAGAGGACTAAAACATTATTCTATAGAGTCACATTAGTCTCTAACTTTTGTGCATAGTGTAACAGTTCATTTGTGTCAAAATCTACAACTAATTCACCAAATTGGCTGGTTGTTTCTGTAGAAACCTATGGAGAAAGTAGTGATCAGCTATTGAGATAATACTGGTAATATAAATTAAAGTATATAATCCTATTATTTAAGTAATCCCTCTTTCCACTCTGTCACAATAAATAAATAAAAATTTATTTTTTCATCTCACACATGGCTAAAATAGTTAATAATATTAGTATTTAAATTTTCCTAAAGCCCCTTAAAATGTTCCAAGAATCAAAAAATCTAAAGGCACTTGTTATTATAGTTCCATTATTCTCTCTACCAAGCCCAAGAATAAAGGAAATCTAGATGCACACATCCCTTATTTCCCTCATGGTCTCAACCACTTACTATGATTAGTAAGCTCATCTGAGCTATTCACAATTTAAAACCTTCAATCTCCACCTTTCATCTTCTCCTTCATCCTACGGGGATCCTTCACCTATTGAGATAATACTGGTAATATAAATTAAATTATATAATCCTATTATTTAATTAATCCCTCTTTCCACTCTGTCACAATAAATAAATAAAAATTTCTTTTTTCATCTCACACATGGCTAAAATAGTGAATAATATTAGTATTTTAATATTTCTAAAGCCCCTTAAAATGTTCCAAGAATCAAAATATCTAAAGGAACTTGTTATTATAGTTCCATTATTCTCTCCACCAAGCCCAAGAATATAGGCAATCTAGATGCACACATCCCTTATTTCCCTCATGGTTTCAACCGCTTACTATGATTAGTAAGCTCATCTGAGCTATTCACAATTTAAAACCTTCAATCTCCACCTTTCATCTTCTCCTTCATCCTACGGGGATCTTGTCAACCATCCTTCACAATGATCTCATCATTAGATCTTTACTATCCATTCTCCATTCCAAAATTCTATAAATTGCATCACTCCCTCATCCATTCCAAGAATCCATAAAGTTTGAGCAAAGTATATGCTATCAAATCAATTCATCCTTAAGAAAATGAGCATCTACATATCAATTAGTCAAGGAGAATATCATTAAACAATGGAGGCTTTGGTAACATTTGAGTCAGGTTTTTGATGGTAATGTTGTTTTCACACTCTTTTGTTGAGCTCTATTTGGAGGTTTTGTTTTAGCTTGCACAAGAAATTGTTTTTTTTTTAGTTTGATTCTATTGTATTCAAATCTTTTGAAATTACACAAGTAATTGATAGATGGATCACACAAGGTTTCAAACCCAAGTGAGTTCCACATGAAACATAATAATAGGTCTTGTTCATTAGGCCAATGGGTAATGGAATAGTCTACCTTGAATCTAAACTTTGATTCAAAATTGATGTTCAAGCCACTTTTGAATCAATCATCTTTATGTAACTAGATTGTAATGCATTGCTCTGTATATATGATATTTCTAAACAATAAACTAAACACACTTTTTGTTCTTGACTCTTCCAACAATTTTGCAATGAGCAAAAATCTGACAGCTTTAAGTGACAACATTAGGAGCCAAGCCTCCATCTAACATCTTATTCATGAGTGAATCTACTCCAGAAAGATCCCCTATCTTTCACAGATCATTACGTGTATATATACATACATACATACATACATACATATATATATATATATATATATATATATATATATATATATATATATATATATATATATATATATATATATATATATATATATAAACATGTTTCATGTCTTTGACTATTCCATCAATTTCAAAATGAGCATCAGTCACACAACTTTAAGTGATAGAAAAAGACCAAACTTATCATTTTTACAAGCAAGTTGTAGGGTTTGTTCCCTTTTCCAGAGTTGCAAAAGTCATCTATGATGCCAGTGATGTGTACATTTCAAGAAAATGGCCATCTTCCAGCATTTTAGCTACTAATACTTTAGCTTCATCTATCATTTCTACCTCGCAAAAATTATCAGTATAGGTTTTTCTCATTGCCTTTGTCTCAATATTCCCAACTAAAACACTTCCACTCAGCTTTTGAAGCCCATGGAGTGCAATACCAGATCTAATTATTTTTGGTAGGAGTGTTGATTTACTCCTTTGGGGAATGTTCCATTAAACATAACCCTTATTGTAGAGGGATTAATTTCATTCTCTTTTAAGAGTTGAAATATATGCTATCAAATCAATTCATCCTTAAGAAAATGAGCATCTACATATCAATTAGTCAAGGAGAATATCATTAAACAATGGAGGCTTTGGTAACATTTGAGTCAGGTTTTTGATGGTAATGTTGTTTTCACACTCTTTTGTTGAGCTCTATTTGGAGGTTTTGTTTTAGCTTGCACAAGAAATTGTTTTTTTTTAGTTTGATTCTATTGTATTCAAATCTTTTGACACTACACAAGTAATTGATAGATGGATCACACAAGGTTTCAAACCCAAGTGAGTTAGCTCCACATGAAACATAATCATAGGTCTTGTTCATTAGGCCAATGGGTAATGGAATAGTCTACCTTGAATCTAAACTTTGATTCAAAATTGATGTTCAAGCCACTTTTGAATCAATCATCTTTATGTAACTATATTGTAATGCATTGCTCTGTATATATGATTTTTCTAAACAACAAACTAAACACACTTTTTGTTCTTGACTCTTCCAAAAATTTTGCAATGAGCAAGAATATGACAGCTTTAAGTAACGACATTAGGAGCCAAGCCTCCATCTAACATCTTATTCATGAGTGAATCTACTCCATAAAGATCCCCTATCTTTCACAAACCATTACACACACACACACACATGTGTGTGTGTGTGTGTGTGTGTGTGTGTGTGTGTGTGTGTGTGTGTGTGTGTGTGTGTGTGTGTGTGTGTGTGTGTGTGTGTGTGTGTGTGTGTGTGTATAAACATGTTTCGTGTCTTTGACTATTCCATCAATTTCAAAATGAGCATTAGTCACACAACTTTAAGTGATATCAAAAGACCAAACTTATCATTTTTACAAGCAAGTTGTAGGGTTTGTTCACTTTTCCAGAGTTGCAAAAGTCATCTATTACGCTAGTGATGTGTACATTTCAAGAAAATGGCCATCTTCCAGCATTTTACCTACTAATACTTTAGCTTCATCTATCATTTCTACCTCGCAAAATTATCAGTATATGTTTTTCTCATTGCCTTTGTCTCAATATTCCCAACTAAAACACTTCCACTCAGCTTTTGAAGCCCATGGAGTGCAATACCAGATCTGATTATTTTTGGTAGGAGTGTTGATTTACTCCTTTGGAGAATGTTCCATTAAACATAACCCTTATTGTAGAGGGATTAATTTCATTCTCTTTTAAGAGTTGAAATATACCTTGTTTCCCAATGCACATGGCTTGGGTAATGAGAGATCTATTTTATGATCATTTATTAATTCTCTTAGTTTTAATCATGCTCTATGGTTTCAACTCCTTAACATCACAATATTTAAGTGGTATTCACAATGGTTTTGACTTGAATGTGGTGTTAGATTGAACATATCAGGGAGATTAAACATAATAGTGAGGAAGGCAATGAACGAAAACATCAATAATCAACCTAGTGTCTTAGCTAGTCCACATTCATAATTATTTTAGTTTCCAATAATAGACCTACATTTTGGGTTGATGATTTATTATGCATCATAAGTGACTGGAACATTAGATTGAACATAATAGTGAAGAGAAAATGAGTAGATACATCAATAATCAACCATAATATCTTAGCTATTCCACATTCATGTGTATTTCAGTTTCAAAGCTTAGATATGAATTTCTTGTTAATGATCTATACTTGCATCTTAATTATAATTATCTTGAATCCATTTGTATCTTTCAAATTTTTATTAGAAAGTGTGACTGATCATTGTGAAGGGCTTAAGCATTTGTTGTGCCGTATAGATATGTGGATGCAGTTCTAACTATTCCAAATGGCTCATTATCCCCCATATATGTGGGATGAATTTGGCCTTTGACCATGAGTTGGTTGGCCCTACAATGTATTTTGGTCGTATGGATGATAACCAGTGTATTGGTCACTACAATGACATGTTGGTGATATAGTGTGTTAATGTTTTATACTAAAACTTATCTCTATAGTTGAATCACTTGCTTTCTTATGATTTTGGGCTCAAAATCTTGTTTCAACTTTTCCTTATCTAAATTTAAAGCTTTTGTTTTGGTTTCAAGTGATGTGTTATCATTTGGGGTTGGAAATGAAGACAAGATTGCCATATATTGGCATATCTCAATTGTGAATTTGAAGAAAGACTAGTATAAGGGAACATTTTGGCAGGAGACGATAATTTCATTTTTCCAATCTATTACCCTTCCCAAATACTTCACATAGGTTGATCTTTTGATGCAACAAAAACCCCACTTTCCACTTATAACAAGTGGTATTAAAGTTTCTTCATGGGTTCAAATCCCCTTGGGTAATGTTGTGGGGGAGATTGTTGGCATAATGGTCAGTGTTCCCCTAAAGATTTGTGACAAAGGACTAGCCACCTCCTACAGATTTAGAAGTCTAGTGGTTCTATTGACATTGACAGGTCAACCTTTTGGTACATGACAACCACACTTGTAGTAGATGCAACTTGAATAACATTATCTAATGAGGATCTTAGGTTCTTTTGATACCAGTGGGAGGAGTTGAAGTCTTTTTCCATACTTTTGGCCATCTTGAATCCTTGACTACAAGTTAAACCATGATTGTAGTAAATAAGATATGTTAAATCTGTTTCCAAGATAGTTGGTATAATTGACTTGAGCCTTGTTATATCTCTTTAAGTTTATTTTCTCTAGTATTTGAGCTTACAATTGTAAAAGATGGATAACTTAGTTTTATAACTACGTTTTTTAGTCCAAAAACAACACAAATAAATTTAACATGGACTATGTAAACTTAATGTCTACTCATTTATTTTGTTAGAATACTGCAGCCACTTCTATTAGCAAATTAGATTTTATTTTATAAATTTGGTTCAAGTATACTTTTCACTTGATGATATCAACCATTTTAGTTTTCAAGTGATATCATAATTTTGGATCAGCTAAAAAACATGCACCGAACCGTTCATTCAGTTTTTTGTCTTCCTATATAGGAATGCTAATTGTTTTTTAAATTTCTAGTTCATTGTACATATTTACACCATGTGCAATTGAAATTTTTTGGCAAATTATAGCTTTATTAACTACTTAAAATCTTAAATGAGTACAATTAAGGCTGTCCTTAATCAGACTAAATATTTCATATCATTGAATGTGTCATCTCCTATTTGTTTGTTATTGGTAAGTACACGTTATGTTGACTCTTGATCACATTCAAGGTTTTGAGGTTTTAAGTATCAAATGTTTCTTGTGTAGGGATGGAAGACCACCTATAATATATTCCTCTTAGGAGTGTGAGTAGGCCCATATAATTTCCACTTTCACTATGAATTATGAGAAACACCCATTAATTTTCCTATTTGCAGTCTTACCGACCAAGATGAAAATTGGTGCGCTACAACTCAGCATGTAATTTTGTATTATTAATATCTATCAGCTAATAACTACCATCTTTACGGATATTCCTATGATAAGTTATTTGTATATTGCACAAAGATGATGGTAAAAGATCTTTCCTTTATTTCAAACAAGATCAATATAAGATCTGAAGCATATTCTTTTGATTATTTTCTATGTAGCATCTCCCATCCACTTTTGCACATATTGCTTCTATTTCTTCTTGAACTAATCAAATTGATAGTCTCAGATGCATTCACATAGCTTTTTTTGCTCTCTTTACAAGCTGAAAATAGATATGACTTTCAATACGTGGCACCAACATAGTCTTCATTACATTTTATAATACCTGAATAGTAATCTTTAAGATATGCACCATATGAAACCTTGTTTCTATTTATTCTCATGCCATGTGATCCCTGTACAATATAACATTGTTTAGAAATGGTCTCAACTTTTACACACATATTTTCCTTTTCCACCTTGTGATTGCTACATCGATCTAAAATACATTTTCATTATGATGGTTGAAGTGAGAAACCAAGTATCAATAACACCTCCATCATTATTGTCTCTGATCCAAGCACACCCCCAATACCCAAGCCAAAAATATTGCCATACCAGTGTGTACCCAAATTCATACTGGCAACTAAGGCATCTACCAAAGGATTCAATCCACAACATAGCTTTTTTGCTTTATAAACTATTATCCAAACCAAAACTACTCTCATAAGGAGGATAGGGCTCAACCTTTTAGACCAATAATTACATGGAAATGTATGTGAAATGTTTGATCCTATAAACCACTTCAATTTCCTGATCATTTTTTTTTGTTCTCTCTCATAAGATTTGGCAGACATTTGTTGGTTTTGTGTCTAGATGAACTAATTTTAGAAGTTTACATTACAATATTTGTGAAATTATCCTTCCAAAATTGAGAAGGAATTCCATTTATAGATGAGATTCTTGGGTGAATCTATCCACTTCTTTACAGTAGCTATCTTTATCTAAAGGAATCTGGCAACAAAGAAAACTTGAGGAAATATCACCCTTGTACAAATGGCTTTATGTCTTTAATATGTTGATTTGATTGTACGAAAAGCTAAGTTATCAGTTTGGCACTCATAGTCCCTAGATCTGGGTCCGATATAAAGGTTATTTGAGATCCAGTTTAGTGTAGTAATACCTATGGGTTAAACCTAGAAAACTCAAAATGAACTGAGTTGGCCCCTCTCTGGAAGAATTCCTTTATATATCATCTTAAAATGAAAGGATGTTGTTTTGTTTTCCTAGAAAATCTTCTTTAACTCTCCGCTCATGCTTTTGTATAGACTATTTATAAGGCATTCTTCCTTGGCCAAGCAAGAGCTAATAAATCCCTATTGTATTCAGTTGTCTACTATCAGAGAGTCTTCCCCAAATTAGGCCTTTTTCTATTGTGTGTCATCCAATTATTTTCATTGTCATTTTTTTTTTTTTTATATTTCAATATGTGCAGATGGAATATATATAGACATGATGCAACATAAAGTATTGCAAGCAAGATCTTGGTGGGCATCAATAAAGTAGGGTGTCAAATAGTGCCTGACAGGTTGTGATGTGTGTTGGAGAGTTAGAAAGTGCTTAAAACACTTTATGCCCTCTTGAACTTCTCAATCGAACCAAGAGCAACTTTTTCAAAATTGGACCATTGAAAATAGGTAAATACAATGGAAGTTTGTATGAACCAATTTTAAGTATATTTAGGATTATGAAATAGACAAAAAATGGTTGTGGGTGTCATTTCTTAACCTTGTTATTAGAGTAGCAATAGTAGAGTTTTGTATCTTCCACTCACCATCAAGATTTTAACTATCCAAGGGAAAATAGGCAAGAGAATCCATTGATAAGGCATTGAAAGAGATCATTCAAAAGCCTTGTAGCATGCAAGGAGTAGATTGTGAAGACTTCTAGAAATTCTATTGGCTTACCAAATGACATACATTGTTACTATCAAACATACTTTTCTTCAGTGGATGAGAAGTAGAAATCCTTAGGACATATCCTAAAGTTGGATCTCATCCGCTAGATCCAATATGGATGAGAAAAAAGAGTCAGCTTCCCTTAGTAATGGCAAGCCTCTCATCACTTTCCCATATGCCCCTTGAGCTTTGTTTTCAAAGTGTTGCTTCTTAATAATTAGTAGGTAATTTTTCATGTTTTGATGGGAATTGTACCATTTAACTAATAGTTCCCACATGGAGTGCCTGCCAAATTGCATGCAGGCTTTTTATTTTCATCTTTTGAAGTTTTACCTATATGGGTTCATGTGTAGTTTTTAATGTGCATGAGAGTCCCTCATACAAGACCTCAAGGGGATAATTTTTAATTTTTTCGAGTTAGGAACTCTGAACTTTTGATCCTCTTTCTTCTCCTTATTGTGTGACCATCTTATTCCATCAGCTTGTGTGTTGGTATAGGTCACAAAAGCCTCGGGCTTATCATCAAAGTAGTATTCTAAATCTCAGATGAGGATTTTTTGTAATGATTGCTATTTTCCAATAAAGTCTTTAATTATAGAAAAATATTGTGCCTCTTAAAGATTATGTTATTGACACTGTATTCAAATAATAGGAAATGTTCTCATAACAGTCTTTGATGCCAATGTTGTAATGTCATAAACTTGGAACATAAATTGATAACCAATTTGATAAGTTGTAATCCAAAGCCTACTTTCTCAACTTCATCTAGCCCAATCCAAAGCTGCATTCTTTGAATCATCCAATATGATAATTAATGTGTGAAGCTTACAATATGGAAACAATCACAACATTGGCTTTAAAGGGACCTGTAATGTTACATTTTGTGCTTTTGATTTGCAACAGATGAATGATGATGATATGCTTGATGATATTTAATCTTAATTGATGATGGTTGATTATTAATGTTGACATTATTGTTTTTGAACCAAAACAATTATATGGTGGTGTATTTTTCTATGTTGCTTTAATATTAGCATAGTATTTAATGAACTTATTTGTTGCAATATATATATATATATATATATTCTTCTATGTACTAACCCAAAACAAATCCGAACCAAATCCCCAAAAAATTGAACAAATTTGGAACCCAAATCTCGAACTTGAACCAAAACCAAAATTTGAACCGGCAACTAGGATTAACTTTTGGAAGAGGTGGTATGATTAACTGTGAAGGGAGGTGTGTCACTTCCAATGTGTCCTATCATCTTTAGCATAAGATATAGGATGTCAATCTCATTTTTCATTTCATAATAACCAAGTACATATTACTTCTTTTTCTTATCCTCTTAGATATGCTCTTTTTAGAGCCAACAGCTTGATCGACTTACTAGTGCAATTGTGAATCGCATATATTAAAGATGACATCTAAGGCATGACACAGTCAGGTTGTATATAGAGAAAGCATCCCTTGAATTGCAAACATTCATCAATACCAGAAAACACTAATTGCTTCTAAGTTCTAATCAATTACTTTCCACTACATAATGTTATAGATATATTAGTTATTATAGAGTTCTATAAGCAATAAATATCGATTTTGTATTTCCATTATAAATCAAAGACTATGCAATTTGGTTATTTTTAATTGGTGCAAGCTTTATTTCACTTCAAAGCTTTTCTTTGAATATGAAAATGATTGAGAAGGTTATTTTGTAAGTTGATTTTATTTGTGAAAAGTCATTTGTAAAGGATTTTGCAAAGGTAATAAGAGATTGTCATTGTCATGTGACAGAACTTGACTGTCTGAGGCAAACTCAATGAATTTGACCCCTCCCACTACTATATTAAATATGTAACTTGTGGAAGAGGGGTTTCCAATGTATTATGCACCTATTTGATATGATTTTGTGTAGAGATATGCAGGGAGATTAGAGACAAAGATCTTGAATGTGACCGAGTGTTGTTTGAGGGTCACTAGGTGAATGGGGCAGTTATGAGTTGGGAGATTCCATCCACATGAGGGGTATATTTTCTTGCATAGAAGGAAAATATTGGACCAAGAGAAGGTTTTGGATCCATTGTAAGGATCAAGAAGTGCTTGGAAGGGTTGATGTTCCAAAGAATTTCAACATCCAACCTTTATAGACATTTGAGTCCTAAATTCATGTCCCTTGATGTTAGCCCAAATGGTCTAAGGATTAAGTTTTTTTTAAATTGTACAACCACCATGAGGCCAAACTTACATAAGCTAATTGATTTGTAATTAATTGAAATCTAAATTCTTCTTTTGACCCTTAGGCCAACCCACTTAGTCCCATTTTTTCAAGAAATTTCAATTGCAATTATTTCATGGCTGAAATTGTAATGATCTTAGGCTCACGAGTTTTTGAGATTTACCCATCTTTTGAGCTCACATGTTCTTGATTGAAGATTGCATTAATATGTTTCAATCTTTTAGTCATCTTCATTAGTTGATGCATTAATCAGATTAGTCATTGCTATCAAGATTGGTCATGGCATGCTATTGTTAGCACCTAAGTAACTTTTAGCTTGTGACATCTCTTTGAGGCATTTTGCAAATAACTAAGATACATTGTCTATAAATCCACATTTTGAAAACATCTAGGCCTTCTAGAAATTATAGTATCATTTTAGTTACATTTGAAAACATTAATCAACAATTTCCATATGTGCAGATATAAACATTAACTACAACATGTCCAATTTATTTGCAAGTATATTTTCCTGGGAAGAAAGACCACACCTGACAATATGAACCCAAAACAAAATAATGAGACAATGGTTGCATTGTGGGCTCAGTTCTAAAGAAAACATGATAAATGTTATTGTCCTTGCAAAAAGTGTAAGGGCTTAAAGAATCAAAGAATTCTAATCACAATAGCCCAGATTTATTATAGGGAATATGGTCATGTTGAAGGGGGCCACGATTTTCATCCATTGCTGAATGTGGATTTCCTACTGGAGGAACATGGAGGTGTGAATATCCAAGCTAAGGATAACACTCCCATGGAAGAAGATGATAATGTGTCAGAGGACATGATTGAAGAAGATGGTATTGGGGCAAGTGATGAAGAGGCTCACAATGATGGTACTAGCAAATCTAATAATAATGATGAAGATGGTCTTGATATACCTTTACTTGAGAAGGCACACAAGCCCTTATACGAAGGCTCCCAAACAATTCTACTATCGGCTATAGTGTTGTTGGTGAACTTAAAGGTTATGAATAGTATATCCAATGTAGCAATGTCACGTATGCTAAGGTATGTCATTTTTGTCATTTTCAATGTTAGCATACAATTACTATTCATTATATTAACAATGCATATTTGTTGTTGTAGGTTGATTAGTGAGTTTTTGTTACCACCATCAAACATGTTGCCTCGTTTGTACCAAAAATTATCTAACATTATGGATCATATCTGAATGAAGTATTAGACAATACATGCATGTCCCAATGATCACATTCTATATAATAAACAACATGAATTTGCAACAAAATGCCCTGATTGTCATGTTAGTAATTATCGGTCAAATCAAATAACAAAAAAAGTGCCTCACAAGGTTCTTTGGTACATTCCCATTATTCCACATCTTGAACGGTTATTTAGGTGCGCTAGCTTGGCACAATTTATGGATTACCATGCATGCAATAGAAGTCAGGATGACATTATGCGAATGCCTACCGATGGTTTTGCATTTAAAGAGATAGAAGAAACATGGTCACACTTTAAAGAAGAACCTCGTAATCTGCAACTTTCATTGGCGGTGGATGGTGTCAATTCATATGGAGATATGAGATCTATTTACTCGGTATGGCCTATTTTTGTTATTAACAATAACATTCCTCCTTGGATGTCCATAAAGAGGGAGCACATAATGTTGTCAATAATTATGCTAGGTATTTTTTTATTTTATAGTTATCTAAATTAATTTATAAATAGTGCATGAAAATGGTTATAATAATTACGTAACGTTTATGTTCATTCAATTGCTAGGTAAATACCAAATTAAAGATATGAACGTGTATATTGAGCCACTAATTGATGAGTTTTTGAAGTTATGGAATGGCATCACTATGTATGACATCTCTAGATCGATAGGACATCGACAATTTCAATTCAATGCAATGCTTGTATGGATAATACATGATGCCCTGGGCTAACTCATTTTTGCGGTATGTTATATTGTTAAGATCACATATTTTTGGTCTGTTATAGTGCTTACACATTACTATCAAATGCTTAAGTTGTGCATGATAATTGTACATGATCCAATTATACATGATCTTTTAGGTCTTTAGAGAAAGGGAAAATTTTCATGTCCAATTTGTGGTCTGAAGATGAAATGTCGTCATTCGAGAAGTTTAGGAAAGTAGGTGTTTGATGAGTTTAGACACTTTCTCCACAATAATCATAGGTATTGAATTGCTAAAAAACATATTTTCAATGGGAAAGAAGAGACATCATAAAGGCCATGAACAATGACACCTTATTTATGGAAGTTGGAATACGATCGACTAAATCATCGAGGTAATCTCCAATTTGTCATCCAAAGTTTACAATTTGTATTTTGATATTGTCTTATATTTACTAATGTTGTAATTGATGCTCGTGAAGGTCATCAAGGCATCAATGACCAACTTCCTAGAGGAATGAAAAGTTATCCTACTCAATTTAGTAGGTTACCATACTACAAGGATCTCCCAATCGTGCATTTTTTTGATGCTATGCATATTGGAAAGAATGTAACAGAGACACTATGGAAAATGTTGGATGGAAGGCATGATAGAGAACAAATTGCTAAAATTTGTATTGACATTCATGAATCCAATCATGCACTAAAAGTTTTCATTGAATCAAATAGGAATGGACACCACATAAATACAAGTGCCCTTCCTTGATTATTAACAGAGCAACAAAGTGATGCATTAAAAGAAGTCATAAAAAAAACAAAATTTTCAACAGGATTTGCTACAAATATAAGCACTCTTCTATCAAAGAAAGGTGATTTTGATTCCACATTTTGCATGCATGTCTACTAGGGCAGTTGTAACTTAAACAAATATATTCTCTCGATATATCTATTTTGTGCATATCCAACAACCATGGCTTTTGATGACCACATTACGTTTAGGCATCCTGTCAAACAGTTCACATGACTTATCTATGCTTCCATTTTGCAAGCATGTCTCCCAAGGAAAATGCTACTACTTCATCTACATAGTCTGAGAAAATCATTTATGCTTTGATGGATGCCTATAGCTTATCCCAAAGCTCTCATTCAATAGTTATAAGATGATCAATCAAGAGGAAATAGTTGAGAGCTTAGAGTGACACAATTTTTAGATGATCATATGAAATGAAATGGGTGTGCGAGTAGAAAGAAACTAGAAAGACATTGTGTAAAGATGAAGGCATGAAATGGATCATTTTGGAGCACTCAACATAGACACTTAGCATTCAATACATATCATCATTTGAGATTAAATGGTTGTCTAGGATTATAGGCATAGTGAATACTAAAGGAGGGAATTGAACCCTCCTTGAGGCTCACACTTGTTGAGGTCCACTTCAGCAATGGCCCTTCCTGTGAAATTGTTGTGTAAAACCTTTCTAATGAGATAATGTGTTATGATCTCTTCATTAGTAGGATGGAATGTGAATCTAGGAGGCAATTGTGCATCACCCATATCATGACTGTAACTAAAGTTAAGAGAGTTCAATAATAGAGGCTCTTAACTTTAGTTACAGTCATGATATGGGTGATGCACAACTACCTCCTAGATTCACGTTCCATCCCACTAATGAAGAGCTCATAACACATTATCTCATTAGAAAGGTTTTACAGAACAATTTCACAGGAAGGGCCATTGCTGAAGTGGACCTCAACAAGTGTGAGCCTTGAAAAACATTCAAAATTTTGACCAATGCCTAGCAGTTTTCTACCAAGCATTGGTCAAAATTTTGACTAATGTGTGGCCATTTTTGACCATCATTGGTTGAAATTTTGACCAATGCTTGGTAGTTTTCACCCAAGAATTGGTCAAAATTTTGACCAAGAATTGGTTGAAATTTCAACCAATGTTGGGTAGTTTTCGACCAAGCATTGGTCAAAATTTTAACCAATGCTTGGTAGAACTTGTGCCAACATTTTTGAAAGGTTTTGACCAACGTATTGGTTGAAATTTTGACCAACTAGTGGGTTGGTCAAAATTTTGACCAAAAAATTTTTGAGGTCAAACTTGGTTGAGATTTGGTCAAAAATTGGGTCAAAATTTTGCCCAATAATGGTCAAAAAATGACCTCAAATGTACTAGTGTTGCCTTATCCTAAGTCATTCTAAGATTTTCATAAGTGTTGTGTGATTTTCAAAGAAAATTAATACAAAGAAGAGTTACCACCATATCTATTTTCTCTTAATCTTGTCTCCATATCTTATTAATTGGTTATCTTGAGGTTGTGTAAGAAAACATTATTCAATTTAATGCAACTAGGATAGGTTGTATATGTTAGAAATAGGGATTACGGGGAGGGTGAATTAGTAATCTACAAACTTTAGTTGCCAACTGGATATTATTACTTACTTTAAACCATGCATAACAAATAAATAAAGTAATGATGAATAATAACAATAACAATACACAAAGATAACTCATGACACCATATTTTGTTAACTAGGGAAACCTTGGCCAAGGGAAAACCCTGGTGGGGATGATACCCACTAGATAATAGACTGATATATATATTGCTTATTAGAGGATGGACCCTACTAGGAGTTAATGAGAAAATTTAGTATAACTAGTCCCTATTAGGAGACTTTGAATCCTTGTTAGGAGATTCCAACCCTATTAGGAATTGTAGTATAATGTATGCAAGAAGAGCCCACTGCCCTAACATGCAATTTTAAGTACAAGAAGAGATCAATGGTCAAACAAGTAATTTATTGTTATTTTCCTTCCTTGTTTAATCTCTAATCCTCAGCTTGATCTCGGCTGACCAGATAAAACTTCTAATATATCGCAATCACAAAAGTTTGCTCACTTCACAATCTTACAAGATAGCACTAATACACCAAGATTTTTCATTTTCAAGCACACTTCTTATCACAATAAGTCCTTTACATAAATTATTTTTGGGTTATCTATGACCAAAATTCACTTTTCCAAGTTAGAGTAAACATCTAGGATGTCATCCCTAATTGGACAAGTAATTGTTTTACAATAAAAACATTTTTTTCGTTCAATCCATTGCCTTGCTTCATTAAAACATGATTAACTTTGTTCCATACAGTTCATACAAACTTTTGAGGTTATACACATCATCACCAACATGTATACTATCTCCATGTAACTTTTCTTGAAATAATATGATATCTGTAATATGTTATAAACAAAACAATACACTGTTGTAAACAAAATTCTATACTTAGACAATTTTCTAATAGCCAAATCTTAAGTATCTTATTTTCAAGGTTTCCTATGAACATGTACATCATGTGTTGCCATTAATGACAACAATTACACACTATTAGCCAATTCTCAACAATCTCCCCCATTGGCATTGATGGCAACAAAATAGGGAAAATTGGCTAAGTGACAAAAACAAAAGTAAATACCACCTTACATCTGATAGTTAAGTTTTTATATATGCTCCCCCTTACTATATACTTCACTACACATGTAACTCTTCCCTTTGTATCTTTCCCAACAATGGCATGTATGCAATTTTCACATGAACTCTCCCACTTTGACATCAATGAAAAAGTTCAAAATGTCAAGATTCAGTCCAAAACTATCAAAAAATGTTGAAACTATTGTTTTCCCTAATGTTGATATTATCTTCATATAATCATCAAAAATAAT
Organism: Cupressus sempervirens; assembly: GCA_028749045.1. Lineage (NCBI taxonomy): Eukaryota > Viridiplantae > Streptophyta > Pinopsida > Cupressales > Cupressaceae > Cupressus > Cupressus sempervirens. The sequence goes on along the minus strand of CM053784.1, from coordinate 444,479,694 downwards.
CTTCAAGATATTAATATTTTTGTTCCATGTCTCTTTGGTAGACGTTGCTAATGTGAGAATTGCATATAATGCATATGATGCAATCTCAACTACATTGATATATATATACAAAAAGTTTGTATATGTGTCTTTGGCCTTGACACATTCTTCTAGCTGCTTCACAACAAATGATAACTTCAGAGCAATGGATTCTCTAAAATCAGATGTTCTCTTCAATAGTTACTCTTTCTCAAGTTCCAGTTTCCTGATATTGTTGTGAACACTGGAAACTTGACTCTCAATATCATCAACTTTGCTAGATGGGTGTTGGATTAGGCTAGATAAAGCCTCTAGCTCATTCATCTTTGCCTCTATCTAACTCACCAAATCCTTAGTCAATTTTTATGATAAGGTACACTAAAGATACAAATATTTCCCTTCCTATTGACATTTCTGAAGTTCTTTTATTCATGTATCAAGATTGACTAAGTCATTCTTGATGTTCTAGCAAATGGTGCTAAACAAGTTAGCATCATGGAAAATTTGAGCCTTCACTTTTGCAACATTTAGAAAACTAGTAAACTCTTCATTAAAATACTTTAGCACTGCCTATGCTCTTAGTTTAGGATCTGACTTAGTATGCTATACTGTCAAAGTATTGTGCAATATATCAATTACTTCTATTAGTGATCTCTGCAAACTCTTAACTATCTTATTCTTTTGTAAAAGTTTGGATGAGGACGAAATCAAATCAGTTGGATCATACCATCAGTAGCCAAGCTAGCAAGAGAGAGTAGAGTAGATGAACTAGATGGTTCAGTCTCATCCTCCTTCTATTTCTTTGCTACTTCCTTAGCTTTCCTATCTTCCTCTTCTTTCTTTTCCTTTTCCTCTCTTTCTTTCTTCTCTTTTGATCTTTTCCTTTCTTCCTCCTCTATTTTCTTTTACTTTACTTATTCTGCAATCCTTCTCTTATCATCATCTTGCTTTCTTTTTCTATCTTCCTCAAGCAATTATTTCTTGGCTTCCTCTATCTTCTACTTTTCAACTTCTATTAGCCTCTTCTCTTCCTCAATTTGTTTTAAATTTTCCTCAACATCTTCTATGTCTAGTACATTTGGTTTGGAACCATCAAATGGATTTGTGTCATCAATGTTAAGAGTAACATTGGTTTGATCAATCTTCATAATGTCACCACTAACTGACTCTTCTAAAGTTCTAAGAGCTAGAGGAGATGTTTCCTGTGACTCTAAAAACATCTTGTTGATAGTTGCTGCAATCTCCTTTCTCATCTTATCCTTCTCACCAACCATAAATAAGAATGGACTCAACATATTCCTTAGGTATGGTGTAACATTATTCAAAAATCTCTCAATCTCATCTTCATCATCAATCTTGCAAATTGTCCTTAGCATAAACTTCCAAAGTTCAAGGTCTTCTTCTCTTGTTAGATTCTTCTTTTCTATGAGTCTCTCATAGACTTTCTAGTTCACTACACCTTTAATATCCTTCATATTTAGATCACTTTTGATGATATGTCTCATAGTAGCTATATCAATTTGATATTTCTCAAAAAAATTATATAAATCATAAAACTTGTTCATCTAAGCAAAGTTTCCCTCATTTACAATTGTTGTGTTTATCTTATCAATCTTTGGCTTCCATGGTTGCCAAGATTTTCCCGCTACTTTTTTAGGTGGAGTCACCTTTTCAGCTTGTTTGGTTTCCTATTCCTCAACCTCTTCATCATCACTAGATTCAATTGTCAACAATGCTTTCTGCCTCTTGTCAGGTCTTGTAGCCATTTGTTTGACTCTCTTAGTCTTTGTTGACACTACTTCAACCAATCTCTCTAATTTTCTCTTATGTTCACTAGGCTAAACATTAAATACTACCACATAAGGAATTATCTATCCCAAAATTGTCTTAGCAACTAAAACTAACAAGGGTTGTATGTTCAATACACCTTGTTTCATTGTTTTTCTCATGGCCTCAGATTCACTTTCTATCATTTCGGCCTCAAATAATGCCTTCTTCATGATTGACTAAACCCTCTTATGAGATGCCTTCTCAAAGGTTGCTTGATGAGCATGTTGTGTAATCTCATCATACATGCCAAATATATACTTAGCTTTGTCTTTGTCTAAATTCAACAAGTCAATATAGCTAATTGCAACATCATCATCAACTCATAGCTCAAAGGATCCAAAAATGTTTCCCAAGGTTCCATTGCTTGAATGTATGTATAGTTTGTATCAACTAGAATACATATGTCCTCCTTGAACCTATCCACAATTTTAGGTGAGATCATAAATCTCTATTTCATCTCATTTTGGAATGTCCTCATAATCAAATTACCATTGTCCAATACCTTGTCTGTAGGGTGCCTTCTGCATACCTCTATAATCTTTTCCATAGTGCATCTGTCACTACTCATTATATCTATTACTAGAAAGTAAGGAAATATCTTGAGCACATGAAAGAATATGTGATTTATCAGTGATTGGAATAAAAATACACCATGTTCTCTTAATATTTTCAAGGTTATTCAAGAGTTGCATCCTCAGTATTTCACTCAAATTAACTTGCACTTTCTCAACTCATATCTTGTAAGCTACATAAATAAATTCTGCTAAAAGTTCATTTATCTTAGAACTTGCACAAACTAAATAAGCAATAATTATGCTAAGGAATATCTCATCATCCTGCTTGATGGAGCTAATTACCATGGCTTTCCCATTGTATATTTCTTTAGTGTAACTTTCTACTTTCTTCTTAACCATATTTTCACCTATGGGTACACTACCTTATTTGCTAAGTTCATTTACCTCATGAATTAGGTTGGCAGAAATATCTACTATATTGTCTTGCATCCACAATTTTCCATCATGTATCCTACTCAATATGATCTAAGTCCATTCATCTGTATCTTGCTTGCGATAGAAATGATAGTTAAACAAATCAAATTCCTTTAAGCAATCAAATTTGAGCTTCATAGTCATGTCGTGGTTAAAGACTAGTTCCATATCCTTATTCATATATTCACTTCCAATCAACTCAAACTTGCAATTCAAATAATTTTCTACGTATTCAAGGAAAACTATGTTATTCAGAGTAATAGACAATGCAGAGTTAGGGTTTCCATTACTAAGTTTTATGGAAACTTCCTTGAGATCAGGTATGTCCTAATTCTCAACACTATGAACAACTAACATATTCATGATCTTTATCAATAATATATTTTACCAAAAAAAAATTTGCAAAAAAATGATAACATACCTCTTTCTAAAAATAGGGTTAGCTACAATATTATTCTTACAAGTTGCTTCTAGATGCTCTTTGCTTTGAAAGTGTTTGCAATGAAGGAAAATTCAATTCTATACTCCATTTATCCATCAACTTGAAAACTGCATTAATTGTGTATTTCACAAATATGAAAAAGTTGTTATTTACATTTTACAATCAGATAACTGCCCAAACTTGTCTATCTGATCTTTGAATGTTGCCTAAGTTTTACTATAGCATCCTGCCATCATGAAAAACATCCTTAAAAATTTGCAACATGAAATTCTCTAAAAAAAACATACTTTTCATCTTTTGTTATAGAATCAATTTTTACAGTAGTACTAGTAACTCTGAATTTCATCATAACTTGTTTAGATGAGCTCCAAATCACATGTGAGCTTAGATACCATCTAAATGTGAGGCCTCACCCAATCTATCATAGTGTAGATAACATATTTGCATTATGATAATTATGATTCTATGTTTTGATACGCTTTTGAGACTATAGGGTTATGTCATTTTGATGTTCCACACTTATGTTTACACATTAGGACCTAATCGATATATTTAATGATTCCATTTCATGTTCTAAATTATTTTAATTTCTTTAATAGAAACTAAATTGTATAAATTCTTGTAATATAAGAATGTAATATTTGAGTGGAAATTAGAGTTAAATGATAAATTGTGTTATGCACTAAGACCTAATCTGCATGCCTAGGAACTTAATAGTCATGGATAAAACATTTGGTCACTATTATAGAAAATAGATTATGAAGTTGTTTAGAATCTTAATTTTATCATGTTAAGTAAAGTTTAATGTTGATAAGTAGAGTTTGATATTATAGTATTCTGAACATTTTATCTAAAAATTATTAGAAAAAGTAAGTTAATTGGAAAGGATGAAGTATGGAACCCAAATGATAAATGTGATATGCAAATTTTGACATTCGAATATTTTGAATGCTTTATTTGAAATGATTAAAAAAGGGTAAGTTCACTAAATTGTGCTAATGTTGATTATGTGACATTGGAAATTGTGTACACCTATAACATGTATTTTATATAACTTCTCTTTGGACTACTGATGCTTGAGTTTAGTGTGCCGCAAGTGGAACCATGGAAATTTATCAGGGAAACAAGGTCCAAACCCATGTAAACACAGCTTAGCCAAGGTGAATCTTTGGAAGATTCAAAAGCCTTTTTGTGATGTATTTTATTTCGTAAATGTAAGATTGCATGTGTGTGAAAATCTCAATCTCAAAGATGCATTAGGGACATGCCAAGATGGTGTATAATGTGCTTTAATGTGTCACTTGACACTTGTATATTTTTGTGTGTAAATGACATGTCACCTAGGGTTCTTGGTCATGGTAGCATTTAACCCTTAAACTAATTACTTATTAAAGATTAAGTTAAACCACTTGACAAGCAATAAGATGAGTCAATACCAAAGGGAAATTTGAATTTAGATTTGACTAGGGTTTTGAAGGGTCATTAGGTGGCCCCAAAGTGTCCTTTGTGTGAAAATAAGCTACCCATATGTTAGTATAACATGTTAGGGGACTAAATTTGACCATGCTAATGCTTAGGTAGCCTAGAGGGCCCCTTTACCAATGAATTCTTCCATCAATTTGAAAATGGAGTTGTCGCATGGGTTCTTCCCCATGTTTCCACTAAATCAAAAATAGCAAACTTAGTGGGGCACAATTTTGTAAAAGGGAGTGGCTTGGTGGTTTCCCCAAAATAGATAGTGGGAAAAGCCTTTTCAGGTAGACTTGGACAAACTAATGGGGTGTTTTCCCACTCTCTAACTTAAGAGACACTTAGGTTTGGAAGTTTGGAGGGAGCTCTTCTACAACCTTTCATTTCCATCTTGTAAAGGAATTCAAGGTTGGTGTTTCTTGCCATGTAGCTAATTTCTTCCATTTTGAAGTTGAATCTTGGTATTGCATTCATGTGAATGTAGGTAGTGAGAATGCTTTTGTAAGGAAAATGTTTGGTATCATCTCGTATCATGTTATGTTGTGTTGTTATGAGCATAAATTTTGGATTTTCATTATTTTCTTACTTTTGATTTTCCATGAGTTTGTGCATGAGTGTTGTTATGAGTGTGAGCGCTTCACTCACCCTTTAGGAAGGGAAGAGAAGTCCAAGGTAAAGGGCTTAGTTGGGCTTGAAAATGTATTTGAGAACCTTGGAGTATGGGCTCCATTGTATTCCATTATCATTCATATCTTGTTGGGGGTGATAAGGGAAGTTTGGTGTAGAAAGGAATTTTATGGAGTATGGGCTCCAAAGAAGCTACAACTGATGGTAGTGTGTTTGAAGGATGATTGTGAAAGCCCCAAAAGGGCATGTAATTTTTTGATTTGTCAAAGCCCTAAAAGGCAATTAATATGTTTATTGCAAATAAGTTTTGATACTGCAAGTCTTCATTTGAAAAGCACACCTTCACCCAATGTTCAAGGTTGTATTGGTGAACCATTTTGAAATACCCTTGGGATAGAATTGTTCAAGTGTTGTAATGTGATGTATAGGCATTGGAATGAAACTTGGTTTGAATTATGTTTCCCTAGCTTGGTGGGTGGGTTCTTTGGAGGCCTAGGATTAGAAGTGAGCCTCCATGGTTCAAGGTTTTGTGTTGTTTTCTAAGTTTTTTGAGAATAAATCCTATGAAGAGATTAGGTTTTCATCCTTGTCAATAATGAAGAATCAAGTGTTGAGACCAATTTTTCCCATGTCGTCTCATAATGGGTTGTGATGTCAAACTTATATTGTTGTTCCTTGTAATATGGAGGGATTTACTCCTTGTTGTATATCATCGTAAATGTGAAAGTGAGATTTGATGTTATGTCAATAATTGGCATTGGAAGAGAAATATTTTATCCCTCTCATTGTTGTATAGGAAGGAAGGAAATAGCTTATGTAGAGAAATAGCCATTGTTGTGAGTCCATATAAATTAATTACTTTTCTTATATAGGTTCAAATTTCAATCAATAGTTGAATCTTAAATATATCTCAAATGAGAGAATCATTGTAAGAATTACTCAATGTAGATTTAAGTGATTACATTATAGGACTTTTTGTTGTGTGATTTGATACAATGAAAATAAAAGTTCATGTGTTGCTAGAGTTCATTTGCATGCATGGAAAATGATTCCTTATGTTTTCAATAAGAAAGAGATTCCATATATAACTCTATTCATCCCTAGAAACATGTAAATTTGTTCTTGTACATTAGAGTTTAAACTTTGAGTTATCTAGTACCTTTAAATCACTCGATTATAATGATGCAAAGAATTACACTAACTTATCACCAAAGAAATCCTCTTGATTTCATAATAGTAATAGAAGAAAACTAGCTCCAATGTAATAAGTAGTCAAAATCTACATGAGAAGGTATGTTGTAGGTGCACATTTTACTTCTCTGCAAATTGTATGGGAATGGAAAAAGTAAACCTCTAGGTATTATAGACTAATAAAATAATCAAGAGCTTATGCCTAGGGTCATGACAGATGAAGAAATAATAAAACCATATGATAATAAGGGACTTTGATGTATAAGACTAATTACCATCCTATTAAATTAGATAACTACACATGTTAAAGTTTCCATGGGAATCTTGTGACATTTTGTCATGAATCTACACTTAGAAAATTATTGTCAATATTTGTACCCCATGATAATACCATTTAAAAAGCCCAAAAATAAAAATAAAATAATGTGACCCTAGGTGTCCCATTTTAAGGATAAAGAAAATCAAATTTATTATTATGTGGGAGTGGCAGTGGTCCCATCCGCCCAATCGCCATGCACCTTTGAAAGCACCTAGGCACTTGAAAAGTGCCCTTTCCTCTGACACATGTTAGGGAACCCTTTTGGTGTCTCCATCTTAGAAAAATTTCTCATTCTATTTTGGTGCCTTGCACCCCACACCTCCCTTAGCATTTAAAATATGACATGTACCTCCCTTCCCATCATTACATTCAACCCAACACTTATTGGGATGAACGTCCCATTAAAAAGGCATATGCACAAAGAAAAAAGGTGTTTATGGGAAGAGGGGGCCTTGAGGGTTGGTTACCTCCCCCTTCCCAACATCCCATCTTGGACCAAACATGACAAGGGAGGCGCCACCTTGCTCATGCCACCTTAATCCTCGAACCCATGCACATGAGGATAGGAAAGCATGGGTGAGAGTGGTAAAAGGGGTTGCTAAGTTCGCAGTTTGGGGAAAAGGATTTAGAGAGTCAAGAAAAGTATACAAAATAGGCTAGTGGGTTACATAGATAAGGGATAGGTTAGTATTAAGTGGGTGTTGGTAGAGTTAAAAAGAAAGTTGGAGTTAGTAATAATTAGGATTGTGCATTAGTAAGTAGTGTTAGTTAGTTGACATGGGTGTTTGTATAAAATGTAGTTATTAGGTGGAGCAATAAACTTAAATAATGGATAATAGAAATGAAAGTTAATAAATTATTAGGGGTAGTGATTGGTGAATTTTTGTTAAGAACTTAGTTAGTAGAGTTAGCTATAATTAATTAGTAGTAGTAATATCAATGAATCTAATGGAAATTTTTATTATTCAAGTAATTAGTTAATGAATTAGGATAATTAGTAGGATTATGTTAGCAAATAGGATAATAGATTAGTGATAAGTAATTAGATAGTAGATGTTTTTCAATAGCTTAGTTAGCAATTAAGGATATCAAATTGATTAATAAATAGAAAATTTTAAAATAATAATAATAAAAATAAATAAATAAGAAGAATAAATATGGTCAATAATCAACGTAAACACATTATAAATTAGCAATGGAATTGTAGGTTGTAAGAAGATACAATTAGTTTATCTACCTAATGGTTGTTCAGTAGCTATCCCACATAGGTTCAAGTCCTAATAGTTGGTGAAACCTTCATTCATGTATCATATATAATAAATTCTTGGAAAGCATCCAATAGCTCAACCATAACACACATTTATAATTATAATTATATATTTGCATTATGTAATGAGTATCAAAGGACAAAAGTTATACATATGCAAATATGATAAGTAAAAGAGACTAATTTGTATGCACCATTTTCCTAGACTTCCTATAACAAGGGTACCATTTAATATAACCATACCTTAGATGTAAGGTTCAAGTTCAAACATGGCTATGAATCAATTCACATATACGAAGTGCAATTGTAAATCTTTGTTCAGAAGGAATATTTCACAATACCTCACAAAGGTAAAACATAACCCTGAGTTTAGGCTTGTACTTGATGGATATCATCTATATTGGTAATGCACCATCGAAAAAGTAAAAAAAAATTAGTTGTATTTTTCTTCCTTTTTATTTCAGGCATGACACTAAACAAGACTGAATACACCTTTTCTGAACTTCACTACCTCTAATTCGGTCTCTGACTGAAGTTCTCAAATTCTAATGTTGTGAACAAGCTTAATTCAACTTCATTGAATCAAGCTCAACAACTAACTTTGATCTTCCTATCTCATCATCTAACTTTTCTTTTGAGATATTTGTTCCTTTCATGAATGCTTCATTAAGTTCTTCTCAAAGTTCACTCACAATATTTCTTTGTTCTTCACTATTAGATCCAGAGTTCCTTTCATGGTTCCTTCTATCATTCCTTTTGTTTTTGAATTTTCTTCCATTGTTCCTTTTATCTCTAAAGTTTTTGTCCATTCTGTAGTACTTTTTTGTGTGTCTGAAGTTGTTACATCACTAACATACAGGTGCTCTTCTTCTAGGATAATTGTTGATCATCAGGTGTATGAAAATTCTAAGCAATGTGTCCTAAGTTATTACATTTATAACACATGATCTGTCTTATGTCATCATAAGATCTTATTTCTATCAATTTTCTTTCATTAGATCTTCTTCTAACTATAGGGTTAGTATTTCTAGACATTCTACTATTCCTTCTATCATTATCATTATTAGTTTTCCTACAATCAATTGTATTATGACCCATACCATGACAATTATGATAATAAAAGTCCTTAACATGATTAAATGACTTATTAGTACAATATCTTTTCATATAACCTATTTCATTACATAAAAAGCACTTATCTCTAAATTCATACCTAGTTGTCTTGGGAGTCTTCACTTGCTCTAGTTCATCCAAGATTTCAACTTCATTGATTTGCTCAATTTCTTTAGGTCTCTTTGAAGATTGACTGGATTCAATCTTAGCATTAGATTTGTCTTTTTCTTTTGGATCTAATCTAATCTCAATTTTCTTTGCAGATATGTTAATCAAATAACCAAGACCAATCTTTTCATAAGAAGGTCTCTGTATAGACATAGAATCATCAAGTTTTTCTCTGCTAGAATAAAGTTTCTCAAGTTGTTGTTTGCACTATGTCAATTCATCTTTCATAATAGTATTGTACTTATGGATTTATTTATGATCTTCTTTTAATGCTTCAAACTCAGATGTCTTCTTTGCCAAACTTTCTCTTAGATCTACATTTTCAGTCTTCAAATCAGATTCAACTTTTCTAGGATCATTTCTCAAAGTTGACTTTAGATTTGTAATCTTCAATTCATGCTTCAAGATCTTGTACTCTATCTTCAACTTTTAATATTCATCATCAATAGTTCTAGATTTAGTAGATTTAGGTTTTGAATTCAGATGTTCAATCTTTTCTTTCAACTAACCAATGTATACTTTGGAGTCTTCATATGTATCCTTTAGCTTGTCTCTTTCTTTATTAAGGAGATCAATTTGTTCAAGAGCTTCTTCAAGGTTATTCATCAACTGTTCCATATACATAGGGATCTTACTTAAGCTGTTAATCCTCTTCAAAGTAACTAAGCTCTAATAAAAATTGTTAGAAATAGGGATTACTGAGAGGGGGGTGAATCAATAATCTACAAACTTTAGTTTCCAACTGGATATTATTGCTTACTTTAAACCATGCATAAAAAAGCAATAAAGTAAAGTTGAATAGTAATAGTAACAATACACAAACATAACCCATGACACCATATTTTGTTAACTAGGGAAACCCTGATCAAGGGAAAACCCCAGTGGGGATGATACCCACTAGATAATATACTGATATATATGTTCCTTGTTAGAGGATGGACCCTATTAGGAGTCAATGAGAAAATTTAGCATAACCAGTCCCTATTAGGAGACTTTGAATCCCTGTTAGGAGATCCGACCCTATTATGAGTTATAGTATAATGTATGCAAGAAGAGCCCACTGCCCAAACATGCAATTTCAACTACAAGAAGAGCTCACTGCTCAAATAACTAATTTACTATTACTTGCCTTCTTTGTCTAATCTTTGATCTTCAGCTTGATCTTAGATCATGAGATAAAACTTCACATATATCACTTTCACAAAAGTTCACTCACTTCACAATCTTACAAGATAGCACTAATACACCAAGATTTTGCATTTTCAAGCACACTTCTTATCTCAAGAAGTCTTTTGCATAAATATCGTGCCTTTAAATAAATTACCATTAGGTTGGCTAAGACCACAATTCACTTTTCCAAGTTAGAGTAAACATCTAGGATGCCAGCCCTAATTGGAAAAGTAATTGTTTTGCAATCAAAAAATTCTTTCCTTCAATTTTGTTGTCCTACATCATCAAAACATGATTAACTTTGTTTTGTGCAATCCGTAAAAACTTCTAAGGTTATACACATCATCACCAACATGTACACTATCTCCATGTAACTTTTCTTGACATAATATGATGTATGCAACATGTTATAAACAAAACAATACACTGTTGTAAACCAAATTCTATACTTAGACAATTTTCTAATGGCCAAATAGTATCTTATTTCTAAGGTTTCTTGTCAACATGTACATCATGTGTTGCCATTGATGACAATAACTGCATATCACTATTAGCCAATTGTCAATAGTATATCAGTTTGCTATTGCTTTTAATTCAATGGATTAAGTAAATGCATCAATAAAGTGATAGGATTTCCAGTCAATAATAAGGATATGCATAAGAATGAGGTTTAGGGTAAATTGTTGATAATATTGATTGTAATGCAATTGATTAGATTTTAAAAAATTGTTGAGTAGACTCTGATCCTTAGCAAATGAGGCACTGATCATTTTCATTAAGTTTGCATGAGAAGGGACCACATAATTGCATGAAGCATAGTTTCAAACTTCAAAATCAAATTTGTTTTTCATGTATGAAGAATTTAATTGTTTTTCAGCACTTGGTTGCATTTGATTTATGTGTTATAGTTAGTTGTTGTTACTCATAATTATTTTTAAACCTAAGAAGATTTGTGACCAAATATCTGATATAGGGAATAAGTTTTGTAAAAGAATATTAATAAGTGAATGAAGTGTGAAGATAATATCTAGTTTTAAACCCTTTTATTCCTAGGTGCACCCACCTTGGTTTTGCAAAACCTAAAGAGTAGAAAATCTTGGTCATTTTCTTGAATTTGGGTCTAGATCTAAGGACTTCTTAGTTGAACATAGGAAATAGCTAATCCTTAGGCTAAATTGTTCTTCACCATCCTCATATCAAGTATTTTATTTCTTGGTAGTTTAAAACACCAGCACAACCAAGGTTATTGATAGATCCAACAATTTCAGTACCATGAACAAGACCAAAAGAAGATCATGATGGAGCGAAGGATGATGAGGAGGATGAGGAGAAAAAGGAAGGTGATGGTGAGGAGGAGGTAGATGGGGAGGGAGGAGAGGATGATTATGAAGAGGAAGATGAGTAGAGGGAAAGGGGTGAGGATGGGGAGGATGAGGAGGACAATAGGGAGGATGATGAGGAGGATGGGGAGGATGGTGATGAGGGAGAGGATGATGAGGGAGAGGATGAGGATTTGAGGCCTCACCCCGACCCATCATAGCATGAATATTTTATTTACATTTTGGATATTTAGGATCTAGATATTTTGATAGCTATTTGAGACTTGATGGACTGTGGATTATTTTATTTACGCATTTTGATACTTAGTAGTAGTGGTTTACATTATCATATGCACTTAGAACCTACTATTGTGTAGGAAATGGTTGAAAATATATGGATGCAATCTTATGAATTGATATTATTAGAATTTTGATGTGATGCTAAATGCTAAGTTTATTATGGATAGATGCCAATTTGGTTATGATGCTTTATAAGATGAATGATTATGATATTCAGAGAAGCAGTTATGATGATTTATGATACACTAGTAAATGATAAATTGATTTTGATATTCACATAGATGTTAATTTGATGGCTTATGTTATGCAGATTTCATATTCTAACATCTTGAATGATTTAAATAGGAAAATTTACCTGAATTATGATTATCACTATACACTTATACGTTATATATGTTATATGACTCCTTGGACTACTGATGCTCGAGTTTATTGTGCAGGAAGTGAAACCATGGAAATTCTTGGTGGAAACAAGTTCCAAACCTTGTGACATAGTTTAACCAAGGTGAATCTTTGGAAGATTCAAAAGCCTCATTGTGAAAGTAATTTTCTTCATAATTGCATGATTGCTTGCTTGCTTGTGAATATGTTTAATCATAACCTAGGTGCATTAAGGGCATGTCAAGGAAAATGTAATGTATTTTTTTATGTTTCACTTGACACTTGTATAGTCTATGTGTTGATGACATGTCACCTATGGTGTTGGTCTCAAGGTTACTCAATCTTGGTCCTCTTCCTTCTTTTCAAAATAATGCTTAAGTACTCCCATTTGGGAAAGAGTGTTTGGATGGGTCACATCATGTTAGAATTCGAATTCAAACTTGACAAGGAGTTTAGGGGGTCTAAATGGGATCCTAAGGTGTTATTTTATTGTTAAAAAGCACACCTAATAGTAGTATAGTAGGTTAGGGGCCTAAATTTAATTATTTTAATGTTTTCCTAGTCTTGGGAACCCCTTAAACAAGCTAACTTAAAACAATTCGAAATTTGGAGTTTTTCCATGATAGAACCCTCACAACCCCACTTGGTCAACCTTCTTATTTTGGAGGAGCAACAATGTAAGAAAAGGGAGGCTTGATGTTCTTACTAAAAATGGTTAGTGGAGAGTCTTTTAGGGGGCAGTGACAAGTTAGTGGGTTGTTCACTACTCTCTAATTTTAGAGACAGCTAAGTTTTGGAGGGAGATTAAGGGAGCTCTTTGACAACTATCCCTACCCTAGGTTGGACCAAGGTTGGTGACTTAAACATGTTCTTTTATTCTTTTCTTTAGTATGGATAAGAAAATCTGCAAGTGTGAAAAGTTATCAATGGAGTATGCATTGCATTGTAAATCTTGTGTTATGATCTTGTCATTGTGTTGAGAAAAAGTGAATGTTCCTTGTGCTTTTGGGATCCTTTCTTGGTTTTGTTTGTTGTTCTTCCTTTGTTTTGTGGTTTTTTTCTTGTTTGAATGTGAATGTTGAATGTGATTTTGGGTGTGAAGGCTTCACTCACCCTTGGGAGGGCAGAGAAGCCTTGGGTGAAGGGCATAAGTTGGGCTTGGCATTGTAGGAGAGAAAAGAAAAAAAAAAATTCTACCTCATGATGAGGTTTGTTATTATCATGGAGCATGGGCTCCATCATGGCCATGAATCTTGTTGTTGGGAGGTATAAGGAGGTTGGTGGAGGAAGGAAAGGTGGTTGTTTTTTAAGGCCTTAAGAGGAAATGCATTGGCAATATGATATTTATGTTGTTAGAATCTCTCCTCCTTGAAGAGCCCACCTTCACCCAATGTTTTATGATTCCAATGATGAATCATTGTGTAATCCATGGAAGGGTGTTGATTTGTGTTGTGTTGTGTATTCATGCAAAATTTTGTGAGGTATGTGTGTAACCTATTTGGTCCTTGTTTCCCCTGCTCGGTGGGTGGCTTCATAAAAGCCTAGGTTGGGAGGTGAGCCTCCATGGTTCCTATTTTTGTGTGTTATGTGCAAGTTTCGTGAAGATGTATGCTATGAAGTGATGGGGTTTCACCCTTGTCTAAAAGGAGAAGACCCACATGAGTGAAATAGGCTCATTGTATATGTTTCTCAATGCTTAAGATTTTGAAGGACTTTTGTGTTGTCTCATTATGATGTAGGGTGATTGTGCCATTGCTACCATGAAAAATATGTAAGGGGGAAAGATTTGGGAATGTTGTATATGTATGTATGTATCCTTGTTAAGAAGTGATCATTTGAAGTTTTATGAGTTATGGAAGAGTTAGTTCATGATGTATAAGATATTTGTATCAAGGTTTATCATTGTAAATTGTAGAAGGAAGGTTGAAAGAAAAAAAAAATTATGCTCATACCTTTATTGTAATGAAGTTCTCTATGTTAAATTTCATATGTTATGAAGAAAGATTGCAGTTACTTCTTCTCTTGATGTATTATAGATGTGTATTTTTTTAAGTGACATGTAGATTCATGATTAGGAATATAGTTGTTAAGTACAAAAAAAAAATGTATAGAAACATGAAAAGTTGTAAGTTGTGCATACTATAACTTGGGAATCATTTTTGCTTGATAGTTCATTATATACGTTTATTCTTCATTCATGTTGAATTTTCTTCTTGAAGATCAAATAAATCTGCTAGTAGACAATACTATTCTACTATACATATATCCACTTAGAACTTTTTATGATACAACATTCATACTCAAAATAAGGAGGTTGGTTGAGAGAAGTAGCATTTAATCAATTCAGATTAGATTTGTTGTAGACCCACATTTTCCTCTCTAGAAAATGTATGGGAGAAAGAAAAATAATGCCCCTAGAATACAGACTAATATAATAATATGGACATGTACTTAAAAATCTTAGCTGAACTTACAATTTGTAAAGAAGTGACTTAGGCCTAAGCCTAGTATTGCTAATACTAGCTGAACACTCAAGTTCTTATCAAATTCCTCTCATTGATAGTGACCAATATCCAAAAAAGTCTAGAAAACATGATAATAATATTGATGGAAAATCAAATAAATAAACTAAATAAACTTTCCTATCATTCCCACCTATTGTTATATTCCTATGTTAACCCAATTTAAAATTTGGGCCCCATGTATTGGGCGCTCAAATTCACCAAGGCCTAGGAAAGCTTTTTGAGGGGGGGGGGGGGGGGGGGGCTACCTTATGGAGGTGACATGAGGGCCCACTAAAACTGCTGCCCATGTCTACTTCCCATCAAAAAAAAGTGCTTGGGAGGCATGTTGCTAGGTGCCCCATGCAAAAATAATTGTTATAAAAAGAACAACCTACACCTAGCACTAGATAAGACACATCAATGTCTTTGGGATGTGATGGGAGGTACCTCTGACTTCATGTCATATTTCCCATTTCTTGAGCGCCTCACCACAGTAGGTTGGAAGGGAACGTATAGAGTTTTGGGAACATGTTTTCTAGAGCCTAGGTTGTTAGTATTAACCTTTTTGTTATTAATTCATGTTTAGTACTTAACATAATTATTATAAATTCTCTTGTAACAAACTTAATGTTATTATATTTGCAAATAGATCTTTTGGGTTCTCAAGAAAATGATAACTTAGTAGTGTTTAAATTATTGATTATTAAGTCATGTTGTTGAGGAATATAAGTGCTAGATTTTATGTGGTAATAATATTTTTCTTTTGGAGATAATATAAGATTTGAAATTTACATTATCATTAAAGAAAAGAAATTAAAATATATATGTATATATAGATAATAAATGTAAGTTTGTATTATTATTTTTAATAACAATATTCTAATAAATCAAAACACTAAACCAATTGACAATAATGAAGCTTTCGTATACCGACTAAAAGACTACCTTGCCAAGTAAGTGGAATATTAGCTTCTGGTGGTGTTAAGGCATACATTTAATTACCAATGGTAAGCTCTATGTCATAGGGACACATGTATAAAACAATGAAAATAAAGTTAGCAAGTAAACAAATAGAAAATTAAATAATTATATTTAACTAAATCATGAATTAACCTAGAAGTCTTGCACTATCGAGATGTAGTTGAATACAGTAGATGTAATGCTAATAACAGAAGTAGCTCTAGAGCCAATAATAAAAATAGTAATAAATTAATTTTTAAAAATAACAATAATAAAAAAATATAAAAAATTAGTTGTATTTTTACCTTGCTAGTTTTACAGAGGAGGGTGGAGATAGTGGGGGTGGGGGTGGTGATGGGGGAGAGGATGATGAGAAGGGTAGAGGGGAGGAGGACAAAGGTGTAGATGCTATAGCGATGGAGATAGAGGAGGATCTGGTAAATGTCATATAGGGTATGCTAGTACTAGTATAGGTAGGGCCTAGCTTGTCAAATTTAGAGATGATGGAGTTTATTAGATGGCCTTAGAGTTAATTAGAGGACCATGAGGCATTAATTTATTGGGTTACATAAAAGAGGGATGTGGTGATAGATGCATGAGACTAGGTGATGGTAGAGAGGGATACATTAGTACAGAGGGTAGAGAGTGGTTCAGGAGTCTCAAAAAAAATTTAGCAATATTAGGGATCTATCATTTTGAGAGTTGGCCATGATGATGTTACGGCACATGTAGAGACATGGTATTGGAGGGATCACTATGAGATGGTAGTGCCACACTAGGGTAGAGGGTAGAAATCTATCGAGCAGCGAGGTCTCACTCTCATTAGCCACACAAGACATAGAGTAGTGGATGGGTGATGGAACTGGTGGGGCCACCACAAACAAGGGAGGGGTCATCCTCAAAGCTAGACAAGGGCCATAAGGCCAAGGATAGTACAGGTTGACTTAGACACACACATGTGCAGAGGCACTTCCTTTTTTTTTGTTATGCTCTTTCATGGTTTACGCCTATGGGAAATTAGTATTGATGTAAACCATGATCATACTATGATACTTTTTGATACATTTATAAGATGTGCCTATGTTATGATGACTATATGAGATGGATTATACACATTTCTTATATACCTAATATAAATGCATTTATGCTTTTCTATGTGGACTTTAAGTGATGACATCATGTGTTGGTTAGTTATATCAGGTGCTTAGGAAATGATATCTTTATTTTTACCACATGTTTTTCTCATGAAATTAATGCAAATGAGATGTAAAATGATGAATGAATGCAAATGAAATTTGAAATGATGTGAATTCCATATTTATGTATATATGAATTGCTTTGGGTTTTCTTGGAATTTTGACATATGGAGGAATGCATGATGATAATGCTTTGGGTGTATCAGAGTACTAGACCATGGAAGTGGATGAGATGGATGTTATAAAACAAAGGAGATGAGATGAGAACTAGTTAGAATGAGGTGAGAACTTTTTCTTTTATAAAGTGCATGATATGTGAACAGAGCTTTATTTTGATATGGAAGATGGAATGCAATGCATCATGGTGTGAAGGGCCAGAGCACAAATGCAAACCCTTTGTTTAAACAAGCACAATGTAGATAGAAAATGATCTTATCCTTCCTAAGGCATATATACATGCCCCAAAATCTCAAAGGTACATTCAACAGAATAGAAAATATAAGACGACCATGAGCCATCCTACCCACTCTCATAGATCAATTTATATCATCGAGTGATAGGAACATGATCGAAGAAAAATAAATAATAAATAAATCATTCACTCAAAAATGTGAGCCAAAAGCTATTCTTTTCCATTATTACTTTTTTTCTAGTGTTTTAGGTCTTCAAAGATTGTTTGATAGATTGATGATGTGATAGGTTTGATTGTTGGTTTGGTTGATAGTGAAAATTTGGATCGATTGTCAATTCACGTTGCTCAAATAGTGTGATTTTCATTGAAGTGCAATGCTTTGAGTTTCAGTCTACAAAAGTGCAAGTGTTTAAGCAAAAGGGGTGATTATCCACAGTGACTATTTACAAGGTTTATTGTAAGTTGTCAAAGGGTTTTGTGATTTTTAGGACTTTTGAGGATATTTTATGTTTTCTTGTTTCTCATTTCCTCATGACATTTTATAATTTTTAGGGTCTATTTTAGGACATTTTATGATTTTTAGTGATTTTTTCAAAACATTTTATGATTTTAATCAATTTGTTCAAGACATTTTATAATTTTTATGGGTTTTTGAAGACATTATATGATTTTAATTGGTTTTTTTAGGACATTTTGTAACATTTACGTCTTTTTTCAAGATCATATTTAAATTTTTAGGATATTTTTTAGGATCACATTTGAATTTTTAGGTTTTTTTAAGGATCATATCTGATTTTTTAGGATTTTTTTAGGATCATTAAGGATTCACAAGTGTTAGCTCCAATTCGATATGCGATAAGTCTAATGGATAATGTGTGCTTTAGGGACATGCCTCTGGTTCAATTTCAAACTTGTGCACTATGTAGGTAATATGCCCCTAGACAATATGCAAACTATGTACAAAGGCCAAAGATAGAGTATGTACAAACTGGTGACACTTTGGTACAATAACAATGGATATTAACTAGTTTGTGGGTCATCATCAAGGACTAGGGATGTTTTGTGATATGAGGGATGAGATTAGGGAATGACAAGGGGAGAAACTAGATGGAATCTTGATAGATGGAGGAGCAACAACTAATTACACATGGTGCTTGTTTGCTAGGTTTTCATTTTTGAAATAATTTTTCTCAACTCAAATTTTGATTCCAAGATACCTTTTTGCCAAGTTTTCATCAAAGCATTCTTTTTTTCATGACTTTTTTTCATGGCTTTTTTGTTTCTTTTTTTGATGACCTTTTTCTATTTTTTATAGTTTTTAGGACTTTTAGACGGAATCAAGTATAGTACTTGTGGAGATGCATGATATTGATGGACATGGATAGTGGTTCACCCTCTGAAGTCACAAGATGATATACTCCAAACCCATCTATTGCAGCAACTACATGGGGTCCTTCCAAATTTGGTTCAAATTTGCCTAGTTTCTCTCCATGTTGTTGAGTCTTGTAGTTCATCTTGAGAACCAAATCACCAACCTCAAAATGATGAATTCGAATTTCTTGTTATAGATCCTTTTGAGTTATTTTTGGTAAGCTTATCGATGTGTCAAGGTAACTCATCTCCACTCATTGAGAATTTCAAGTTTATGCAGTCTAGATACTCTATAGTTTTCATCATCAACAATGTCATGTAGGGATACTCTCAATGATGGAATTTCAATTTCAATAGGAAGGATGGCCTTAGTGTCTTAGACTAGAGAGTATGTTGTTGCACTAGTAGGAGCACACACCCTTATTTTGTAGGTCTAAAGAGCTGGATTTAGTTATAGGTGTCAGTCTCGAACAAAATCATCAAGATTCTTTTGGAGAATCTTGACAATGGTCTTATTAGATGCTTTTGCTTGGCTATTTCCTTTTGGGTGATAAATTATATAATATCCATGGTAGATGTTGTACTTCTTGTAGAATTTATCAACATCCTTATTTTGGAATTAACTACCAGGATCAAAATTAATTTCCAAGGGGACTCCATAGCGACATATGATATAGTTTAGGATGAACCTTGAAATTTGCTTTCTAGTAGTGAAAGTCAAAGGGACGGCTTCAACCCACTTGGTAAAGTATTCAATTGTTGTGATGATGAACTTATGGTCTTCAAAGGAAATAGGAGAAAAAGCTCCAATGAGATCAAATTCCCATTGTGAAAAGGGCCATGGAGAGATAATTGGTTGCAATTCTTGTGTCGATGCATGGATTATATTATTATGTATATGGCACTTATGACATGTTTTGGAAAAATTATAAGCTTCTTGTTTCATGGCAAGTGATGAGGCTAATTATTGTCTCTATTTTATGATCATTTTAATACTCTATTTTGATGCTACCAAGACATTTATGAACTTCAACTTAGTTGAACTTATGATAAAGTCCAGATAGAACCATTAACCCATGGGTAGATAGTTATGTCATATTTTTCCAATATTATACATATAATGGAGTATTTCATATAACCATCAAAATTTGTGTTTTAATATTTATATTTCATTTGATTAAGCTTATTTGCAAGTATTTCTACATCATAACTAACTTGTTAGGGAAGAAGCTAGAGGATGGTCAATAGATACAAGGAGAAGCGTTAAAGTCTAGCCATAGTGGAAGAACCATAATTGTACTAGGAGACATAGCTACTAAAAAGGAGGAGCTATTATTCTAGGAATGCAAGGATGAAGTGTTTCTATATTCCCATTTACTATTGTGTTGAATTGGTTATGCAAACTTTATTGCTTATACTGTGAGTTGTTATATTTCCTCTTTCTTCTCTAGCAAATTTGTAGTTAGTTTTTTTCCTTTCATATTTTAGAATAAGTGTCTATCCTCTATTTATAGGGATTGGATCGATAATTTTTTTGTTAGAAAAAATTCTATGAAAAACATTGTTGACTCTCATAGTGAGTTGTTTTATAGTTTTATGTATTGTTCTTATGTAAGGAGTTTTGGAATATAATGAAGTAATTCTTGGTTTACATTCTATGTTAGTAGATTAGTAGAAGCTAACCAAGGGGGACCACTTAGAAGGTGGATTATACTAAAGTAGTGTAGATTTACTTTCAGCATTTCTAGTATTACAAGAAGAATTTGTAAGTTTCTCCCTACAGAATCATACTTTGTGAGTGTTCCTACAGTATTTGCAAGAGCAATTATAGTGGATGGTCTAATTTGAAATATAAGTTAGTGTTTAGTTTTATTTCTAGTTTTCATTTTAGTAAAAAGTTAAGTGTGTTACTTTCTTGTAGCACTAGTGTAGGTTCTTTCTTTGCATTTTACTTTCCTACAACATAAGCATAATGACTCCTTAAGAAATCTAGTGCACATACTGTGCCAACCATTTCAAGTATATGTTCCTGAGTTGACAAATTAAATGCACCTCATGGTGGGAGAAGTAATCCTTAGATTGAATAAACTATTCTTAAGTAAGGCCCTAGAAATGATTATCACACACCTATTGTGAGCTGGACCATTTTTGGCACTATTGTCGGGGATGGTGTCAAGCTAGGAACATCTTTTTGGGTCATAGTTTTTTTAGTTAAGTTTTTAGAGGTTTACAGTCCTAAAATTTCCTTCAAAGTGTGAAGAATTTAATTGCATGCATTGAAGAGGAAGACAACGAGATGAATATGGAAGATTTCTTCCATGAGAGTCTATTAATTTGAATGACAAATTTGAAGAAGAAGTTGAGTTTCCTTTTGAGGACACAAGCCCTGATTTTCCTACAAGATCTTCCTCTAGAGTAGAACCTTTGGACACAAGTGGTCTTTAGCCTTTTTTTGAAATTTTTCCCAATTTTTTGATAGTTCTAGTCCAAATTCACCTATTGTATCCCATAGCCAATGCTCCTTTTTAGCAGCAACCTCATAATCAAATACCTATAGTAATGGCACATCCTACTTTTCTATTTCCTCTCCTGAACCTCATAACCAATGCTAATCTCAAAAATATACCCACATGTACTCTTCCAAAGTTTTATGGCCTTGTAACTGAGGATCTTGATACTTTCTTATTTGAGTTTGACATACTCTATTGTAGCTTTCACTATAACACTGATGCCCACAAACTCAATTTGTTTCAAGTAACACTGAAAGAATCATCCTTATGATGGTTCATGGGCTTATGAGCCAATGCAGTAGGTACCTAGGATGAAATGCAAACTTTGTTCCTGGAGAAATACAAAGAGTACTGTAAGGGGAATGATCCAAGATGGGATGACATTTTTAGAATATCAAAAAAGGAGGACAAAACATTGGAAGACTTTGTTTCATGTTTCTTTTATACACTATAAAAGAACCCCCAACATGTAATAGTGGAGGATTCATGGAAACTAGTCTTCTTGAGTGGGATAAATAATAATTATCCAGAAGTGCCAGACCTAATGGCTGGTGGTGATGTATACCATACCTCTTGGGATGACCTCAAGAAAATCTGTCTTAACTACTCAAGGTCAACTATGAAGAAAGTTAGAGGATACCAGTCCACAACCACTAAAAGGATCAGTTAGGGTATTTCAAAGCTCGAGATATCTAATCTACTCTCAAATTTTAAGTAGGATATCATAAAAGATGTTGCTACACATCTCAACACAATGATTGCAAAGAAGAAGCATGCAAAAGCTAAATCACGATTGGAAAAGTATTGTCCTCACTACCACAAACAGAAGCAAGATTGTGCATGTAAACTGGTAGCCAACCTAGAGAATCAACATTTGGCAATGGAGTACATGAAGATAGACAAGGACAACAATCAAGTGTTCTTCATTGCTCAACATCAACTATGGGCTTCAAGACAAGGTATGCCTCAAGATCCTTTATAATTTTCAAATCCTTACAATAGTCAGTGGAAAAAATAAAACTATCAAAATCCTCCTCAATACTCCCAACCTTCCTAGCAAAAATAACAAAGCAACTAGTGGCCAAACCAAAAAAATAATTAGTGGCCTAACTAGCAAAATAACCAATAGAAGAATTAACAAAATCAATGGCAACCATCGAGCAGCAAAATAACCAATGGAGAGGGTCTCCACAATGGCCTAACCAAAATTTTGGTAACATACAACTACTAACTCTAGTCCAACAACCTAAAATAATGCCACCTTCCACAGAAATTAATACTAATCCTAAGCCTACTCAATTGCCTACTCAGTTTCAGCCAAATCCAAACAACAAGTAACAACAGTAGTAAATATACGCTATAGATACTTAGTAGTGCCCTACATATTCACTTGAGGTATCTGATATCCATTTGAGATCAGGCATAACTTTTCCTACACTAGAATACCCTATTATCATGGAAGTTGTAGACAATCATATAGCACCATTTCCAAAAGCTACATTTCCAAATACCAACCTACCAATTGATGTATCCAACAGGACTACTAATCATGCCACCATGAATCTTCCCTTTCCACATAAGCTAAATAAAGAGAAATATATATCCCAAGAGGAAGAGATATTTGACATTGTTGAGTAGTTGAAAACCATGCATATCGAAATCCCTCTATTCCAAGCTATCAAAGATGTCCCTCTTTATGGAAAGGCTATTAAGGAAGCATGCCTAAAGAAGTTGGAGTAGAAGAAGATTGATCCTCAAATATTCCATGTTTCCTAGAAATTAGTTGATATCATGTTAGGGAAATAAGTGATACCAAAGTATTCAAATCCTAGTAGTCTAGTAGTTAACCTAATCATAAATGGGTAGGTTGTGAAAAATGCTTTAGTTGATCTAGGAGCAGTAATAAATGTAATGAGTGAAGATACAATGCATAGATTATAGATGGAAGGCTTAAGAACAACACCCATGGTGTTACAACTTGCAGATAGTTCAACTGTCACTCCAGATGGTCTCATAGAAGATGTGATAATGACTTTAGATTCATGGGAAAACCTTGTTGATTTTCTTATCTTATCACCTAAAGTATAACTTGCTAGCTATCCTATCATATTAGGGAGACCCTAGTAAGCCACCGCTGATGTAAAATTAGTTTTAGATTACGCAATATGACAATTTCAAATGGTCAAACCATAAGGAAGCTAGAGCTATATTGATGCAGGAGCATCCAGAGGTATAAGGGCAATCCTGTGTCAACCAAAAAAAAATGTACTTAGACTTAGTTTATGCTTCATGTGTTTTCATTTTTGGATACCCATTTGGGTCAAATAAAGGTTCCAACTCTCACAGTTCCACTATCATTGTTCTAGGATAGAGTATTTGAACACCTTGGGATATGTGTAAATGCCAAAAAAATAGGAGTATTTAATCGAGCCATCATTTTGATGAACTATAAGGTGTAAATTGGTCAAAATATTATCATTGTAATTTAGAGCATTCCAAAAAAAGAATCAGATCAAAAGGCCCCACGGTTTGAAAGTTATTGCAGTTTTTCAGTTTTTGGAGACATCCTAAGAATGCTTCAAAGTCAGGTTAGGGGCATTAAATGACCTCAAATAGGGCCAAAAAATGGGGGACAAGAAAAACTAGTCCATAGGGCTATAGATAACTTCAAGAGCTTTTTGGAAATGTAAACGTTTCGTTAATCAGAGCTATAGTTCAAAAGTTATGCCTCCCGAAAGTTCGGTTACCATTTCTGGATTCTTCTAATTTTGCGCTGACTTCTAATGCAACTTCTAGAGCCTTCTATTTGGTCTGTGGATGCCAACTAGCACTTTCTAGAATGTATTCCTAATCCTTAACCCTTCAGGGTCTATTTAAGAACATTTCTAGCATTGTAAAAGGTAGTTAGGAGTGGAGTCTGAGATAAGGTACTGGGAGAAGAATTTATCTCCAGATTTATGCTATTGTAAGCCCATAGGGAATGTTTTGGAGTCTATTTTCTCTGAACTAAGTGTACTAGCATATTCTTACAGTTAATAAAAATTTTCCTTTCCTATTGTGTCTATTTTGTGCTTGGGTCATGTCCCCATCAAGTGGTATCAGAGAAAGGTTTTCCTGAGTGTGTAGACAGAGCACCGACTGTGAGGCAGTTTGCACCAGGACTGTGTGGTTTTGGGTTTGAGTTAAGAAGATGCCTCCACAAAGAGAGCATGGTGGAAGAACCAAAGCTATTAATTCTAAGGAGGTTAGAGCCCTCCAAAGGCAGGTACAAGCGTTGCAAGAGGAGCTTTGTAGAGGAACAAATGTTGCTGCAGGCAATGAAAGTGAGGATGACAAGGAAGAAGAAGAAATTGGACCAAAAGGGGAATTTGACAAGGAAGTTCTAAATCAAGAAGAGGAAAGGCTTTTTAGGGCCATTACTAAGTTTGGAAAAAGACCTACAATTGATGTGGGTGTATTTTCAGGAAATCTAAAACCAGATGAGTTGATCGATTGGATCAATGAACTAGAAGAGTACTTTGAGTATGAGGATATCAAGGATCCAGATAGGGTTAAGTTTGCAAAGGCCAAACTAAAAGGCCATGCCAAAATTTGGTGGCAAGAGGTTCAATTGGAAATAAATAGAAGAGGAAAGGATAAGATCACAAGGTGGGATCGTATGGTGGACAAATTGAAGAAGCAATTTATTCCTGTTGACTACAAGCTTGATTTGTTTAAGAAGATGCATGGGTTAAAGCAAGTAGGAAAATCAGTCCAAGAATATACAGAGGATTTTTACTAACTTCTGATTAGAGTTGGGCATGTAGAAGCAAATAAGGAGAAGGTTGCTCGTTATATCAGTGGGTTGCAACCTAGCATCCAGGAGGAATTAAGTTTGGTAAGAATGACCAGCATTGAAGAGGCATATCAGTTTGTCCTATGAGTTGAAGAGAAGCTAAATAAGAGGTTTGAAGGGAGACAAATAGGGCATGGTCAAGGAGGAAGCGGTAGTGGTAGGTCATCTGGAGGCCAAAATTAAATCCAAAAGAAAAATGAAGATGTGGGTACTAGCAGGAACCAGAGGAATGAGGGTTTCAACCACTCCCGTGATCAAGACTTTGGAAATCAGAGAGGAAGAGGTAGAGGAATTGGATAAGGAAGAGGAGGCTTTCATGGTACTTGGTTCCATTGCAATGAAGAAGGTCATTGTGCCTTTGAATGCCCTCAACTACAAGGAAGGACAGATAGGAGAGTTGAGGGTCAAGCTAGGCTTTCTCATGTGGATGAGGATGCACAATCATCACATTCAGAGGATGCAAAAAGAGGAGAGACTTTAGTAAATTAAAGGGTCCTACTAAGTGGTGAGATTGAACTAGGACAAAGGAGGAGTTTGTTCTATACTAGATGCAAGTGTGAGGATAAATGTTGTGATGTGATCATTGATGGTGGTAGCACTGATAACTTGGTATCAGAGGAGATGGTCTCTAAGCTAAAGCTCAAGAGGGAGAAACACCCCCATCCCTATCAGATTGCTTGGGTGAAAGATGATCATAAGGTCCTGGTAAGTGAACAATGTTTAGTGAAATTCAAAATTGGGAGTTACCATGATGAAGTTCTCTATGATGTTATTCCAATGGATGTTTTCCATCTATTGTTGGGAAGACCATGGTAGTTTGATAGGCATATAGTACATGATGGTCATGCAAACACATACTCTCTAACAAAGGATGGAGTTCGCTACAAACTGAAGCCCATGAAAAAGGAAGGTGAAAAGGTATGTAGTAGTGCTAGGATTTGTCTTGTTGATGGAAGGAAGCTTTTAGATGACATGAAACATCAGCGTATGTGCTATGCTTTCATCCCTAGGAAAGATAAAGAAGGTAGTAGTGAAATACCACTTGAAGTTTCAAATTTACTAGGTGAGTTTGGAGATATCAGCTCTGATAATGTTCCAGAAGGATTGCCACTGGTAAGGCAAATTAGTCATCAGATAGATTTAATTCCAGGAGCTAGTTTTCCTAACAAGGCTACTCACAGAATGACCCCTACTAAAATTGAGGAGTTAAATAGACAGGTTCAAGATCCATTAAGGAAGGGCTTGATTCGGGAGAGCCTGAGTCCATGTGTAGTACCTACAGTACTGAAACCAAAGAAGGATGGAGAGTGGAGGATGTGTACAGACTCTCAAGCTATCAATAGGATAACCATCAAGTATCAGTTTCCTTTGCCAAGAATGGATGATCTTATGGACTACTTGAGTGGAGCTCAGTACTTCACAAAGATAAATCTCAAGAGTGGTTATCATCAAATATGAATACGAGAAGGAGATGAGTGCAAAATAGCCTTCAAGACCAAGGAGGGTCTTTATGAGTGGTTAGTCATGCCCTTTGGATTGACGAATGCCCCAAGCACCTTCATGCAACTTATGAATGAGGTACTTAAGAAGTTCTTGGGAAATTTTGTTATTGTCTATTTAGATGATATTTTAATTTTCAGCAAGACTTTGGAAGAAAATTTATTGCATATTCATAGTGTCCTTGAAAGGTTAAGGGAAGAGAAACTGTTAATTAATCTAAAGAAGTATATCTTTGCAAAAAGGGAGTTAGTCTACTTGGGGTTTGTTATATCACCTGAAGGTCTTAAAATGGATCCAGAGAAGGTAAAAGCCATCTTGGAATGGCCTACTCCAAGGTCTACTACTAAGGTAAGATCATTTCATGGTCTGGTTAGTTTTTATAGGAAGTTCATTAAGAATTTCAGTGGCATATGTGCACCCCTGATTGACACAATAAGAGGGGATAAAAAAGAGTTCAAATGGACTGCGATAGCTATGAGAAGTTTTGAATTGCT
The DNA here is from genome assembly GCA_028749045.1 of Cupressus sempervirens. Taxonomy (NCBI): domain Eukaryota; kingdom Viridiplantae; phylum Streptophyta; class Pinopsida; order Cupressales; family Cupressaceae; genus Cupressus; species Cupressus sempervirens. The sequence continues at coordinate 444,452,308 of CM053784.1, read as the reverse complement.
GAAGAAGAAGGTGACAGAACAACCTATGTTGGCACTTCCAAATTTTAGAAAGGTGTTCCAAGTGGATTGTGATGCTAGTGGCAGCGCTATTGGGGCTGTATTAAGCCAAGAACGTAAGCCTATTGCATATTTTAGTAAAAAATTGAATGATGTGAAAAGGAAGTATTCTATTTATGATCAAGAGTTCTATGCAATAGTTCAGGCCTTAAAGAAATGGAGGCATTATTTATTGCCAAAGGAATTTTTTTTGCATATTGATCATCAAGCATTACAATACTTAAATAGCCAAGGTAAATTGAATCAGAGGCATATGAAGTGGGTAGAGTTCTTGCAGAGCTATACATTTGTGTTGAAGCATAGAAGTGGAAAATCTAACAGGGTTGCAGATGCTCTAAGTAGGAGATAGGTGTTGCTTACAGTAATGCAGGTTGAAGTAGTTGGGTTTTATGAACTCAAGAATCTGTACCCTGAGGATCCTGATTTTGTTAAAGCTTGGAAAGCTTGTAAAGAGCCTGTTGCTATAGACAGAACTAAGTGGTTAGACTATCTGATTCAGGATGGTATGTTATTCAAGGGTAGTCAATTATGCATTCCAAGGAGTTCCATGAGGAAAAATCCGATTAAGGAGAAACATAGTGGAGGGATGGAAAGACATTTTGGTTGAGATAAGACCATTTCCATTCTCAAAGAACATTATTTTTGGCCTCAAATGTCATAGGATGTGAAGAAGTTTGTATAGAGTTGTCAGATTTGTCAAGTTGCCAAGGGATTTAGTCACAATACTGGACTATATCAACCATTGCTTGTTCTATCAAAGCCATGGGAAGACATAAGTATGGATTTTGTTCTTGGATTGCCAAGGACACAAAGGGGTAATGACGCAGTATTTGTGGTGGTTGAAAGGTTCTCCAAAATGGCACATTTCATTCCATGCCACAAAACTCATGATGTTGTCCATATTGTAGACTTGTTTTTCAGAGAGGTGGTAAGACTACATGGTCTTACAAGGAGTATAGTTTCTGACAGAGATGCTAAATTTGTAGGATATTTCTAGAGAACATTGTGGAAGAAGTTGAGAACAAACTTTAAATTTAGTTCCACACATCACCCGCAGACTAATGGCCAAACAGAAGTGGTAAATAGAAGTCTGGGCAATTTGCTAAGATGTTTAGTTGGGGATAAGCCCAAGGGGTGGGATTTGATTCTACCAAAAGCAAAGTTTTTTGACAATAACTCTATAAATAGGAATACTAGAAAATCACCATTCCAAATTGTATATGGAAGTAGCCCAAGGACTGCACCAGAGTGGAGGAAGATAGAGAAAGGGGAGAGGACAAGTGTTGAAGCTGAAGAATTTGTTGAACATATCAAGCATCTACATGAGGAGGTTCAGGAACACATTACCAAGATGAATCAAGAGTATAAAGCTAGGGCTGATCAAAGAAGAAGACATAAGGAATTCCAAGTAGGGGATCTAGTCATGGTACACTTACAGAAAGAAAGATTTCCATCCGATACTTACAAGAAGCTGAAAATGAAGCAATTTGGCACCTGCAAAATTTTGAAGAAACATGACTCAGGAAATGCATATGAGGTGGAGTTGTCAAATGGAATTCACATTTCTCCTATTTTCAACATTGCAAACTTAATAGAGTATCATGATGATGGTGCAGATGAGGAGTTGATGTTAGAGCCATGTCCAATTCCTGCTTCTAAGAAGGAGTAGATAGAAGACATTATGGATAGTCATGTGGGTAGGAGTACCAAAAATAGGCATTATGAAGAGTATTTGGTCAAGTGGAAAGGATGACTGATAGAGGACTCAACTTGGATTTTAGTAGCTAAGGTTTCCCATTTAGGATTTCCTCTACCATTCATAAAGTGACAAGGTCACTTTTCAATCTACCCTGGGTGTATGATGCAGAAGCATCCAGAGGTATAAGGGCAATCCTATGTCAACTAAAAAAAAAAATGTACTTAGACTTAGTTTATGTTTCATGTACTGGAGTGGAGTCTGAAAGAAGGTACTGGGAGAAGAATTTATTTCCAAATTTATGCTATTGTAAGCCCATGGGGCATGTTTTGGAGTCTATTTTTTCTGCACTAAGTGTACTAGCATATTCTTACAGTTAATAAAATTTTCCCTTTCCTGTTGTGTCCATTCTATGCTTGGGTCGTGTCCCCATCATATATCCACCTGCCCAACCCCAAATAGACTTAGGAGAATCTATTTGGCCATATTTAGGGAATGAAGAGGAAGAATTAAATTGTGTAGCTCAGCTCATGATGTTGCATTGGCAATATTTTTTGAAAATGCAGGAAGATGATGATGTAGTATAGAGCATTCTTACCAATGAGTGTATAATGGCTAGAAATATTGCTAAAAGCTCTATCTTAAAGCTATGTACCTATGAAGACTATGTCTACCCAGCAAGCCCTGAGATAATTGACCAATTACTACCAAGTGAAGTAGCTACAAGTCAAATACTAGAAGTGTCAATGGTAGAATTAAGAACCACTGTGGAACTTTCTCTTGGTCATAATCTCCATGTAAACAAAAAGTTGTCCCTATCACTATTAGAATTTTTAACCAAGCTCCTCAATCAACATGAAAAATCCTTTTCTTTGGATTACAAGGATATGGTAGGATTGAGCCCTAAACTATACACCCATAGGATATACATTAATCATGAAAGCTTGTCACTCCATCAACCTCAAAGGAGAATAAACCTAGCATTGCACAAAATAGTTAAGATTGAGTTATAGAAGTTGTTGGATGCTAGATTCATCTATCCAATCTCTGATAGAAAATGGGTATCACCATTAGTTATTGTACCTAAGAAAGGAGGAAAGTGGTGGATATGTGTAGACTAAAGAGAATTAAATAATGCCACAAAGAAGGATCACTTTTCTTTACCCTTTATTGATCAAGTTTTGGACACTTTGGCTGGAAAGAAATACTTCTCATTCCTGGATGGATACAATGGATACAATTAGATAAGTATTGCTCTAGAAGATCAAGAGAAGACCATATTTACATGTCCTTGGGGTACATATTCCTATTATGTATCACCATTTGGCTTATGTAATGCACATGCTACTTTCCAGAGAGTTGTAATCAACATCTTTGATAACATATCACATGATTGCATGGAGATATACATGGACAACTTCACTACATTTGGTGTCACATTTGAGGAAGATTTGGAGAACTTGGAGAAACTACTAATATGATGTAAAGAGCCCAATATGTCTCTCAACAGTGAGAAATACTGTATAATGATGTAGGAAGGAGTGGTATTGGGACATTTTATCTCTGAAGCTAGAATCTAGGTAGACCTTGCAAAAGTAGAGGTAATTCTCACACTCTCTACTCCCACAAAGAAAAAAGAAGTCAGATCTTTCCTAGGACATGTTTTCTATTATAGGAGGTTTATCAAAAAAATTAGTTAGATAACTAGCCCTCTTTATACTTTTCTTACCAAAGAGGCTAAATTTTTCTAGACAAAGGAATGTGATGACTCCTTCGAGGAGCTCAAGTCACTATTGACAATTGCACCAATAATTAGGGGTCCTGATTGGACTTTTCCCTTTCAAATACATACAAATGCTTCTAACTATGCCATAGGTGTAGTCCTAGGACAAAAATCTCAACATCTTGAAAATGCAGTCTACTATATCAATAAGAACCTTTGTGGACTAGAGTTAAGCTATACAATGACTAAAAAAGAACTATTACCAATAGTTTATGCTCTGAACAAGTTTTGACATTACATAAGTGGTTATCCCATATTTGTTCATACTGACCATGTAGCAATTAAGTATCTCATGAACAAACCTACCATTACAAGCAGGTTAGCAAGATGGCTACTTCTTTTGTAGGAATATTATATTACAATCATTAACAAACCTAGGAAAGCAAATGTGGTAGCTAATTATCTATCCAAAATTCACCATGATGAAGAAGATATTACTTTGATAGATGATACATTTCCAGATGAACATCTATTTCATATTTTTTTCCAAACTCCATGGTATGCAAACATTGCTAATTACATTGTAGCTAATAAAGTGCCAACACATTTCTCTTACAAGGAAAAGAGGTTGCTTGTAGAGAAAAGCTTCCATTTTTCCTAGGTTGATAACATACTATTATATAGTAGACTTGATCAAGTTATGAGGAGATGTGTGAGAGAAGATGAGACATGTGAATTTCCACATGCATGTCATAATGAACCATGTGGAGGGCACTTTGCAGCAAAAAGAATAGTGACAGAAGATTTCAACAGCTGGTTACAATTGGCCTACACTTTGTGAAGATGCAACCAATTATATGTAAAAGTGTGATAAATGATAAAGGATGGGTTGACCAACAAAAATAGATGGAATGCCTCTCAATCCACAAATTGTTTTTAAACCATTTGACAAAAGAGGCATGGACTTCATTGGTCCAATAGATCCTCCATCTAATGGGAAATCATATATCCTTGTATGCATTAACTACCTGACAAAATGTGTCAAAATCAAAGCCATGAAACATGCCCACGACCATAAAGTTATCAAATTTTTGTATGAAGAAATCTTTACTCATGGCATACCTAAAGAACTTGTTACTAACCAAGATGCTCAATTCACTTCCAATATAATCACAGAGTTCATGAAGGAATATAATGTCACACACTAGAAATCAAGACCCTATCACCCTCAAACTAATCGACAAGAAGTTACAAATCAAGAGATAGAAGCCATCTTGACAAAGATAGTTCATTTGCACCATAGAGATTAGAGAAATAGACTACCAGTTGACTGGGCATACCAAAGACCACCATATGATTCACACCATTCAAACTATTATATGGAAAAACAACAATGCTACCCATTGAGTTTGAACACAAAACTTTAATAACAGCACTAGAGTTAAACATTGATCTTCCTATAGCATAGAAAGAGTGTCTACTACATCTTAATTCCTTGGATGAAATGCGTAAGTCTTCCCTAGAATGCACAAAAATCATACAGAAGCAAAGGAAACAATGTCACAACTCTCACATTAAGAGTAAGAAATTTCAAACTAGTGATTGGGTATTACTTTATGATTCAAGATTTGAAGGCATACTAGGCAAGTTGTAGACACAATGGTTGTGTCCCTATGAAATAAGTCATGTCCTTGCAAATGGAGCCATCTAGTTAACCACAATTGATCTAGTACACTTCAAGTTATTAGTCAATGGACATAAATGAAAGTTTTTTAAATAGCACCAAACAAAAGAAGACTTCTTGCAGTAATCTCAATAGCTAGTTTTAAATGCACAAGAAGTAACACTTCCTATAGCAAAAGATGTTGACCTTTTGCCTATAGCTCTTCAATAAGAATTCCTTAGAGTTTGCTCATAATAAAAACTTTATGTCCACATAAACTTCAAATTTTCCATTCACTTTATAATTTCTTCTTTTTCAACTCATCTCATTTCTTTCTCTACCACCCACCCATCTTCCATGTCATCATTTTACAATGTTTTCAATAACATGGTGAATTCGCTGACGTATGTTGTCGTTGTTGACCTTCAATTCTCACCACCTTTATTTGGAATGTACAATGATCAAATTAGTAGGTATAAGCTTTTCAAAATTTATTCATTTTTAGTGCATAGATTTTGTTTGTTATATCTATTACTACATTAAATATATTGTTGTGTTGTTATGCCAGTTTTGTACCTTGTGCCAAGTATGACAAGTGTTGACATTTGTCCATGTTTCGTAGAGGCAGGGAAGGTTACTAATTCCCAATGACATTTTGATTTATTCATCAAAGATCCTCAAATTTTTACTCTCTCTTTTTTTAATTAAAATCTAGTTTCCATAGTACGCAAGTGTCAACTGTCATACCCTTATTCCTAAATAATTCCTAATTTTCAAACTAAGATGTGACCCAAATTAAATGATGTGACCCAAATTCAATTTTGAAGTGATTCTCACATATCTATGATTTATTTCCCTTAAAACCACATTATTATTGCTCATGACATATTGTTCATGATGAAAATTCACAAAAGAGAATGTGAATAGGGTTCATGGTTTTCAAAAAAAAAAAAGAGTCTAAACTCACAGAAGGGAAGAAGGTAATTGTGCAAACAGAGCAGAATTTGAAATTAGAAAACACAAATGGGAAGATAGTTGTAGTGACAAGAACCAATAGAACATACTTAGAAGTAGACCATAGGGGTGTTTTTCTAGTCATCTCCTTAGGATTTTTGTCTAGTCGGCTAATAAAGAGGTTTTTTTTTAAAAAAATTTGTATATAAATATGAGTTTCATTTTTTACAATTTGCATTTATGTGAAATCAAGTTATTGGCTTTTGAATTGGGTAGAAAGAAATATTTGACAAACTTCAACCTATTTTCAAATTTTGGAGGAAGAATTTACGACATGGGCAATAAAGATAAAAGAGCAAGTAAATATTCACGAAGAAGAACTAAGGAACAAGAAGATGAAAATTGTCAAAAAACTCTAGCAAGATACTATCTTAGATCAGGTACACATGCACAATCTTTTTTCCAATGTATTTAATTAGTTTATTTAGTTAGGATTAGGGTTTAAATCCAATTAGGAATATCATATTTATCTTAGATAAGCATTACTAGATTAACTTAATATTAAGAGTTTATTTGAAATTATGTTCATATTTAGGCCATTAGGGTTTATCCAATTATGTCCATATTAGTCCTTAGGGTGAATATTACATTATGAATTTATTTAGCATGGGAATTACCTTGTTTATTCAATTATGTTAATAATTTATAGTCCATTAAGGTTTATTAGATTATGATTAAAATTAAATAAATGAATTTATTTAGGATGTAGTCAACCAGGACAACCTATCGACATTGGAGAAGGTTCATCCCAAGTTCAAACAGGTACATGTGCATCTCTTGCAAGTATATAATATAGATCTTTCTAGAATTCTAGGTCTCTATCAAACTTTATATCTTTAATTTTTAAATTTAGTGAGCGATATTTCCCCTTATAAAATTACTTGATTTTATTTTTTATATCGTGCACATGCAATTCTAGTAGATGATGAAAATGTTGGACATGAGGAAATTGAAGATGAAGCAATGGATATTGAAGAAGGACCATCTGAAGGTTAGATAATTTAATCAAGTACATAATATTTCACTCTTGAGTTAAACATGTATATATGTATACATATATGTCCCCTAAATCTAGATTGTATCTTAAGACTTTGTTTCATTTTTTCTTGTGCAGCCCGAGATCAAACAACAAATGAGAATGTTAATTTAGCTCAAAGATTGAAGAGAAAAATTAATCATAGAAACATAGATCATTTAATTGAAATGGATGTGGAAACATTGAGAGAATATGCTAATCAACCTACACATACTACGAAGAGGAAATTGAATAAAAAGTCTAAAGACATAATTGCACAATTTGAGAATCTATCAACAGTGGAGAAAACTCAACTATTATCAATTTCACTTCTCAAAGATGAATTAAAAGAGCCACTGAGACTATTGGGTATAGATACAAGTATAAAAAAGATGAGGACTTCTAAACTAGAAAAAGATATTGTTGAAAGTGTTAAGGAAGGGTTACATTCCATTGGGAAAAAAACTAGATCTGCAGATAAATCCATTGCACGAAGAGTGATACTGACATCTATTTTAAATAAGAAAACATCTCAAAATAGACAGATCTCTTCATTATCATCTCATTTCGGGTATAGTCGGAAGACAGTATTACATTATCTAAAAAGGAGAAACAATTTGAATGATAGTACATTAGAAAGCAATTGGGCACTAATGTGTAGAGCTCCTCGATCTGACATGATTGGGGAAACAGTTAAGAACTTAGTTATTCAATTTTGGATTGATAATACTCGTTCTTCACCAAATAGAAGAGATATCATCAAGCAGAGGATTGGGCCCAAGGAATATATTCAACACGTAAAACATTGGTTGGATGTCACTCAACATGAATTGTATCTCTCATTTTGTAATTTAAATCCTAACATAAAGATTGGACAAACAATGTTTGAAAGATTGAAGCCCTATTTTGTGAATATAAATAAATCTTTTGAAACATGTTGTTGTCGATATCATGTTGAATTTGATCTGTACTATGAAGGGTTTCGAAAGATGATAGAAGAAAGTGGTGAAACTTCTCAAAATACTTTTCCTAAACGACCGAGTCAATTCATAACATCAATCTTATGTGAAAAACCAAATGATTGTGTCTGTGAAATAGATTGCATAAGAGGAACTTGTGAAACATGTGGTAACTTGACTAAATTTACTTTGAGAGAAGAAGATACTAATACGACAAGGATGGTAAAATGTAAGAGATATAAGTACATAAAGTCAGAAACAAAAGCTGGAAAAGAATCAACAAGGTTAGAATATGTAGAGGATGAGATATCGGTTGGAGAATTTATGTCAAATTTTCGTAAATTGATTCAACCATATATACGCCATGCATTTTTTGCTAAGTGGCAAACAGAAAAATTTCAAACACTAAGAGAAAATTTCCCACTTGGAACAATTCTATCTGTTGTTGACTTTGCAGAGAATTACTCTTTTGTATCTCAAAAACAACTTCAAGCAGAATACTACTATACAGAGCAGGTTACTATTATGGTTCAAGTGTCTTATCGACATGCACAAATTGATCTGGATGGTGTGGAAAGTACAAATCAAGCACGAGTCATTAAAAAAGAGTATCACTTTTATATTAATGATGACAAAGAACATGACACACAATTTGTGGAACATTGTTTTAAGACATTTTTTGAATATTTGAAAAACAAAAACATTAAAATAGAAAAACATTTGGTATGGTCAGATGGATGTGCAGCACAATTTAAATCAGCTAGACCATTTTATGCATTATGTAGATATCATCGATACCTTAATATACCACACATTTGGAGTTTTTTTTAGAGTGGACATGGAAAGGGTGAGCATGATGGTGCAGGAGCTTGTATCAAATGTGCTTTAAGAAAGTATCAAATGGACTATCAAGGATATCACATTAATAATGCTCATGATGTGGTTGAGTGGTGCAAAACACATTTTTCAGTGCCAACAAATATAGATAGCACATCATCAGAAGCGGATCGAGTCATACCATTTAGAGTGTTTTGGGAGGTATCAGGTATATATAAATTAATTTGTTCATATTTTTAAATTGAATCTTAAATTTATATTTAATATGTTACCTTAGATGATCTCTAACTAAATTATGGACCTTGTGTACACATTCAGGTGTTGATAGAAGATCAATGCATGCATGCAAGAGGGTAGAGAAGACACGATCTTTGCATTCAGTCATGAGTACAAATAGTAATGTGTGGTCATTGTATACAAGAGAATACTCATGTTTTTGTCCTAATTGTATTGATGAAGACTATGGTGGTTGCATTAATCAAGAACGTGGATATGTGGGTGAATGGACTTTGGTGCCACTAGATGTTATTAATATGAATGAGTTTGAGGACGAAAACTATGATGATATTCCATTGATTTCTAGTGAGTATAACCATATTTCAGGATTGATTAGAGTTGGTATGTATGAACTATATATATACCTGGATCATGTACATGTATACATTTTTCATAATTTTGGTTAATTTTTATTATATATATGTACTCATGTAAATGACGTGTATCCAAAATTTTGACATATATAAGTTTGTGTAGGAAATGTTTTTGCAGTCATAGCAAAATCAAAAATGTAGAAGGTGCTAGCTATTATTTATTACGTTGCTACATGGAAAGAGAGAAGCTAACAAAGACTGAAATAAGTGATGAAATTGTTTTTCCCACAGGTTAGTATATAGTTGAATTATGTATATATGTATGTCAAGTATCTATATTTTTAATGAATTCAAATTCTTTGGCTTAAATTCAAGATTGATGTATTTTTTAAATGTGTACATGTGCAGGTTCTGTTGTTTTACAAAGAACATATTTGAAGCAAATAAAAGTACTTAAAAGTGGGATTCATTTCACCGATTATCAACCTAACAATAAGGTATATCAATATAGTAACCATGTTATTGCCACTGGTCTAACTCTTCATCCAGTCAAAGGACCTGGAATACGTAAGTGGAGGCTCCATATTGATGATCATGAGAAAATATTAAATGTTATCCAAGAATGAGTTGATCCACTTGATATGAGATAGAAACAACTCCTAATTTGAAATGTAAGTCAAGAACAATTTGAAATTTGGTTCAAACTATTTGAAATTTGGTCAAGAAAAATCATTTGATCAATTTGAAATTTCATGGAATAACTAATTTTCTAAATTGAACTTTTACTCTTTCATTTTGAATTTTCTAAAGTAACTAATTATAGAAATTATGAACTTATATGTACATGTGTGTACACTAATTACCTGACATGTGCACCTTGAGGGAAATAAATTCGAACACCACTTGTCTTAAGAGGATGAAATTAGGATTTTGTAAAATTAATTATATTGAACTTTCTATTTCACTTAACTTGTCAATTTTTGGACACATGTACGCTTTCAATTTAACTAATTAGGGCATGTGCTTTCAATTTCAGGACATGTGAGCTTTCAATTTAACTAATCACTTGACATGTGAGCTTTCAATTTTAGGACATGTGAGCTTTCAAGTTCAAATTGCGATTTGTTTAACTAAATTTTGAACATGTACATGTTTTAAGTTGGACTTGAATTAGAACATTAGGCTTAAGGGGATAAAATCCTAGGATACATGTGCGCACTTGAATTAAAATTTCACTATGATTAAAATTTGAAATGGAACTCAAGGACAATTTGAAATTTGGTTCAAACTATTTCAAATTGTGTTGAACAATTTGAAATTTGGTGTCCAATAACTAATTTTCTAAATTGAACATTTACTCTTTCATTTTTAACTCAATGCAAGAATTAATTTGACTTTCTATTATATTGAACTTTCTATTTCATTTAACTTGTCAATTTTAGAACACATGTACACTTTCAATTTAACTAATTAGGACATATGCTTTCAATTTTAGGACATGTGAGCTTTCGATTTAACTAATTACTTGACATGTGAGCTTTCAAGTTCAAATTGCAATTTGTTTAAACTAAATTTTGAACATGTACATGTTTTAAGTTGGACTTGAATTTTACAACATTGGGCTTAAGGGGATAAAATTCTAGGATATGTGTACAAATAAAAGGGATGAGTTCTATAGATTTACTCGAGTTAGGAATTATGTACAACCAATTACCTGATACTTTAACATTTAATACATGTTCAATATATTACCAAACATTTAAATTACATGAACTATTTATATATATATATATATATATATATATATATATATTTAATCAATATATTAAACATGCACATACATATCTAAATAAATTACTTACATATCTTAGATAGAAACAATTTATAATATACTAGATCTAGATCTAGTATGTACATTAGATTCCACAACATAATGCAACATGTATCAATCATCTCGAAAACAAATAACAAAGACATGTATCTATCTAGAGATCTATCAGAAGATAATATCAAATATAAATATAGTGTGCACACATGTAGACATGTAAATCCAGGTACATCTATATCAAATCAAATATAAATATAACATGCATCATGTGTGTATATAAAGTGTCTATCTAACATATATGAATGTCTCTCTGGATGAAAGTCTACAACAAATCATCTAGATAAAAAAAAACTATAGATCATCATGTGCAGGACTATCATCGCCATGCCTCCTCACAACGCGCTCTGAAGACTGACTAGTATCAAGGTGCTCACTAGGATGTGCTAACCCCTATATATAAATTCAAGAGAAAGTGATATCAATATATACATACATTTAATAAAGAGAAAGTGATATTGAAATACATGTACATGTATTTAATCAAAACATAAATAAACATTACCTATCCACTACTGACATCATCCAATGAGTCTCAATGACGTACATGATCTAGCATCAAAGCTGGAGTAAAAATAGGCACATCCCCCTACATTGTACACATGCACGGGCAACACATCAAATTAAAATTTCTCTACATGATTACATTTGAACCTACGTGCATGATATACATGTACATGTGCACACATGCCCATGTCTAAATTAAATTAGTTTGAAATGATTGAAATTTTAACATGAACTTGAAATTTTTTTTACCTGTGTAGATGGTGACATCTGATAATACTCGGACTGCCTAGCATCGATCGTGTCCACTAATGCATCCAGAATTCATTGCGTCACATCAAGCTCAATCTCTGCATCTACGCGGGCCCCATGGTTGGTGACTGGCACATGTCCTAATAATGACGAGCCAAGTGGACTATGTACATGAGATGGCATAGAAGTAGAATCATCACGTGTCAACAAGTCCATCCACCCTGTGGTCGACAAGCTCAAATCAACATCATCAAGGCCCACATCTGAACTCTGAGCCTGCACTGTAACACTGGCTGAAGGGTCTGTGGTATGTATATGTCTTTGTGGAGCAAAAGAGTGGTAAGTAGATGGATCATCATGTGCACTACCACCATGACAACTACCTGATTGATGAGAGGAATATGGCTGAGGATGTGTCCTAGTACTACCATGGACACGACCTCGAACATCTAATATGGGTATGCCAAGATGCTCTAATACAAATCTATATGTATCTAATAAATCCTCAGCCAAACCAATCATAGTATCTCGTGCCAACACTCCAATGAGACCCTCTAAGCTAGCCACTGAAGGGATGCTTAATGCACTGTACAAGTCTCTTGAAGATGAAGCATAGGATGATGATCTGGAATGTTGACGAGACATCAAATACTGACCAACCTCATCACTCGAAATAGATCTAATAGCTGTTGCAATCTCTCCAACTCCCTGAAGGACCCCACGTAACTGAGTGGTACGCATGGCCTCATTAGCTGATGGACCTAACACAGGGGAAATAGCAAGTGTCCTCTCTCTAACAATCGATCTATGTGCCAGTGGAGGATGACATGGCTACCTATCAGCCAATCTACCATGCCCCTGTCCTAAATGTCCTGGTAAATATGTGTAGTTCACCGCCCTGCGTAAGCGAACCTCTGTATAAAGCTGTCGGGCAAAATAGAGTGGAATTTGGTCGTTATTTGGATAACGACCATGGGCAGAAAGGAAGCATGGGTATATCAATGTAGCCATCTATGGATCTATACACTTAAGGGGAGAATACCCCTTCACATACTTTTGTGAAAGATAATGAGGGAAACATTCCCTCTTTAGGACATCTTTGGGCACCAAGCCCTGCACCTCCTAGAGTGAAAGACCAAAGGAGACCTCTCGTCTCTTACTGTCAAGGACAACTTTTATAGTATGTGTAGAATATGGGGTAGCGCCATGAATCTCATCTCAAATAAATGTCAAGCTGCGTAAGATAGTCTAGCATGTACCACTATAAACACTAGAGCATGTGCCACTAGTCAAGGATTCCTGGAGTCTATGAATCTCCTGGTTAGTGTGATCATAGAGCTCCTGAGGTGGGATAGGTAGCTGATCACGGGGGACATGATGCTGGTTAGGGGGGATAGGTTGCTGCTCAGGGCTTGGGATAGGCTGCTCGAGCTCGGGTATAGGCTGCTGCTCAGGGCCCAGGATAGGCTGCTCGAGCCCGGGTATAGGCTGCTCGAGGGGGATAGGCTGCTCGAGGGGGATAGGCTGCTCAGGGGGGATAGAAGGTTGTTGATTAGCCATGTCAATGTATGTAGGTGCATGTATAATGTGTAAACCTGAAAATTAAAATTAAAATGTATGACATTTAATAAACTTGAAATTTATATTAACATATATGTATGTACAATTTGACAAAATTAAAAAACTTGTATCTAAATTGTTTTAATAAAATTAAACATGCACATACACGTCTACATATATATAAAAGTCCTAAAACTTAAATGAACATATACCTTAAAAGAAAACTAAATTTTAAAACACATATGTTGTTATATATATAATGTTTGTAACTCAGGGACCTTTTAAGAACTACATGTGTGCAAGTTATATATCTATCTAAGTTAGATTGAATTTTCAAAGGTTTTAGACATATGTGTGCACATAAACTTGTCAGATGTAATTTAGGTCCATGAAGTTTAAATATGTGCATATATATGTATAGATATATGTGTATATACATGTACATAATATGTATATTTGCACATATAGATCTATCAAGCACATGTGTATATATACATGCATACGTGTGCATATATATATATATATATATATATATATATATATATACACGTGCACATGATATGTGCAAATATATATATATCATGACACATATGCATATATAGATCTATTTGTGTACATATATATAACATTGATGTATCATTTTGAGACCTTGATATCAATGTTTAATTAGTTTTAGGATTAGGGTTCAATTTGGTTTGTACTATTTGATTAGGTTTACATGCTTAGGTTTCAATTAGGACAAGAGTTAATAAATTGAATTAACGTTTCAATTCAATCTTAGGGTAACGGTTCAATTTTGTTAATGGTTGGGGAAACGATTTAAGGTTAAATTCAAGGTTTCTACTATTAACTTGGGATATATAATTACCTGTTTATGATCATGGTTTAATTCAATTTGGTTTATAAGTATAATATTAATTAGTTAAGGGCCAGGGTTACCTTCCAATCTAGTTTGATATATTCAATTTGGTTTAAGGTCAAGACCCAGGGGTTAGTTTATTTTAGTGTTAAATATTAAGATATAATGCTAAATTATGATATCACTCTTTTTTTGATATTTTGATATGATGGACATGTCATAAATGACATTTCTATATGATTCTTTTGATATGATATGCATGGATTATATATATATATATAATCTTATGATTTAGCTCGTAAATTATCATTTATAATATAAGGGTTTAGAAATTAAATTTTAAGATCTTGAGGTTAGGGTTAGGGTTTGGATAATTAAATTTTAGTTTTAGGTTTAGGGTTAGAGTTAGAATTATGGTTAGGGCTATGATTTAGGATTGAGACCACGATTAAAGGGTTAGGATCATGTGGCCGAAGGTCCCAAGTACCTGAGTAGAAATTATAGTCTAGATCAATTAGGGTTAGTAAAGTAGGCAAGTTAGCATTTAGGATTTAGGGTTATAGTTATGATTCTAGGGTTAGGGTACATTGGGTTTACATTTCTATTCGTACTATTTATAGGGTTAGGATATGGGTTGACATTAGTATTAGTATTATTTTTAGGGTTATGGTTTGTACATCAGGGTTTAAATTTATGGATCTAGGATTATGATTAGGGCTTATAATTTAGGATAAGGGTTGGGGGTTATCATCTAGTATAAGGGAACTTACCATTATAATTTATGATTAGGGTTAGAATAATGGTTTAGTACTTAAATTAGTTTATATCTAGCTAGCTTTTAAAATTAGAGTTTAGCATTTAAATTTAACAAATTTTAGGATCTTAGTGTACATACATCTTGATTCTAGGGTTTAGTATAATTTAGGGTCGTGGTTTAACATTTATTCAATTATAGCTTATAGGTTTGTACATGATCATTGCTAGAAGTATGGTTAGAGGGTTAGGGTATGGGTTTACATCATGTTGAACTAGAAGTATGATTCTGAGGGTTAGGATTTGTATTAGCAATAAAAATTTTGATTATGGTTTTAACACATAGTTTAAATAAATTTATATAATTAAAGTTAGGATCAAGTATTAATATGATTTACTATTTAATGTTGGGGTTTATCATTTAGACCTCTACGGTTCAAATTGAGATTTAGAAAAGTTTTATGGTTTCAAGTGTGCATCTAAGATTAGGGGTTATAATTTATGATTAAAGGGTTTTGCAGTTAGGATTATGACCAGGTTTAGTATAATTTAGGGCTACTGTTTAGCATTAAGGAACTTAAGACTTAAAATTTAAGTTAAATATATTTAATCTTTACATGAACATTAGATTATATGATGTACATTTTTTTATGTAACTTGTATATTATTTAATCAAGTTATGTTCTTATAATTAAATTTTATTAATTAAAGGTTGTAACATGTATTCTTTAGGTCATACACATTCTAAGTTATATATGTTTCAAGTATGTATGTATATGTATGTTATATTCTTACCTAGATGCAAATTAATCTCTGGCATTCTTATATATGTATTTAATTTAGGATCTGGACCCAAGTTAAGACATGTGATTGAATTATAATATAGTTAATTATATACTTAGATTATTTTTAAATTCAATTTACAAACTGACATTATAGTTAATTCTAAATGAGGCCTAGCCAAGGGATCCAAAGAACTAATCAAAAGTTTTACTAAGCAAACAATAACATACATACAATAATTTACAATTATAAAAAACATAAGAGATTGCAAATTCCTTAATGAGCACATTTACATTTCATTTTTAAATAATTATAAGTACTAAAAGTAAAATAAATAACACATCCACATGAAATAATATTAACTAGACTTCAGTTCAATCCATTTAAATAATTTATATATATTTGTTCCGAATGCCACTTGGCAAATTAATTCGGAATGCACAATCATCCACTGTACATGTCACAGGGTATGAAAGGCTGAAAGAATATACATTTATAAAATAGTTTACATCATCCATTTTTGATCCATGAAACAAAGTACAATACAATTTAAGTAAAATTATTTTAAATAGTATTAGAAATTTTTTGTTTGGATCCCTTGGCGAGTTGTTATGTGATTAAGTACTTACTTATATATGTTTAGGGTTTTATTGTACATAACTATATGGTTAGGTCATGATTATAGTTCAAATAATGAATTTAGGTCGAGGTTATATGGTTTTAGGTCAAGGTTATATGGTTCTAGGTCAAGGTTATATGGTTCTAAGTCAAAATTATATTTATTTGTAAAATTACATGTAACTTAAACAATAAATTTACATCTAATCTAATCATTCAACATTGTAATAAATACATAAATTAAATACATTTCAAAACATCTAAAATAATAAATTTTTAAATAAACTTTAAATTAAAAGACAATATTATATACTTAGATCTAATATAGATGAAAATTATCTTTAAAAAAATCTTATTTGTGCATTTAGAGATTCATAATAACATTAGAGGCTTAAGCATGAATAGTAAAATAAAATATACAAAGAAACATATATAAAAAATAATAAAATATACGAAAAAATATATAAATTTTAACTAAACCAATAGAAAAAAGGAAAAACAAATGTTTCATACCTTTTTCAGACAGTCGATAAAGCGGATGCCAGTCTCTCTCCAACTTTCGATCGAAATAATGAGGATAGAATCCGACTGCGCCGCTATTTATGCTAGGGGGTTTCATAGTTTCGATCGAAAGTTTAAAACTATGGGGAAACCCGCGTTCCAAGTTTCAATCGAAACTTTACTTAAGTTTCGATCGAAACTATTCGGCGCAGTTAGTTTTGATCAACAATTACTTTCTATCGAAAGTAATTAGTTTCGATCAAAACTTTGAAAAAGAGCTTCTATCGAAACTATACGGGTAATTTTTCGGACCTGCGCTTGTTTGGAGGAATTTCTTCCTGCGAAAAAGTGTAACCCACTATTGTGGGTTCACCCTAGTGTTTTACTTTTTGATGTAGAAGTAGTAAGAATATTTAATTCATGTGGCTAGTTAGGATATTTCTTGAAACTAACAGAGTTTGATGAAGAAGAAGCTATTGAATCTATATGTTCATTGGAGGAAGGTGAAGCAATAGTATGGGGATTGAAAATTGTTTCCACAGAGGATTAGATAGTGAAAGTAACTGGGTTGCCAGTAGTAGGAGAACACTACCCTAATGCACATGATGCTAGATCAGCTAGAGCCCAGTTTTTCATACCAAGTGACCCTCCATTGGATATTACTAAGCAGGGTGTTAGAAATAGTAGATCACCAATATAAATGAGAGGGGAGGTGAATTAGTTATATATTAATCTTAAATTATTCAGCCAACGTAAACAACAATCATAAAGAAATATGCATACACAATTACACCAGATATGTTGATTAGGGAAACCCTTGATCAAAGGAAAAACACTGGTGGGAATGATACCCAAAAAATAATGTACTAATTTGAATATTCCTTGTTAGAGGGTGGACCCTATTAGGGTTCTATTACAAAATTTAGTACAAAGAGTCCCTGTTAGGAGATTTTGAATCCCTATTAGGAGATTCCAACCCTGTTAGGAGTTGTAGAAGGTAGTTGAACCCACTATCCAAACAGCGTTAGGATCAGATCAATGAACCCACTGTCCAATTGATCTCGGTATTATTCCTTTTAGAATAATAGATGTGAGATAATATTTCACTTCTTCCTCTATCCAATACGTCAAACTTCTTCACCTTCATATCATGCAATCAAATTTGGAACTCTAAACCCATCAATAATAACCCTTGAGGTCAAGCATTAGCATATTACTCTGCTCCTCTCCTTCACAATTTGGAATTCTTCTTTGGCTCTTAATCTCCAAAAAATGATATCTATAACTCGAAAAACATCTTTCCTTTATACCAAAATCAACATTAATTCCTTGAGTCAGCTCACTGAACTCAATATTAATTCCTTGAGTCTGCTCCATACTTTATTATAAGTTAATTAAATAAAATACAAACTTAATTAATGTTTTCATCTCATAGTTATACACAATCTTTCACACATGTGACTTCCATACCTACACACTATTTGACATCATCAGTGGTCAGTGTACTACCTCTGGTTATCTGTGCAACCCTTCGTTCCAGATACAATGTGCTATATCAATCATACAACAGAAATTATTTTTCCAATGTTTTGTTTCCTTGCAGTTCTCTGTAAATCATCAATGACTTATGTATAATGTCAATTCAGGTTTTGCATACTTGCTCACATGTCACATACATGTTATAGTATATGTTGGTAACTATGCATGAGCAGATATGCAATGTATTGTCCTTAATAAAAAAATCATTATCTACTACTCTGCCAATTTTACTAACTTATTACTATGTTTTCATCAATGACAAACATAGTTATACATAATGTTAGTGTTCTGCAATACTCCCCCATAGCATCAGCATCCATGCTAACAATCTCTCCATTTGGCATTGATGGCAACATAGATGAAAAAAATCTAGTTCCTTAAATATTAACAAGTTTCTTCATCAATCAAATCTTGCTTCATGCAAATCTTTTATTGCAACACTTCTTCCCCACAGTAAAAACTTTTTCTAATGTTTGTCATGTCACTCTATCCCCCATTGACATCAATGTCAAAGATTATACATACAACAATCTATCAACATGACCACAAGCTGGTATGTTTCTTTACAACTTTTGCATATAGTTCTATAAATAACACAAGTGCCTAAAGACACTATTGCATGCCAATTTCCTATTGCCAAGAGTCCTTGACTAACTCTACTCATCACAGATTCTCTCCCATTGAGGAAGCATCAGCATATAGTCTAGTCTAACAATGGTGCTATATACCCTGGACTGATGTACTTTTTGCATCTTCTATTCTGAACTAGGTAGAGGCATGACCCCAAGCATACCTCTTAAGTATTCAAATGTATCCTTTGTGAAAATGTTTTCAATCTGTTCCTTAGTATTTATGTACTCCAATCTAATTTCTTTCTTAGCAACTTTCTCTCTCAACACATGATATTTTATGGGAATGTGTTTAGTCTTAGAATGTAAAATAGGATTCTTAGAGATGTTAACAGTACTTGTCTTATCACAGTAAATGATAACATGTTCTGTGAATGTAATTCCAATATCCTTCATCATCTGCTTCATCCATATTACTTGATTACAATTGTTTTTTGCTACAACATACTCTGCCTCTACAGTACTTTGTGAGGTACAATTTTGCTTCTTGCTCAGCCAAGAAATTAGTCTTCCCCCAAGGAAAAATGCTCCTCCATTAGTGCTTTTTCTATCATCCTTATCTCCAGCCCAATCAACAATTATATAAGTATAGACAGTAAAGTCATTTCTTTTGTCATACCAAATGTCATAATCTGATGTTCCTTTCAAATATCTAAATATCCTTTCTACTACTACATAGCGATATTCTTTAGGATTAGCTAGAAATCTGGCCATAATTCCAACTACATTAGATATATCTAGTATGCTATGAGTCAAATACTGCAATCCTCCAATCATAGATCTATACTTCTTTTTTTCAACAGTAAGTGTCTCATCCTTGCATGACAACTTGTGACACCAATAGGTTTACAATTTTCTAGATGAAATATTCTCAACAAATCTTGTAAGTACTTGGTCTGAGAGATAAAGATACCCTCTTTGTTCTGAATAATTTGCAATCCCAAGAAAAAATTCATTTCTCTTATCATGCTCGTCTCAAACTCATTCTTCATGTCTTCTGAGATTTTTTTATTGGCTTCATCATTTCCACCAAAAATGATGTCATCAATAAATACAATGATTATTAGCAAACCATCTTCTATTTTCTTCAAGTACAAGTTACTATCCGTTGTTCCTTTAGAAAATCCAAGCTTTTCTATGTATTTGTCCAACCTTGCATACCAGGTTCTTGGTGCTTGCTTTAATCCATACAGTGCTTTCCTTAGTCTGCATACCATATCCTTCTCTTATGTTAAAGGAAAATCCTCTGGTTCTTCAATGTAAACCTCTTCTTCAAGTTCTCCATTCAAGAATGTTGATTTAACATCCATCTAATATACCTTAAAATTCTTGTTTGCTACATATGCCAGGAACATTTTGACTACTTCCATCCCTGCTACAGGTGATATGTTTCCTCATAATCAATTCCTTCTTGCTGAGAGTATCCTTTGCATACAAGTCTTGCTTTATTCCTTATTACTTCTCCTTGTTCATTCATTTTATATATGAATACCCATTTTGTGCCAATCACACTTTTGTCCTTAGGTCTAGGAACTAATTCCCATGTGCCATTTTTAATTATCTATTGGATTTCTTCCTCCATTTCTCTTATCCAATGATCATCTTTGAATGCTTCATCTACGCTTCTTGGTTCTACTTGGGATATCAGACATAGTTCTTCATTAATTCTACTCCTTGTCATTACTCCCTTTTCTTTACTTCCTATCATCTGGTCAGAGGGATGATGTCTTATCATGTTCCTATTTGGGGTAGGATTTGTTGCTTCAACTCTTATTTTAGGCATTTTGCTATGTTCTTCTCTTACATTTTCAATTTGCATATTATTTTGCAAGTCGTTGTTAGTCTTGAGAAACAATGCATTACTTCTATTAGTCATTATAGAATAATCATCTCCATCAAAGTTATAATCCATTATCCTTTCCTTGGTGCCAAATTTTTCATCAATTTTAACATTTTTGTACTCTACTATAGTTATTGTTCTATAGTTGAAACATCTGTAAGCTTTACTTTTTAATGAATAGCCAAGAAAAATACCTTCATCACTCCTTGGATCAAACTTACTGATATCATCATCTCTCTTGATGTAACATTTGCTTCCAAATATCCTGAATTACATGACTGATGGTGAGTGACCAAACCATAATTCATAAGGTCTTTTGTCCATACCTTTCCTAATCTGTACTATGTTGAGTGTGTATACTATTGTATTGACTGCTTCTCTCCAGAAGGTCTTTGGTACATCATTCTCAAATAACATAGCCCTTGTTGCTTTAGCAATTGATTTGTTTCTTCTTTCAGCAATCCCATTTTGCTCAAGTGTATGGAGTGAAGATAGTTGTCTCTCAATAGCGTGCTTTTCACAATAGATATTGAATCCTCTAGAGGTGAATTCTCCTCCTCTATCTAATCTTAAGCTCTTGATTTTGACTCCAAATTCATTCTCAACTTTGTTCTTAAATATCTTGAATTTCTCAAATGCTTTCAATTTTTCTTTAAGAAAAGATACCCACATCATTCTAGTGAAATCATCAACAAAAATCATAAAGTACTTTTCTCCGTAGTATCCTCTTATTCTTGCAGGACCACTCAGATCTGTATGAATCAGTTCCAACTTTTGTGTGGTGCAAAACTGCTTGCTAGGAAATGAGGCTCTCTTCTACTTAGCTAAAATACATTCCTTACAAATAGTATCAGTGGGCTTAGTGATCTTAGGTAAATCTCTTACAGCAAGTGTATTACTGGCCTTCACAATATTATCAAATTTAATGCCACAAAATCTTCTATTTCATAGCCAACTATTGTCAATCTTAGCTACCAAACATGTTATTTCAATGGAGTTTAACTAGAATACATTAGCTCTAGTTCTTGTGCCAATACCAAGTAGTTTTCTTTCCTTGTTTTTGATAATGCATGTGTTATTACCAAATTGCAGTTAGTAACCTTTGTCCATAAGTTTTCTAATGCTCAACAGGTTATGTTTCAGTCCATCAACAAAGTAAACATCATCAGTGTATGTTTTACCATCAAGTGTGATAGATCCAATTCCTGTAATATGATAGGTTGCTGCATTGTTCCCTACTTTGACAATTCCTCCATCATGGCTTCTAAATTTGACAAACTTATTCATATCACCAGTCATGTGATGTGAACAACCACTATCAATGATCCAATCTTTCTTTTCAACTTGTGAGATCAGTGCACTCTCTTCTCTAATTTCTTTGTCAAGATCATCTTTCTTTATAGTGACGAACCCTAATTTGTGTTCACTCATGTTTTGATTACATTCCTTTTCTTCTTCATTACCATATAAACAATTTCTAGGTCTTCTAGACTTGAACCTTCCCTTATACTTTCTTTCTCTTTTAGGACACTTAGATGCATAATGACCATATTCATTACATGTCCAACATTTGAAGATATTATTACCATCTTTTTCTCTTTCCACAAGAAGAGCTACTCCCTTTTGAATCTTTTCTTCAATGAACTTGTTGTTGCTAGCAATGTCTCCCTGTTCTTTTGTGCTCCTTGCTAAACTAGGTTTGATATTTAGTTTACTGAATGTTGTCTCAACTTTTGCCAATTCTCCAGACAATTTTAGATCAAATTCTGCAACTTCCAATCTACCAAGTAATGTGTCTTTAGTGAAATTAGTGGTATAGGGTATCATCAACTGAATCATTTGTGCTACTATCTTGAAAGGTGGTGTTAGACTTTTCAAAATCTTCCATATCACTTCAATATCAAATTTCTTTTCATCATGAGATGTGATTCCTGCAACAATCTCAGATACTCTTCTTACATATTCATCTTCCATTACTTTAGCATCTTGGAAAGAACAATACAGATTTTGCAATCTAACCCTTTTTGCATGTGTATCACCCTCATAATTAGTCTCTAAAATTTTCCAAATTTCATGAGATGTTTTGAGTAATTTTACCTGACTATACTCACTTTCAAGTAACACTAATAGTATTTCTTCTCATTCCCTTATGTTTCACATAAACACTTCTCTTTGTTCCTCGGTATAGGTTTCAAGATTGTCTTCTTCTACAATATTTTTAGATGTCTTGGTTACAAGCCAATATCCTAGACCCATGCACAAGAGATGGGTCTTCATTTTATCCTTCCAGTTGTCGTAGTTTGTGCCATCAAATCTAGGACTTTCCTTTCTAAATAGATTCACCATGGTTCTCCCAAAGTTGTTAAACTTCCTTTCAAGGACCTGAAGCTCTAATACTAATTGTTAGAAATAGTAGATCACAAATATAATTGAGAGGAGGGTTGAATCAGTTATATACTAATCTTAAATTATTCAACCAAAGTAAACAGCAATCATAAAGAAATGTGCATACACAATTACACCAGATATGTTGATTAGCGAAACCCTTGATCAAAGGGAAAACCCTGATGGGAATGATGCCCACAAAATAATGTATTAATCTGAATATTCCTTGTTAGAGGATGGACCCTATTAGGGGTCTATTACAACATTTAGTACAAAGAGTCCCTGTTAGGAGACTTTGAATCCTTGTTAGCAGATTCCAACCCTATTAGGAGTTGTAGAAGGCAGTTGAACTCATTGTCTAAATAGCTTCAGGATCATATCAACGAACCCACTGTCCAATTGATCTTGGTACTATTCCTTTCAAAATAATAGATGTGAGATAATCTTTTTCTTCTTCCTTTGTCTAGTACATCAGAATCCTTCACCTTCAAATCATGTAATTAGATCTAGAACTCTAAACCCATCAATAGTAACCCTTGAGGTCATACATTAGCAAATTACTCTACTCCTCTACTTCACAATTTGTGATTCTTCACTACTTCTTGATCTTCAAAAAATGATATCTAAAACTTAGAAAAAATCTTTCCTCTATACCAAACTCAATATTAATTCCTTGAGTCAGCTCACCAAACTCAAAATTAATTCCTTGAGTTGGCTCCATACTTTATTATAAGTTAATTAAATGAAATACACATTTAATTGATATTTTTGGCTCAAAATTATACACAATATTTCACATGTGTGACTTCTATACCTGCACATCATCAGTGGTCAATGTACTACCTCTGGTTAACTATGCAACCCTTCATTCCAAATACAATGCGTTTTATCAATCATACAATAGAAACTATTCTCCCAGTGCTTTGTTTCCTTGCAGTTCTCTTTAAATCATCAATAACTTCTATACATCATTGATTTAGGTTTTTTGCACTTGCTCACATATCACATACATGTTGTAGTATATGTTGGTAACTAGGCATGAGAAAATAAACAATGTATTGTTCTTAATACAAAAATCACAGTCTGCTACTTTTCTTATTTGACTAACTTATTACTATGTTGTCATCAATGACAAACACAGTTATACATCATGTCATTGTTCTACAATACTCCCCCATAGTAGCAGCATACATGCTAAAAAAAGGATGCAAAAGAATGTCTCTTATGGTACTGTAAAATGAGTTGGCCATACACATTACCAGGTATTTTACCTATGAAGGAAGATTTTCATATTTGCATGCACATCATTTTAAGTTTCTTAGTAATGTAAGGAATAATTTTCCAATGAATGTCCCCAATTTCTTGTACAATATGTTATGCATTAGAGCTAAGGAAACCCAAAAAGGGAAGTTGAACTTTGTTACTCACCATGCCCTAATCAAATTTCTCATAGAGAGATCTCTTAGGGATGCCTCTCCCACATTATGGAAAAATTTGTCCAACATAAAACCCTACAACCTCAAGCTACCCCTAATGAATAGCCCAGTGAAGAAAATGTATTCCCCATTGACACAACCACTAAGCAAAGAAACCAAGGTGTGGAAACTGAAAATGTGCAAGAAAATGTGTCTTTACCCACTCAAAAGAGCAATGTACCTACTTCTACAAAAACAAAGAGAAAATAGAAGTTATAATAAGAAACCTTGACTTTGATAGCAGAAAAGAAAAATGCCATAGCCTCAAAACAAAAGAAAAGAAAGTCAATTCCTATAGTAGGCACTCCTATAGTGAAGACAACGAAAAGGGTTAGTAGGAAAAAGGTCATGGTGCTTGAAGAAACCCCTGTGCAAAGAATCCCTAGAGTGAAAGGTAAAACTCCTAAAGTGTTTGTAGAAACCCAATCCACTTCACCGAAAACATCTAATGAAGAATCTCCAGTACAAGTTGTTTTGGATGATTCCCCCAATCAACCTAAAATTCTAGACATTTTTCAAAACTCTGATGACGAATGTAAGGTCGAGATGAATGAAAGCCAAAATAAACCCCCAGTAAGCCAATAGGATACTCTAGGCCATAAAGAAGAAAAAGCCCCAATAACACATCAGTTAACCTATTCAAAAATTTCCCTAGTTCCCTACAAGTAAACATGGTTTATAAATTTCTTGGAATAGTCATGGAGGGAACAAAGGAAGAAAAATAACTAGAAAGAAGAAAGTGGCCCAATTACTTTGTAAATTCTTCTTTTTCGGTTATATAATAAACATGTGTTAACAACCTTATGGAAAGAGGAAAAAATGGAAATGAAGAAGATAATAACAAATCAAGGTGAGGAAATTACATACTTAAAAGAGAAATTGGAAAAATAGAACCAAAAGATGGATTATGGCCTTAAATTGGCTAACCAAATAATTACATGTGGGCCACCACATAGGATCTATGTTATTTGTTTAAAAGAAAAATTCCTTTAATTCCAGCTCATGATGGCCCTCAGAGATATAAATACAGAATTCAAGTCAACTCAAGAATTCTATGGTTTATACCAAACTCTTCCATCATGGCAACAAAATTTAGTCTATGAATTATATGTGCACAATTTCATTATCTCTATATAAACTCAATGGAATCCTTTCCCTTACATAGGGGATATACACCTTAGGGCCCTAATGTTGTGAATGCACAATGAGGCCAATTATGATAGATAGTTGAACAATTACAGAGATGAGGAGAGAATAGAACCCCTACCATTAAGAGCAAAGAGAAATAAACTAAAAGAAATGATTAGGGATTGGTTCAAGTTGAACTATGAGAATGTTCACAAGGAGATAAGAAAGAAAAGCTTTGAGGCCAAAACAAAGGTAGATGCAGAATATGATAACATGCCTTACTTTTCCTTCCAGAGAGTCATGGCTAGTGTTAAAAGTAGATGGGGTAGACTACCTGAGGGAGTCAAAAGATCAAAGCTACATAGTCCTATCAACCTAGAGGCAGCCCTTCATCAAACTCCAAAATATATATTAGCTACAAAGGTAGATTAAACCAAAATTTTTGTGTCCACTAGAAATGGAGCCACCTATGCTCCTTTGGCCCCTATATGACATCAACTCTAAACGACTTGATAGGTTGCAAGAGGATCATAGAAGGGAAGTGTGGGAAAGAACAAGAGTGTTATACTACACCTTCAAGAGTAGTAGGTGAGGGAGGACTAAAGTTGGAGACTTTTGATCAATGGCTAGAAGATGCAATGCTTGAGGACAAGCATTAAACTTACTAGGGAGAAAATGATAAGGCTAATTATTGCCTCTATTTTATGATAATTTTTAATACTCTATTTTAATACTACCAAGACATTTGTGAACTTATGCTTAGTTGAACTTATGATAAAGTCCAGATAAAACAATTAACCCATGGGTAGATAGTTATGTCATATTTTTCCAATAGTATACATATAATGTAGTATTTCATATAACCATCAGAAAGTGTGTTCTAATATTTGGATTTAGTTTGATTATGCTTATTTGAAAGTACTTATGCATCATAACTAACTTTTTAGGCAAAAAGTTGGAGGATGATCAACAACATTCAAGGAGGAGTGTTAAAGTCCAACCGTGGTGGAAGAACCATAATAGTACTAGGAGACATGACTGCTACAAAGGAAGAGCTATTATTCCAAGAATGAAAGGATGAAGTGTTGCTATATTCCCTCTACATTTACTATTGTGTTGAATTGGTTATCCAAACTTTATTGCTTATACCATGAGTTATTATATTTCCTCCTTCTCTAGTAGATTTGTAGTTTGTTTGTTTTCTTTCCTATTTTAGAATAAGTGTCAATCCTCTATTTATATGGATTGGATTGATAGTTTTTCTATTAGAGAAAAGTTTATGGAAAAATAATATTGACTCTCATAGTGATTTTTTTTTTTAAATTATATATTTTTCTTATGTAAGGAGTTTTGGAATATAATGACGTAATTATTGGTTTTCATTCTATATTAGTAGATTAGTAAAAGCCAACCAAGGGGGCACACTTGGAAGGTGGTTTAGACAAGAGTAGTGTAGATTTACTTTCAACATTTCAAGTATTTCAAGTAGAAGTTATAAGTTTCTCCCTACATCATCATACTTTGTGAGTGTTCCTGCAGTATTTGCAAGAGTAGCTATAGTGGATGGTTTGAGTTGAAATATAAGTTAGTGTTTAGTTTTATTTCTATTATTCATTTTAGTAAAGAGTTAAGTGTGTTACTTTCCTACAGCACTAGTGTAGGTCTTTCTTTGCATTTTACTTTCCTACAACATAAGCATAGTGACTGCTTAAGAAACCTAGTACACATATCATGCTGACCATTTCAAGTATACGTCCCTAAGTTGAAAAATTAAATGCACCTCATGGTGGGAGAATTAATCCTTATATTGAATAAACTATTCCTAAGTAAGGCCTTGGGCATGATTATCACACACCTATTGTGAGGTAGACAAGCAGGCCAATAATATCCATCTCTTACCAGTTTTGTTGCTAGGCTCAAACCATTGAAATGGCTTCCACATATACCTTCATGTACCTAATGTAAGGCAGTTTTAGCTTCTTGTGATTCAAGGCATCTAAGAAGGGTTTGGTCAAAGGATCTCTTGTAAAGGGTGTCATTGATGATGACATATCAAGCAGCTTATTGGATAAAGGCTTGATGTTCATTCTTGGATAAGTTAGGGGATAGGATTTGGACATGTATGTAATCATAAATGTCTTGATACCAGGGGGAATTGGGACCTACAAGTTCATACATAAACTCAAATTGAGAGAGTTGAAATGCTAGAATCAAGAGTTTCTTGACAAGGAATTCACAATGCTCCACATTTTAAGGCATGTCAATCATAGAAGTGATAGTGACCATAGTGCCAACTTGCTGGTTGTGTATTCTTGGGAGTTGATGAAAAGAAATAATGATAAGTTTTGATTTGAGAAAATTCACCATCTACTTGTAAGGCATTAACTTATCGTCTTTGGTTTCATAGTAATCATTAACTTGTCAGATGACTAATGGAGAATCACCGAATACTTGCAAATGATGTAAGTTCCATTGGATGGCTAGTTTCATTCCTATGATCATTGCCTTGTATTATGCTATGTTATTTGTATAACTAAATTCTATCTTGTATGACTTGGGGATTATATCTCCTTGAGGTGTGACAAACATAATGCCAGCTCTTGAACCATTTACCATACCCGATCCATCAAAGTAAAGCTCCCATTCATTAGCTATATCCATGTTAAATATGGCTTCATCTGGAAAATCTATCAATGTGGAAAAATCATTTGTCATAGGTGCTTTTGCTAACTGATAAACTATCACTTGTACTTTGATTGTCTTTTTGTTCACATATTCAATGTCAAATTCACTAAGGATCATAACCCATTTGGCTAAGTGCCCTATGAGAGTAGCTTTACTTAGGAGATACTTTAATAGGTCAATCTTAGAGACAAGCATTATTTTCTAATGGAATATGTAATGCCTCATCTTTTGGGTTGCAAAGACAATAGAAAGGCAAGCTCGTTCAATGAGTGAATAGTTTAGTTCATATCCTAAAAGTGTTATTCTAATGTAATAAATGGCTCACTCTCTCCCTCACTCATCATTTTGTGCTTAAAAATCTTGTAATATTTTTTCCTTAGTTGAGATGTACAAAATGAATGGTTTTACTAGAATAGGAGACTTTAAAAATGGTGGATGTAGACAATAGTCTTTGAGTTGTTCAAAAGACTTATCACATTGGTTGTTCCATTGAAAGCATACTCCCTTGAATAATAGATGTTGGAATGAGTGAAATTTATCTACTAGTTGTGAAATGAATCTATGGATAGACTATAATCTCCCTTGTAGACTTTGTAATGTTTTCAGATTTGTTGCAGAAGGCATTTCAAGTATTGCTTTCACTTTTTTGGGATCAACCTTGATGCCTCATTGAGAAACAATATACCCTAGGATATTTTGAGAAACAACTCCAAATACACACATTTTAGGATTCAAATGGATCTTATAGCTTTCCATTACATTGAATATTTTGTCTAAGATGCCCAAATGAACACTTCTTCTAAGGGATTTGCAAAGTAAGCCATCTACATAGTCTTCCATTAGGATGTGCATGAAATCATAGAAGATAGTAGTCATTGCTTTTTGATATGTTTTCCTAGAATTTTTAAGGCCAAAAGGAATGGCATTCAAGTAATATGTTCCCCAAGGACATATGAAAGTTTTTTTGCATTTGGTCCTCGGGAGCTATTCTGATCTAGTTGTATCTGGAGAATCCATCCATCACTGATAACAACTATATCCATTTTTCATGTCTATGATGATTTCTATATTTTTTAATGGTAAATCATCTTTGGTACATGCTTTTTTGAGATCATGGAAGTCTATGCATATTTGGGTGCCCCCAGAGTGTTTACTTACTAGTGCCAAGTTGGATATCCACTTTGCGTAGTCAATGGGTCTTATGAAGCCTGCATCTAATAGTTTTTCAATTCTTCTTTGAAAAGGAGAGTTACTTGAGGATACAAATTTCTCAACTTCTTTTTTAATTGCTTTCACTCCTGGTTTTAATGGCAATTGATGAAGGACTAGTTCAGAATCTAATCCAGGTATATCTGTATAAGACTAGGCAAAGTTGATCTTCCTTTCTAGAAAGAATCTGACCAACTAATCTCTTTCTTCTTGTGATAATAAATTTGAAAAATGTATGATCTTAGGGTTGTTAGGTGTTCTATATTTATCTCTTCTATCATTTCCACAAGAAATGCTCATCTTTCCTTGAATAGCAGTATGTCCAATCTTCCATCATTGGGTGCCTCAAAGATGTTTTCACCTTTGGATAGTCCTTTTTTTTTTACTTTTTCATAGTCTAATGGCACCTTTAAGTTTTCACCAAGAGACCTACTTTTGTCATTTTTTTATATTTTTCCAATTTTGCAACTAGAAGATGGAGTTGACTCCCCAAAGTATGCCATAATGTTTAGGTCAATGGAAAAACCTAACTTATGGTCTCCTCATAGTAGGTCTTCATTAAACGCAAAGAATTTTGTCATTGCATCATAATTTTTGCACTAATCAAAGGTTGATGGTCCTTGTTGGTCCCAATCAATGAGTTTGGGTAAACTAGGGAAATTCCATCATCAGTGTTGAATAAATTGTGGTTGAAGGAAAAGATATGGGTATCACTGTCATATGGTTCATAAGCTCTATGTTCAAAGGTGAGAGGGCTTGGGTCTTGTCGTATTTCATCATAAGATTCTAAATGCATTGTAGGACTAGGTGGGGTGTCATTGATGTGTTTATCCTATATTGGTATTTCATCGAGATCAAAGATGTGGCCAAGACCATAGGAGCTATCGGGATCATCAATGTTGGGTTTAGTTTATGTCGTTTAAGGTTGGTTGTTCTTAGATGCCTTTTTGTAGTTTGAAACATTCACATTCTTGGATGAGGATGACTTAGTATTAGGAAGGCCAAATAAAAATGGCTTGAATCCAAGTCCCAGGCTATGAGGTCATCTTGCTACAATAATAGGCTCAGTAATGCCTTATTTTATAGGTCCCAGGCCACTACATTGGTCAAATCCCTTTTTATACATGATTTTAAATTTAGGACCATACTTTTTTAGTGATATAAGAGTAGATTTTTGTTCTTCCTTAGCCTTTTCAATCCATGTAGATGTGTTCTCATAAATATGCTCTTCATGTAGGCCACCTCCACTAGTGAAAGTCACAGGATGTTTCTTTTGTAATGTGAATTTAGGTCTCATATGCATAAGTTGTGGTTCACCATATGATTTGGGAGAAAGAGGTAACCTCCTGATGTGGAAAGCATGTGACACAGAATATTCATCACAACCTTGATCTTCAATTTTGAGCTTTCCTTTGAATTCAGTTGTGAGTTTGGAAAGATTGACATATTTGGAGGAATCAAGTGGATTTGCTTCATTATTTTTTGGGATTTAGTGTGCAATGGTTACTCTAAGACTAGCATAGAATTGGAATGGGTCTTGATCACTAGGGATGCTAACCTCTACATTTTTATAGGCAATTTTTAAGCATTGGTGGTATGTAGAAGGCATTGCTTTCATAGCATGAATCCAAGGGCATCCTAGTATCATGTTGTATTTCATTTCAATATCTAGGACCTAGAATAATGTATTCTTGGTAGTTGGACCAACTCTTATGTGTAACATGATAATGTCATTGGAGAAGCATTCACCATCATCATAGGCCTTTATTATGATTATGCAAAAGGGATCCACATCTTCTTTAGAGTAACCCAAACCCTTGACAAATTTAAGGGTATAGGTGTTTAGTCATGCTCCATATATCAAGACACATCTAACCTTGGCGTTATGGATAAATACTTTGAGATGAAAGGGGTCATTTTGGTTGGATCTGTCTTTAGGCATATCTTAGGGTGAAAAGGTGATATGTTGTGATGTAGACAGGTTCCCAACCATGGCCTAGAACTCAGCAAAATCAATGTTATATGGAACTATTGACTCTTTTAAAGCTTGGTCAAGGATCTTCTGATGCTAGGGTGATGCATGTAGAAAATGCAAGATGCATATTGGTGCAAGTGTTTTTCCAAGTTGGTCTACAAGGTTGTAATCTGAAGAACTAGGATCAATAGGTTTACCAAGGGTCATGGGTCTAGTAGAGGTTGTAGATCTAACTGGGGTTATAGGTCTAGTCGGAGCTCCAAGTAAGGTGATCTAAGTGCAGCATGTGGTGACAGCACAATGAGGGTCTTCATATTTTAAGGTCAATGTGGATATGTGGAAGTCTAGAAGTCTGACTCATTGAAATAATTGATGGTGTAGTAATATATATTCCATGTGTAATTTACATTAGCCTGTGCACTTTCATTTGAACTAGAGGCTTCCCCTTTGTCATGATTACCCAAAGGATCTTTGAAAATAGTATGATTAGAATTGGATGCTAGTAGTAATAGATCGAGAATAATCACACTATCATTAATAAGGTCTTGGATTTTACGTTTAAATTTGGAACATGAAGTGGTCTTATGTCCTTTAGTGTGATGGTAATCATGAAATTTGTTGTCATCCCACCAAGGAGGTTTACTTGATGGTTCACCTTTGGTTGGAGGTAACTGTAAGAAGTGATTGCTAAGTAATTGTTGAAGTGCAGTCTTGAGTGGTATCCCTAGGGGTGTAAATTTTCTATCTTTATTTTTAGGGTGTCTTCATGGTCTTCCTTGTGCAAGGCTTCTATTTTCAGTTGTTGAGGTGGTGTTTGGCTACAAGTTTGTGAGTTTGGAGCATTTGCACCTTTAAGATTCATTTGAGGTTGTGTCATGTTGATCATTTGTGCATCTACAATACTATTATTGGTTACATTCTTGTTCTTGGATAAATACTTTTCCTTGTCATTAGATGAGTTTGTATTGGTGTTTACCTTCTTTTTTTTTAGGATGCCCTTATAGATGATGGAATCTTCAATGCTAGCTCCCTTTTTTATTAACTTAGCAATGGTGCTCAGGCTTTTGATCTTAACTTCCTACATTAAATTAGGGACTAGCTTTTTAGTGCATAGATTAACTTGTTGTTCTTTGAGAATATCCAGTGAGAATTGACTGACAAGGTTTCTCCAACATAATAGGATTGTTATGAATGGTTCTATCTTCTTTTGTTTCATTGAGAATATATCAAATAGTGTCACCTCATTTTTTATGTTAAAGGAAAAGTGGGATATGAGTTTGTCTACTAATTTTGACCAAGATTTTATATAACTAGTAACCAGGTAATTTGGAGTACCATTCAAGTGCAAGCTCACTGAGAGAACAAGGGAATAGTCTCATAATATATGTGGGCTTATTATTGAGTTTAGTACAAGATGCACATAATTCTCTGATGTGGTCAATTGGGTTTCCTTTTCCTCAATATTTTCCAAAACTTGGTGCCGCAAAATGTTTTGGGAATGGAGGCATATACAAACTCTTGTCTAAGGGATTAGGACATAAATCCCTTTTGGCATATAGGACTTGTTTCTTCTAGACTCCCAATGCCTCAACTTGTTTGGCTAATTGTTTGAATTATTATAGTAAATCCTCATTAGGGTATTGAGTGTAAAGCCTTTCTTCAAGTCTTTTATGTCTATGAGTAGATTATTTTCTATGGCAAGAACTATGTCTACTTGATTCTAATATTTTTATGTCTGAAGACTCAGGTGATGTGTCGCTAGGAGGTGGAGATATGTTGGCACCTAAAAGATAGAAAGGTCCTTGTTGTGGTACTTTTTTTGGTATTGATTATGATTGTTCTACTGTGGGTTGTTGTTATTCTATTTGTTGTGGTTTTTGTTGAGATACCTTTGTTGGTTGAATGTGAGGACATGTATATGACTATTTTTGTGGAGGTATATGTTGAGTTTTTTGTGGAACATGTTGTTGTTGCAAGAATTTTTATTGATAAGAAATTTATTTCTTTAGGAATCTTTGATATTCCAACTATTATTTTAGTTGCCCTTGTTGTTTAGAAAACATGGCTTGTTGTTGTTGGAATTGTTGTTGGTACATGATGTGTAAGTCAAGTGGATTTAGACTAAGTTGTGTATTAGAGATATTAGGTCCCTGCACATTTGAGGTTGGCATTTTTGTTGTGGATGTTGATGTTGATATATTGTATGCATGTTAAGTGGATTTTGACTTGGTTGTGCATTAGCAACATTGGGTCTTTTCACCACTTGGTGTTGTTGTTGTCTTGGTAGTTGGTTATGTCTGCTAGGGGGAATAGTATGTTAGGGTCTTCATTTTTATACCTTTGGGTGTTTGATGTTTCACCTTGGGACCTCATATTTATTTTGAAATGAGCCACATTCCTTTGGGGAATTGGTGAAATATCAATAACACTCTTTTTTTGTGCTTTGATGGGGTTTTTTGCAATAATTATTGATGTTTGATCAGATGCATACACATAGGGGGCTCCATAGCATTTGATGTCATAATAGTTGGTAAAGTTATGAGCAAGGGTGTACTTGGTTGATTTTTTCCAAAGGAGGTATGTTTGGCACCCCTGTGGTTGATTCTTGGTCACTCCTCCTAGGTGCTACCTTTGTAGTTGAAATTTCCAAAGGTTGTTTCCCCTTATCTATGTCCAAATTAATCATAGGTTGAATGTGTTCAAATATGGAATTATCTTGATGTTTATACTTGGTTCCTTTGATATTGGGATTAAACTTGACTATCTCTTGGGCCACCTAGAGTTTAAAGTTTTTTCAAAAAAAAATTGTCTTGGAAATCCCTACTTGTTGGTCAAAAGAATAGTCTTGACAATTGAGTGTCAACACACTTAACCATTTTCACTATATATGTCGAGTACACAATGTATGCCGAGTGATCCAGAATTGTTCAGATGTCGAGTGATCCAAGAACATTCATGTGCCAAGAAAACTAGGATACAATAAGTGTCGAACAAACTAGGATATAACAGGTGTCAAGAAAACCAAAAATGTAGTAGATGTCGAGCAATCTAGAAATAGCATGTGCCAAGCATCAGGAATACAATATGTGTTGAGTGACTCAGAATCAACATAAGAGTTTGTGCCATCAAAAACTAAGATGTAAAGTAGTTTTTGCATGTCTCACAAAAGGATAAGAAGATAAGATTGAATCCTTGCAATTACCTACAAAATCAACATGTAGCCAATCAGAAAATTGGAGATAGCATGCAACCAATAGGTGAAAATAAAGGATTTGAGAGGGAATTTCAAGTTCGTAAATGCATAGAAAACCCTAAGTCCGCAATATCTTTATAAGGAGACCACAACACCATATTGAAGTTTTTGAAGAAGTTGTTGAGATTGCTAAGACAAGAGTTGAGAAGGTTATTGATGGAGTTATCAAATTGTAAAATAGAGCAATTAGCAAAGGTGTCAAGGACTTAGTGAAATGGACTGCAAATATACATCTAGTTGATCAGAATAGAGCAGGGGATACATTCAAAGATTAGACCACGTAGGGCTTAGAATGAGAAGAGTAGATGTAGTACCTGAATCCAGCAATTTGAGATTGCATTCAATTAGGTCAAATATTCTAATACTCTCTCACAATTGTATTAGAGGTTGAAATCATGTAGGAGAACCTTTGGAGAAGGTCATGAAATTCCTATTAAATTAGGTGGGTTTAACAACCTATTGTAAATCCTTTAACAAGCTGGCACTTCATGTAAGTGTTTGTAAATCCTCTAACTAGGTCACTATTGACACAATGTAAAGCCTTTAACAAGGTAGGCCTTTCACAAGGCAGACCATCAGAAGTGGTTGAACATTGACTGCTGCAATAATTTTTGTGGGTATCATCCCCACCCCAGTTTTACCTTCCTATTCATGGAGGATTTCTGGGTTATCAATTCTAGTGTTATGTGTTATTGCATGTGATTGATTTTATGTTCTTTTATATGTTTACATGCATGCAATTTTTTTTTTAAAGTTATATGTTTAAGGGATTAAAAAAAGGGTTTAAAAGGTGTGATACTTCTAATTCACCCCCCCTCCCCCCCCCCCCTCAGAATTACTCTTCCCATTTGAATATTCCAACACTAAACATTTCTTCATCAGTGATACCATAGTATCTATCAGAATCATCACTTAGGTGCAAAGAACCTTGTATATTTGAAGGATTCAAGGTACTTGTGTTAGGTTTTATGTATTCAAAGGAGTAGGTTCATCCTTAGGTGTCATGGGTACACTTCTACATCCATGTCGTATGGGCACAAATATGGGTTTGAATTTGGGACTCCATTGAATGGTTCCATGTGTAGGGGAGTTATTTAGAGGGAACTTCATGGTAGACATGTCGTTTAGGGTTCGTTGTGTCATTTCTTGATGGTTAGAGTTTGGTAGATAAATTCTTAATGGGTCCACAAGTAATTTTTTTCCTATTTTAGTTTGATCTATGTAATATGTTTGTTGTGGTTTCTTGCTCTTCTTTTGTCTTGGACGAGGTTTAGATTGTGTTTGTGCTTTAGAAAACAATAGTTGATAAAATCTTTCTATTATATGAGTTGATTGTGTCATTGTGAGTGATGGCATGATATCTAGGGATTTATATGTGATGGAAAATTTCCTAAATAGATTCTCTACCTCCAAAGTGTGCACCTAAACTACCAATTGTGCTCTAAGAGTACCAAGTGCACCCTAGGAGTGTGCACTTGGTATCTAGAAGGGTACAGTTGGTAAAAAAAAGTGTTTGGGTGACAAATATGTAGAGTATGGATGATCAAACTATTTTTAGGTGTTTTATAGGGTTTAGAGATGCAATGCAAGCTATGAGAATACAATTTAGGGTTATGGAACCTAGAATGAAATTCCTAGTTACCAAGTGCACTCTAAAACTACTGACTATGCACCAAAACTACCAAGTGCACACTTGAGGTGTGTAGTTGGTGAATTAGACCAAAACTTGATAATTTGGAAGTATGTATGCAACATATGAATTTTTTTTTCATTTTTAAGGATTCAGATGTGTTATTGAACCTTAAAAAGTGCAAAATGACCTAGGGTTATGATATGCAAGATGTAAATGACCTAAGTGAATGATGCACAAATGCAAATGTGAATGATGTTTTAGATTTTGACTAAAGTGTATGAAGATGATTCTAAGGTATGCATAATACAAATTAGGGTTCAAATTCAGACTTGGGAATGATGTTAAAGGTTGATGTATGCAATGTGGATAATGAAAAGGAAGGTATGTTAAGGCTGATAATGACATTTAGGATATGCAAGATGCGGATATGGGATCAAGAAAATTGGTGGTTTTGACAAATGATTTGGAAAAATTGATTGTTGGAAAAGTTGATTGAATTTTGATATTTGAAGAGATGCTAGGGTTTTGGATAATGCAAGATGGAGTGATTATGCAACTAGGATTAATCAAAATGACATTCAGGGAGACTCAAGATATGATAATGTTATGATGAGGGTGCATACAAGATTTTGAGCTTACGAGAAATCTTTGGAAAGTATTAATCTAAGAGTTTAACCTTGTGAAGATCGACTTTGGATCTTGACCAAAAGAGATAAAATTTCAAAAGATCAAGTTACTAAAAATGACAAGATCAAATCCATCAAGACATAGATAGATTTTCACCCAAGAAAATGAAAAAAGAGATGAAAAAAATACTATGGTTAAGACCCATCATCCATCAACATTAGGAGATACTCTAGGACTCATACTTTGTTCTAATTTTTGACTAAGTTCAAAGGGATTTTTGGGTTCAAAATAAGGTTTAGGGGGGATCAAAATGAGGTTTATGCAGATTGGATATGAAAGATGAAAGGATCCTAGGATGAATAGTGATGTTTAGGGTTTAGAATGATGTTTTGGGTTATGATCAGAATGAGAACCTATACAAGCATTTGGAGGTAGTTCTAGGGTCCCAAAATGCAGTCTAAAAGTCAAAAATGGTTATTCTAGCCACCAAGTGTGCTATGATAGCACCAAGTGCACTCCGATAGTACCAACTTATCTTACAATGTAGTTGGAGCTAGTTTGAGCATATTTGGTTGTTTCATAGCACAGTTTGGAAGCTAGGTTTAAATTTTGCTAATCATGGACTTGGTGACTCAAATTGTTATACTAGAGAGATAATTGGTTAAGGATAATATTATGGTTAGACTAGATGTGAGAAATGAGATTTATGACTTGAGGAATGAAGCCTAAAGTGTACACACTAGGGTTAGGATATGAAGAATGAAGTTCAAGACATGATCAGCATAGGGGACCTATCGAGGTACCTGGTGGCAATCCTAAAGTCCCAAAATGATATTTGGAAGTCCAAAATGGTTGTTTTGGAAACCAAGTGCACTCAAATAGAACCAACTATGCTCTCATGGTGCATTTGGGGCCAGTTAGAGCACAATTGGTAGTTTTAGAGTGCAGTTGGTAAAGTGGGTTAAAACTAGAGTGATTTTGGGCTTGGTGACTTCTAGACTATTATTCTAGAGACCTAGATGACAAGGGATAATTCTATGATCAGAATGAGGATAATAAATTAAGATTAGGATATGAGGAATGAGGAATAAGATGTGTAAAATGAGAGCTAGTGCATGCAAGAATGCAATTTGGGGTTTGCAAGATGAAGACTGACGGTTGAAATGTAAAGACTAGGAGATGAAAAATGAAGCCTAAGGGATGCAATATAAAAGATAAGGATTGCAAAATGAGTACAAAATGATGCAAGATGAGGCCTATAGGATGTAAGTATGAGGCTCAAATAATGACAAAGGAAATGGTGTGTTATGCAATGATGAAGCCTAAATCATGCCAAGGACTCCTAAGGTTACAAATCTCCATGTTTTCAAAGTCTCAAGTGTTTGGACAAACTTATTTAATGTGTTGAAAAGAGTTGTAATGTTTTCACAATGTTTGATAGTATCCAAGGTTCAAGGTGTGTTTGGTGTGAGTTTTTAGATTTGG
This sequence comes from Cupressus sempervirens, assembly GCA_028749045.1. NCBI lineage: Eukaryota > Viridiplantae > Streptophyta > Pinopsida > Cupressales > Cupressaceae > Cupressus > Cupressus sempervirens. The sequence goes on along the minus strand of CM053784.1, from coordinate 444,413,176 downwards.
TATTATCTTGATTAATGTTATTCGTACACACAAGACATAATAAACAAGAATAGTTGTTGTTAAACTTTAAAGACACATCACAACCTAGGCTTTAAGACTATATCCACTAAATTCCCACTTGAACTAAAGTTCAGGTGTGCTTATCTAGAGTGGAAAACCTAGAATCTTGGCACCATAGGCTCCCCCTTATAGTGTACTCACTTCTCAGGGCTACCAAGACCTACTTCCCAAGGGTCATCACTTTCCAAGGGATTTTTGCCTCTACCCGCGAGAATGTGGGGATGTCTTCATGGGAATGGGTGACCCCCTAAGCCAATGGATAGAAAGGATTTTGGCCAGTAAGACAAGGTGTTTAGTTTGGGTACTCTATTCAGAAAGTGAAATGATAAACTTCCATAGAAGGTCTCCTAGCCCTGAGAATTGGGCTTTGATGCACTACAAGGGTACTAGAGGAGAGCTATCATGCAACAATGTCACTGACGCAACATTAACCATATCAAGTCTATTATAGTGGCTAGAGTGTAGACATGACTTTGGCCTGTTACTACTTCAAGGTCAACCCTTGGGACTCACCAAGTGGTGAGTATTGGTTCCAAGGAAAACCTCTCTAAAGAAATTGCATGAATTTCTATTACACCCAAGATTCACAAATGGCAAGGGGAGAGGATATGTCCATGCAACTCCTAGGGTTGTAAACAATTCATAGATGCAAAATAGAAAAGAAAATTCATTTGAGAGCACCAAATGAAGTGTTATCTAGTCTTAGAAAGTCGCACCCAAAGTTTGAACAAGCACATAGGTCTTCATCAATGTCCTACATCAAATAATTAGTACTTTTGAATAGATAAGTCTTCTCTTAATGAATGTCAAATGTTGTAAATAGATCATCAATAGCACAAAAACATCTACCCTACGTCCTAGAATGAAATTAAAACCCTATATGAAGATTATGATTAAAATATAACCTTTATGTAAACCAAATGTGCCCTGATAGTGCAGATTGTGCCCCAAAAGGCCACTAACACTTAGGAGGTCCCCCAAATGGGCTTAGATAGTGCCAACTATGCTCATTGTGAAGTTGGGGCTAGTTAGAGCATAATTGGTAGTTTTATGGTGTAATTGGGAGACTAAGTGTGGAAAAGGGTGAAATGAGGTCAAAATGATACCTAGAAAATACAAAACTGAAATCCATCCTATCAAATGCACTATAACAGTCTAGAGTGTGCCCTTGGTGCACTTGGGTCCTAAAAGGGTGTAGTTGGTGGTTTTTGAGTGTAGTTGATCAGGTGAGAACAGTAGACAAAAGTTATGGTGATTCATAAGCCCCTAAAACAACTTCCTATGACCCCCAAGTGCACCCTGATAGAGCAAAGTGCACACCTAAGACAGCAAGATACAAAAATTCATAAATGAAAGCCAAAAACATGTTATTGGGCCTCCTAGTTAGATTGGATGAGATATGAAAGAGAAAACAAATATTACACTCCTTCAAATGAACTCCTTCCTTGCACCTACAAGCACAAAACAAAGAAACCCAACTTAGTAAGCATGATCTTCATGTTGGGTTCACCAATTGTAGGACTAGAAAATAGGTTAGAAACTAGCATACTATGAGCAACCACAAAAACTCAATCAAAATACACTAAACTATTCTAATCTACCATGAAAACCAATTGAAATAGAAGGTATGAACCAAGCATGTCTATATGGTAGATGATCCATCTCACTGAAATGCATAGGTAGCCAACCACTGCAATCTCCTAGTATATAGGATCAAATACTAAATACATAGCTCATAATATCGAACCATCAAACCAAGGAAGCATTAGAAACAATAGAATAACCCTCCCTTAATGCAAACGGGGTGAGATGATAGGCAACTGAAAAAGTGGGCCAAAATCCTCTGCAAAAAGAACCAAGAATAGTGAGAGAGGAAGAGGTAGAAACACCTATAAAGGAATGTGTCACTAACACATCATGGGGCTAATGTCATGGAAGGGACACTCACTTGACAAAGGAAGAGGGCACAAAAATGGTAACAACTAACCCCCCCCCCCCCATGGTGCTTTATAAAATAGTGTGAGTACAACTATCTCAAAACAACATTCATGAACCCGAAATGCAAGAGTGGCACTTTATCTCAGTGTGCTTGTATAAAGATGCTTACAAATGATATCAACAATGATCATAAAAGGTAAAAAAAAGGTGATACAAAAGATAGTATAGCCGAAAACAAAAGATCCCATTCCATGAAAATGATCCTCGAACCTGGAACACCCAAGATATCCACCATAGAGAAAAAAATGCCAAAAATATGATAGAAAGAGCATTGGGTAGAATCTAAAGGAAATTATAGCATTTCTAAAAAGATGACAGAACTAGCTCTCCAAAAATATAATGTTTTCAAAAAATGGAGATGGGATGCACAAGATAAGCTTGTCGGAGTGAAAAATAGAACATCCAAATTTGACTACAAAAATGAGCCACAAAATTGCATCAAAACTTGAAAATACCTACACCAATGCCTCCATCTTGGAACCATCTTTTTTATGCTTCTTTCAAATTCGAAAAATACCTCAGTATGCTCAAGATATGGCCAAAAAACCACAAGTAGGTCAAAAAGGACCTTGGAGTGCCTATAGGATGCTAACGCAATGATGATGTCATGCTAACATCAGTAAATCACTTGATTAAAATTGACGGCCATGAGGCCATCACAAGAAAAAAAGAGCCACATACCTGTGTTGCATAAAAATGTAACTAAGGAAATAACACTAAGCAACTAATGCACATTCCTACATTATCATGCAAAACCTCAAAATATGAAAGAAAACAATGTAAAATAAAGATAACATGAACATCAAAATAGCACTATGCAAACCTCATGAAACCATCAAGTGATTGATGATTCCACATTGTTGTGGGATGTGGTTTCTCACAAGTCCAGAAGCATAACAATAAGGTAGATAGTGCTTCATAAAAAATGAGGAGAGGGCTCTCCTTTTATAGAAAAATGGATGCAATGGATGGTTGAGATCGAATGCAAGATGGATGGCTAGGATCTCTCAGGATAAATGAGGTGTCCATGAGGTGGAGGCCAAGTAGACTCCATGTGGATTAGGGTTTTGACCATTCAAAGGGGGGAAGATGCTCACACATGTGTGAGAAACCTTTGATGTGACATATCCAATGAGGTGTGAGAAGCATGGCTTCTCACACATGTGTGAGACAACTTGATTCTCATGCAAGAGGACAAGTGTGCAAGAGGTGTGAGAAGGCATGGCTTCTCACACATGTGTGAGACACCTTGACTCTCATGCAAGAGGACAAGTGTTCAAGAGACATGCAAGACATGAGGGATGAGGGAAGTGTGAACATCTCTCACACATGTGTGAGGATTCCTCACACATGTGTGAGAATACACTTAGGATTAAGAGGTGATTAGCTAGGATGATTACGCAAATCAAGCATGATTAGGAAGTGGGTTGGTTTAGCATGATGGGTTAGGTAGGATAGTGAGGTTAGGTGAGGGTTAAATGTAGGAGCCATGTGCTCAAATAGGATTAAATGTAATATTTAATTCCTAGGGGGTTTAGGCAAGGAATTAATTAAGTAAATGATGTACTAAATTAAAGGGAATGGGTTAGGATGCAAGTGGGAAGGCTAGGATTTAAATAAACCTTAGTTTATTTAAATTATGGTAATGCAAATCTAATTAAATAAATGCAAATCTTATTTAATTAAGGTATGGGAATTAAATAAATAATGAATATTTATGTAATTGGCTAAGAACGGGTTTTGGACAAATTTAAGTGTCTACATTTTGCCCCTCTTTGATATAGCATTAGTAATGTTATATCAAAGAAGAATAAAATATAGTGGCTAGGAGGATAAGACTAGTAGCATGATGGAAAAGGAAGAGGATGGAAGGGAGTTATGCTGCAATGGTGTGAAAAATCTAAGTTTGATATTGTACTCAACACTATGCACCAAGGTATGAGGAACCAAGATGAAAATGTGTCCAGTACGTGATAAAGAGGGTCTAATACAACCATATGCCTTACGAAACCATGATATGGAAGACCATGATTCCTAGGATAGTAGGATGCAAAGACCATGATATATGCAAAAAATGCTAATGCATACAAGTAATCAAGCAACCATGCACAAAAGACCAAAAGCAAACCACCATTTTGCCCCTAGTCAAGCTGAAAACCCATTAATGGATCAATTGATGATGATTGATTAAGGATGGAAAAGCTAATGCTAAGTGTAATGCACATCCAAGGATTGGGAAGGATTCATCCCATGATAATGATGTTTGAATATGGTTAATAGATTATCAGTTGATTGGGTCAAATTGATGAATTGATTAAGGATTGATGTTCAAGATTGCAAGATTAGATTGATTGAATTAGTATTGATTGCACAGTGATTGAGATTTTTTTTTTTTTTTTTAATTTTATGGTGGATAGAAGAATGATCGTGGATGAGATTGGAAGAATAGATATTGATGAGATGAAGAGTGATGACAGTAGAATAGATGTGATGTGAAAGAATTTAGAAGAATTGAAAACTGATTGAGGTATGAATTTGATTGAATTGAGTGGAAGAACTAGATTGAATGAATGGGAGATAGAATGGATAGAATGGAACCAATGACAAGGGAGGGTCAAGGTATGGTAAATGGAGGAAAAGCACTGTGATGTTGGTGGATGCAAGGAATAATGAAAGGATATGAGGGGCCAAATGATATGGTGGCAAAAAAAATGTGGGGCCAAGGATCATGTTTCGAAGGAGTCCAAATGCCCCATACCAAGGATAGGAAAATGGAAGACAATATGGTGGGAAAGGATGCATGGAAATGGGAAGGATGGAACGAAGGCTTAGCATATGTAGGAAGAGAAGGCATGAAAATAGGAAAATGGCACGAAGGCTTAGCATATGGAGGAAGAGAAGGCATGTCTTCTACCAAAGCATGTATGAACATTTATGGTATTGTGCCTCTAATAGTGATCATGAGCATGGGATGAAAGTAGAATGAATATGTGATATGGTAGCGAGGGTATGGAAAAGGGGTAATGATATGAAGGATATGGATGGAATGTGAGATATGAAGTGGATGAAAGGTAGGGATAACCAAGATCAAGGACATATGAATGATGAATGGAAGTATGTAGGAGTATGAATGGAAAAGGGATGAAACGGACATGATAGGGATTATGGAAGGCAAGATATGGATAGCATGTCAAGATCAAAGATATGGAAGGATTATGGAAGTATGGTAGGAAAATGTATGGACATGGAAAAAGGGACATGGAAAGCGCATATGGATGGATGAAAGGAAAATGAAAGTCAAGATCAAAGATGGAAAAAAGGCTAATGAACGATAGAGGGAAGGAGGGAAGATATGTATGGAAGCTTCGCTATGGATGGAGCTTGCCCCCAGTGTAGAGTGCAAGTGGAAGAGAAAAAGTGAATAGATGGAAGGATAAGTGGAAGTGGAAGGAAATGGATACATGATAGGAAAATGAAGGGAGGACTCAAGCATCTAAATATATGGATGGTATCCCTTGAATTTTTATTATTCCATTTTTATTTTTTATTTTTAAGGAATGTTTACTATTTTCTCATAGATGTTGATAGGATAGTGAACGGAGGAAAATGGCTTATGAAAAAGGTTGGATTAAGGGGGTGGAGTGGGTGGGAGGAAGATATGGTTGATGGATTCTAGGTTGGAAGGCTTGTGAAGGAAGTGGAAAGATCGTCATTGGCACACACCTTGAAGGGTGGTGGAAAGGAGGAAATTGTGGAGGATATGTAAGTGTGGATTTTGGGATATAGGAACCCAAAATGGAGGAAGGAGATGATGGATTTAGGATGGTGGATTTGAGTACATAAGGACCCAAAATGGAGATGGAGGATGGAAGCATGGATGGATTATGAATGTGGGAAGCCTTTGGAGTAGCATAATTGGATGTTATTTTGAATCTTTCTTTGAGATTCATTGCTACATTAAGTAGCTTTGGAATCCACATAATTTTTGCACTTTTGATTTTTAGCCTTTGTGTCCTTTGGATTTTTCTTTGGATCAAATTTTTCTTCTCTTGAACATGTCTTTTAGAGGGGACATGTTGATCCTTGGATTTTTGTGGATTTTTTGCTTTATTCACTTTTTCTTTTGCATCCAATTTGCTTCCATTGGCTATGGTATGGGTGCATGAAAGTAAAGGAGATGGAGAGCGTAGGGATGGTGAACATTGTAAGGAAGTCAAGGATGTGTGCCTTTGTTGATCTTTATTAGGAGTATGAGGGGATGATGTGGTAGACATGGATATGGTGGATGAATGTATGTAAGGGCCCAAAATGGATGGAAGGGATGAAGGGTTTGACAATGGAACATAAGGACCTAGAATGGATGGAAGATAAGGACCTAGAATGGACTTGGAAGATGAATGATGGGAAGCTATAGGTTTGGAAGGAGGAATTGTGGATTTGGGAGAAGTGGAATGTGTACCAACATCTTGAGCCATGTTTCCTTCACTAGGATATTTATCATTTTCAATACAAGATGCGAGTCCAGGTGTATGGGGTTCGTGAGGGGATTGGATAGGTATGATAGGATCATGTGGAGGATTAGGATTTCAAGGGGGATCATGAAGGATAATAGGATCGTTAGATGGAGTGGGATCATGAAAGGAAAAGGAATGGGTGCTTTGATCTTGACTTAAAAGAGGATTGTGTAGTGGAATGAGTGGATCATGAGATGGACTAGAATCATAAGATGGAGTGGAAGGAATGGAACCATGAGATGGATTGATTTGGTCTTGAAATGGAGGAATATTATTGGATGGAGTGGAAGGAGAATCTTCATGAAGTGGAGGAGCTATGGAGGCTAACTCTTGAGATGGAGTGGAATCGGTAATGTGTGTGGTACATGGAATGTCTTGATCTTGGTTAGGGATGGAATCATGAGATGGACTAGGGGGGATAAATGGATCTTGAGGGATAGGGGAACAAGGGGATGGAGAAATGCTCAAATCTATAGAAAAGGAATCTATAGTGAAATGCTTTCGAGGAAGGTCATGAGATGGAACTAGGGTTATCACTGTGGGTGATTGGCTCTCTTCATTTTGTATTTTACACTTAGCCAAGAATGATGAGAAATGCCCCTTACGAGGTGGGGATGATGTGGATTTTGGAGGATGAGGATCATGTGAAGGTTGAACTATGGGGAGGGGATTACATGGAGGGTTGGGGATGGATGGGACATGAGGACTAGGATCTTCGAAACATGGAGGAAGAGGACACATGGCATGGAAGTTTGACTCTTGCTATTGGGTTGCTAAGAGATAATTCTTTAATTGTTCCATTTCTATGGCAAGGGTATTTATTTTGGAGGAAGTGTGTGGGCTAGGAATAGAATTTTATGGAGTTGAAGGATAATGAGGTGGATTTCCCTTGTCAAAGGTAGAAGAATAATGGACATGAGATGGATGAGAGTTGGATATGAAATGTTGAGGATGGATTTGATATGTAGGTTGAATAGGAGGTATAACTCCATATTGTCTTTGAATATTGTCAACCATTTGGTTCAAAAAATTCAAATCCATAGATGCTAGAGGAAGAGTGATGAAAGATTTGATGATGAAGGAATATGAACTTAGGACTAGGAGCTTTGGACTTTGACTTGATTTGAATTAGATTTGACTTGATATTGATGTGATTGAATTTGATTTGATGTTGATATTGATTGGATAAGGGTTTGATTTGATTTGATAAAAACCCTTATGATATGACAAACAAGTGAACGCGAGATTTGAATTAAAGTCCAATATTGATGACAATGCTCCTATGACCAAAGTAGAAGATGTGATGCAAAGTTGAATTAGAATAAGATGAATGAAATTAGGAAGATTGATTATGGAGGAATATGTAAATGGATTGACTTAAGAATTGATTAGAAATGAATGAATTTGACAAGGGATTGGATTAGAAGGATGGTGATGTGGAGGATTGAATTAAGAATGCATTATGAGATTAGCAGAGGAAATTGAAGCTAGATGATGATGAATCATGACTAGCATGAAGACTATGGAATTAGATTGAATGACAAGGATTTGATGTGGATGAATGGAGATGATGACGATGTCAAGGAATGCTATGAATGATGAAGACAAGAGATGTATGAGTGTGATGACTTGGATGGAAAGAAGATGTGACGTGGAATGATGTGGACAACGTAACTAAGAGGTCTTAAACCAAGACTTGTTTTTGTTGTTTTTGAAATTGTTTTGGATTTTTTTTTTTGGATTTTTGAAGTTTTATGATTTTTTTGGATTTTTATGTTTTATGATGTAAAATATATACAATGAAATATGTATAATGCAAGTGTGTTGCAAACACTCAAGAACGTCAAACACACCAACAAACCTATAAGGTTGCAACTAGGTTGTACAAGGATCAACTAAAGGGCATCCTCGATATATGCAAGGTACGTGAGGCCCAAATCTGTAGATGAAAGAAAATATTGCCACACAACCGAGGGGAGACGGTAACCCAAATCTCCTCCTTCACTTCCCAAAGGTATAAAGTTCTTTGGGGCTTAGCCAAGAGTGAAAATAGTATGCTTCCAAGAGAGGTGTCTTTTGATTCACCTCCCAATTTTTATACTCTGCCAAAACACTAGAGTTGAGGTCGTCCCAAGGGGTGATGAAATCCCCAAGCAGGCCTCCTAAAAAAAAAAAAAAAAAACAAGACCACTTATTTCTTGTGCACCCAAGATCACCCGAAGGCACGAGGGGAGAGAATATGTAAGTGGCCTTGGGGTTCAAAAAACACGCATTCTTTCCCAATGAAGCTTTAAGCTATGTAATCTACTTGAAAACATACGCATTTATAACATACAATTTTCTTTCCAACTTGAAATTATCGTCAACGTAAATGAAATGCAGATTCATCAACAAGAAAGTAAATCAAGGGTGAACCCACAATAGTGGGTTACACTTTTTCGGAGGAAGAAATTCTCCAAAAAAGTGCGGACCCAAAAAATTAACTGTATAGTTTTGATAGAAACTTATTTTAAAAGTTTTGATCGAAACTAATTACTTTCAATAGAAAGTAACTGTAGATCGAAAATAATCGCTCCAAATAGTTTTGATCGAAACTTGGAACGCGGGTTTCTTTGTGGTTTTAAAGTTTTGATCGAAACTTGACTTAATTTTCAATCAAAACTATGAAACCCACTAGCATAAATAGCAGTACAGTCGGATTCTCTCCTCATTATTTTGATCAAAAGTTGGAGAGAGACTGGCATCCGCCTTATCGATCATCTGAAAAAGGTATGAAACATTTGTTTTTTCCTTTTTTCTATTGTTTTAGTTAAAATTTATATGTTTTTTTGTATATTTTATTGTTTTTTATATATGTTTCTTTGTATATTTTATTTTACTGTTCATGCTTAAGCCTCTAATGTTATTGTGAATCTCTAAATGCACAAACAAGATTTTTTTAAAGATAATTTTCATCTATATTAGATCTAAATATATAATATTGTCTTTTAATTTAAAGTTTATTTAAAAATTTATTATTTTAGATGTTTTGAAATGTATTTAATTTATGTATTTATTACAATGTTGAATGATTAGATTAGATGTAAATTCATTGTTTAAGTTACATGTAATTTTACAAATAAATATAATTTTGACTTAGAACCATATAACCTTGACCTAGAACCATATAACCTCGACCTAAATTCATTATTTAAACTATAATCTCAACCTAACCATATAGTTATGTACAATAAAACCCTAAACATATATAACTAAGTACTTAATCACATAACAACTCGCCAAGGGATCCAAACAAAAAACTTCTAGTACTATTTAAAATGATTTTACTTAAATTGTATTGTACTTTGTTTCATGGATCGAAAATGGATGATGTAAACTATTTTATAAATGTATATTCTTTCAGCCTTTCATATCCTGTGACATGTACAGTGGATGATTGTGCATTCCGAATTAATTTGCCAAGTGGCATTCGAAACAAATGTATATAAATTATTTAAATGGATTGAACTGAAGTCTAGTTAATATTATTTCATGTGGATGTGTTATTTATTTTACTTTTAGTACTTATAATTATTTAAAAATGAAATGTAAATGTGCTCATTAAAGAATTTGCAATCTCTTATGTTTTTAATAATTGTAAATTATTGTATGTATGTTATTGTTTGCTTAGTAAAACTTTTGATTAGTTCTTTGGATCCCTTGGCTAGGCCTAATTTAGAATTAACTATAATGTCAGTTTGTAAATTGAATTTAAAAATAATCTAAGTATATAATTAACTATATTATAATTCAATCACATGTCTTAACTTGGGTCCAGATCCTAAATTAAATACATATATAAGAATGTCTAGATTAATTTGCATCTAGGTAAGAATATAACATACATATACATACATAAGAACATATAACTTAGAATGTGTATGACCTAAAGAATACATGGTACAACCTTTAATTAATAAAAGTTAATTATAAGAACATAACTTGATTAAATAATATACAAGTTACATAAAAAAATGTACATCATATAATCTAATGTTCATGTAAAGATTAAATATATTTAAATTAAATTTTAAGTCTTAAGTTCCTTAATGCTAAACAGTAGCCCTAAATTATACTAAACCTGGTCATAATCCTAACTGCAAAACCCTTTAATCATAAATTATAACCCCTAATCTTAGATGCACACTTGAAACCATAAAACTTTCCTAAATCTCAATTTGAACCGTAGAGGTCTAAATGATAAACCCCAACATTAAATAGTAAATCATATTAATACTTGATCCTAACTTTAATTATATAAATTTATTTAAACTATGTGTTAAAACCATAATCAAAAATTTTATTGCTAATACAAATCCTAACCCTCAGAATCATACTTCTAGTTCAACATGATGGAAACCCATACCCTAACCCTCTAACCATACTTCTAGCAATGGTAATGTACAAACCTATAACCTATAATCATAAATGTTAAACCATGACCCTAAATTATACTAAACCCTAGAATCAAGATGTATGTACACTAAGATCCTAAAATTTGTTAAATTTAAATGCTAAACTCTAATTTTAAAAGCTAGCTAGATATAAACTAATTTTAAGTACTAAACCATTATTCTAACCCTAATCATAAATTATGGTAAGTTCCCTTATACTAGATGATAAGCCCCAACCCTTATCATAAATTATAAGCCCTAATCATAGTCCTAGATCCATAAATTTAAACCCTGATGTACAAACCATAACCCTAAAAATAATATTAATATCAATGTCAGCCCATATCCTAACCCTATAAATAATACTAATAGAAATGTAAACCCAATGTACCCTAACCCTAGAATCATAACTATAACCCTAAATTCTAAATGCTAACTTGCCTACTTTACTAACCCTAATTGATCTAGACTATAATTTCTACTCAGGTACTTGGTCTCCGACCACATGATCCTAACCCTTTAATCTTGGTCTCAATCCTAAATCATAGCCCTAACCATAATCCTAACTCTAACCCTAAACCTAAAACTAAAATTTAATTATCCAAACCCTAACCCTAACCTCAAGATCTTAAAATTTAATTTCTAAACCCTTATATTATAAATGATAATTTACGGGCTAAATCATAAGATTATATATATAATCCATGCATATCATATCAAAAGAATCATATAGAAATGTCATTTACAACATGTCCATCATATCAAAATATCAAAAAATGAGTGATATCATTTAGCAGTATATCTTAATATTTAACACTAAAATAAACTAACCCCTGGGTCAACCCTAAACCAAATTGAATATATCAAACTAGATTGAAAGGTAACCCTGGCCCTTAACTAATTAATATTATACTTATAAACCAAATTGAATTAAACCATGATCATAAATAGGTAATTATATATCCCAAGTTAATAGTAGAAACCTTGAATTTAACCTTAAATCCTTTCCCCAACCATTAACAAAATTGAACCGTTACCCTAAGATTGAATTGAAATGTTAATTCAATTTATTAACTCTTGTCCTAATTGAAACCTAAGCATGTAAACCTAATCAAATAGTACAAACCAAATTGAACCCTAATCCTAAAACTAATTAAACATTGATATCAAGGTCTCAAAATGATACATCAATGTTATATATATGTACACAAATAGATCTATATATGCATATGTGTCATGATATATATATATTTGCACATATCATGTGCACGTGTATATATATATATATATGCACACGTATGCATGTATATATACACATGTGCATGATAGATCTATATGTGCAAATATACATATCATGTACATGTATATATGCATATATCTATATATACATATATATATGCACATATTTAAACTTCATGGACCTAAATTACACCTGACAAGTTTATGTGCACACATATGTCTAAAACCTTCGAACATTCAATCTAACTTAGATAGAAATATAACTTGCACACATGTAGTTCTTAAAAGGTCCTTGAGTTACAAACATTATATATATAAAAACATGTGTGTTTTAAAATTTAGTTTTCTTTTAAGGTATATGTTCATTTAAGTTTTAGGACTTTTATATATATGTAGACATGTACGTGCATGTTTAATTTTATTAAAACAATTTAGATACAAGTTTTTTAATTTTGTCAAATTGTACATACATATATGTTAATATAAATTTCAAGTTTATTAAATGTCATACATTTTAATTTAAATTTTTAGGCTTACACATTATACGCACACCTACATACATTGACATGGCTGATTAACAGCCTTCTATCCCCCCCCCGAGCAGCCTGTCCCCCTTGAGCAACCTATACTTGGGCCCAAGTAGCCTATCCCGAGCCCTAAGCAGTAGCCTATACCCGGGCCCGAGCAACCTATCCCAGGCCCTGAGAAGTAGCCTATCCCCCCTGAGCAGCATCATGTCCCCTGTGATCATCTACCTATCCCACCTTAGGAGCTCTATGATCGCACTAACCAGGAGAATCATAGACTTTAGGAATCCCTGACTAGTGGCACATGTTCCAGTGTTTATAGTGGTACATGCCAGACTATCTTATGCAGCCTGACATTTATTCAAGATGAGATTCATGGCGCTGCCCCATATTCTACACATACTATACATTTTGTCCTTGACAGTAAGAGATGAGAGGTCTCCTATGGTCTTTCACTCTAGGAGGTGCAAGGCTTGGTGCCCAAAGATGTCCTGAAGAGGGAATGTTTCCCTCATTATCTTTCACAAAAGTATGTGAAGGGATATTCTCCCCTTAAGTGTACAGATCCATAGATGGTTGCATTGATATACCCACGCTTCCTTGCTGCCCATGGTCGTTATCCAAATAATTACCAAATTCCACTCTATTTTGCCCGACAGCTTTATGCAGAGGTTCGCTTATGCAGGGCAGTGAACTACACAGATTTACCAGGACATTTAGGATAGGGGCGTGGTAGATTGGCTGATAGGTAGCCAGGTCATCCCCCACTAGCACATAGATCGATTGTCAGAGAGAGGGCACCTACTATTTCCCCTGTGTTAGGTCCATCAGCTGATGAGGCCATGCGTAGCACTTAGTTACGTGGGGTCCTTCAGGGAGTTGGAGAGATTGCAGCAGCTTTCAGATCTATTTTGAGTGATGAGGTTGGTCAGTATTTGATGTCTCGTTGACGTTCCAGATCATCATCCTATGCTTCATCTTCAAGAGACTTGTATAGTGTAGCAGGCATCCCTTCAATGGCTAGCTTAGAGGGTCTCACTGGAGTGTTCGCACGAGATACTATGATTGGTCTAGCTGAGGATTTATTAGACACATATAGATTTGTATCAGAGCATCTTGGCATACCCATATCAGATGTTCGAGGTCATGTCCATGATAGTACTAGGACACATCCTCATCCATATTCCTCTCATCGATCAGGTAGTGGTCATGGTGGTAGTGCACATGATGATCCATCTACTTACCACTCTTTTGATCCACAGAGACATATACATACCATAGACCCTTCAGCCAGTGTTATAGCGCAGGCTCAGAGTTCAGATGTGGGCCTTGATGATGTTGATTTGAGCTTGTCGACCACAGGGTGGATGGACTTGTTGACACGTGATGATTCTACTTCTATGCCATCTCATGTACATAGTCCACTTGTCTCATCATTATTAGGACATGTGCCAGTCACCAGCCATGGGGCCTGCGTAGATGCAGAGATTGAGCTTGATGCAAAGCAACGAAATCTGGATGCATTAGTGGACACGATCGATGCTAGGCAGTCCGAGTATTATCAGATGCCACCATCTACACAGGTAAAAAAAAAATTGTTCATGTTAAAAATTCAATCATTTCAAACTAATTTAATTTAGACATGTGCATGTGTGCACATGTACATGTATATCATGCACATAGATTCAAATGTAATCATGTAGAGAAATTTTAATTTGATGTGTTGCACGTGCACGTGTACAATGTAGGGGGACATGCCTATTTTTACTCCAACTTTGATGCCAGATCATGTATGTCGTCGAGACTCATTGGATGATGTCAGTAGTGGACAGGTAATGTTTATTTATGTTTTGATTAAATGCAAGTACATGTATTTCAATATCACTTTCTCTTGATTAAATGTATGTATGTATTGATATCACTTTCTCTTGAATTTATATATAGGGGTCAGCACATTCTAGTGAGCACCTTGATACTAGTCAGTCTTTAGAGTGCGTTGTGAGGAGGCGTGGCGATGATAGTCCTGCACCTGATGATCTATAGTTTTTTTTATCTAGATGATTTGTTGTAGACTTTCATCCAGAGAGACATTCATATATGTTAGATAGACACTTTATATACACACATGATGCATGTTATATTTATATTAGATTTGATATAGATGTACCTGGATTTACATGTCTACATGTGTGCACACTATTTATATTTGATATTATCTTCTGATAGATCTCTAGATAGATACATAATTTTTTTATTTGTTCTCGAGATGATTTATACATGTTGCATTATGTTGTGGAATCTAATGTACATACTAGTGTATATGAGCAATGTTAGTATGCTAATAGAAACCAAATTTAAATAAAGCTTCTACAAACTAAACAAAATTCATAAACTTCAAGATAGACTAAGATGAGCTCTCAATTGAGAATATGAGCCATTAATGGACTCTCTCAATAAGAAGCTCTCTTGTTGAGTAGCTTTATCTAAATGGATAGGATGTATGCTCAATATGCTTCCAAAGGCTTCAATGGATGATTGTGGATTTTTGGTGTGGATAGATGGCTTTAGTATGGATTTGGCTCTCAAAATAGCATTATAACTTTACTTCATGGATTGTGTTATTTTGCAAAGGGGAAAGATCCAATTTATAGGCAAGAGGCTTGAGGGATTGAGGGCTAAGATGTAAGGATGGGAAAAACCTCATGGAGGGCTTAGATTGCATGAGAGGAGAGCACATGGATTGTGCTTCCTTACAACCAATCAGGGAGTGACACATGTCACAGGGTGAGAGGATGGAGGAAAGGGCAAGGATGAGTCAACAAAGGAGGCTCAAGGGATAAAATCTTCATAAAGACCCTCATAATGACTTGTAAGAGCAATAAAAGGGCTTGTAAGAGTCATTTATGACCTAGTGGACTTCATAAAGTTTTATGGTTGAGATATTTTGAGGGTGATGAGAGAAATTTTGACTTGGACTTGATTAGGAAGGTTTTAAGCTTGTTTAGGCTTGTGCAAATGATTAGAGGATGGATTAGGATGGTTTAGGATTAGCTTAGGGATAGGCAAGTGGATGGCATTTAATGAGGGTGGGTGAAGGAGGAGATATTTGTTAACTTTGGCTTGGGTTAGTAATGCTTAACCCGTGTTTAGGGAATGTGACAAGGTTAGGAGGGGATTAAGATTAGGTTTAAAGACATCTTCTAGAAGAGTCTAGACTTTGGATGAGGATAAAGACTTTCTAGAATAGTCTAGAATTTCCTAGGATGAAGACTTTCTAGAAGAGTCTAGAACTTCTTAGGATGAGGATAAATTAGATTTTTAGGAAATAAATAAAGTTTTATTTATTTCAAGGGTTTGGGTTGAGGAGATATTTATTAAAACTTTTTTAATAAACATGAGGATTAATATTTAATCTTAATTAAATATTTTGAGTTGGGATTAGGGGTAGGAAATGATGGGATTAGCCTTTAATCAAAATTAAAGAAGGATTAGAAGATTTTGGAAGAGGTTATTGGTCATAAGGAAATTGGCCAAGTTTTGGGCAAAAAATAAATTTTTTATTTATTTTAGGATTTTTTGGTCAATTTATTAATTAAATAATTAATAAATAAGGAAATAATGTTTAAATAAGATTTAAACATTTTTGGGAGGGATTCCTTAATTAAATATTTTTAATTAAGATAAAGGGATTTAATGGCATAAAAATTAATTAATTAATTAAATAATTAATTAATTAATAAATGATGATGTCATCAGGACTTTTTCAGAAAATAAAAATACTTTATTTTCTAAAGGTTTTTAGGTGTCTACATTTTGCCCCTCTTTGATGTGATGCCGCAAGTGGCATGGCATCAAAGATAAGAAAATAAGATGCCCAAGGCTAGATCAGAAGAGGAGAGAATGGACTGTGAGATGCCCCCTCAAGAAGGTAGCGGGGAGAGAAAGCGAGGCTCGATGGCTTCTTGAAAAGTACAAGAATCTCGGATGAGCAAGGAGACTCAGATTGGATTAAGAGAAGAGGTTTAGTTAGCTCAAACTCTTAATATGGGAGAATGATAAAGGGAGAATCAGAGGCACAAGATGAAGCAAGCTTAAGATCTCAGGGATTGCAGAGGATGAAGGAGCAGAGCGCTATAAAAGGAATCCAAGATGGGGAGATGGATGAGGGGATTAAAAAAGCTAATGCAACAGGATTTCAAAGAGTCAGATTGGCAGAAGATGGGTTTCAGAGATCCCTAGGACTAGGATTGTGGATCTCGAAAGATGAGGCTTGGTGGATTGATTTGGATTGGTGGATCCCTAAGACTAGGATTGTGGATCCCTAAAGCTAAAGGTGAGGAGTGATTCAAAGAGATACTGATGCATAAGCTGGGGTAGGAGAGACGGATGCTGGATATGGATGGGTGATAATGGAGATGAAGGAAAACCATTGAAGCTTTTTGAGCGGGGGGATACCTCAAAGAGAAGTACCACCATGTAGTTGAGCACTAGATTTGCTATAGGACTATTGGTTAATTGCCAAGGTTACCAAGAACATCAAGGCCTGTTCACCAACTGTCCAAAGGATTGACAAACTAACTCAAAACAAACATGCAAGGATTGCCCCAACATCACACATGAATCCTAGAGGAAGCAGCGTGGAAACGACATTGGAGAACCCTCAAGCAGAAAAGAAAAAAAAATGAAAGACCTGATCAAGACCTTACGCTCTAATTGCCCCATTCGCAGCATACCATGATATGAAAGATCGTGGCAACCTTGAGGAGGGAACAAGGAGATTGCTTGGAAAAGATACTTCAAGACCCAAAAGGGAAGATCCCAAATCAAAAGAAAGTGAAAATCCAAAAGAGAACCATTTGCCAACGAGATGGGTAGGACGAGGTACTAACGGACCAAGATCAGACATGAGGAAAGCTATATCCTACAAGGACCTATCGGAGAGCACCTAAGCTAGTGGATTTGGATGAGTGATGCATCTGGCAAGCTGAACTAAGAAAGATAACACTTTGGTGATAGGAACTCTAGCTAAAGGATGCATTGGAATATCTAACCAAAGTGTGCGATGTGTGCAAGATGTTGACCAAGGACGAACTGACACGAACGCTGGATAGATACAATGGTACTAAGCTAAAGAGGATGTACAAGCTGATGGACCAAGATATGTTACAAATGTACAAGTTTTTTCATGTTTTGGTTTTTGTGAGATGGAAATGTTTGTGAAGGATGGGATGTCTATAATAGGTGATAGGTGGATAGGTAGATGGTTTGCGAAAAGATTAAGTGAAAAAGGGGTTTTGTGTGTGCACATGATAGTATACAAGCTAGGATACAAGATTATTTATAGGCTGGAATATGGTACAAACCTTGGACAAGATTCGAATAGACAAGGTATGGTACAAGATTTACAAGGTATAATACAAGCTTTGGTACAAGATTTACAAGCTGTACAGGAGGTATTTACAAGCTTCATCAGATTTTGGATATTTGATTGGAACACCAAGGGAACAAGCAAGTGTGTCTTATGGGATGGTGGGTAAATGGATGAGGGATAGGATAGTGATAGATAATGGATTAGTCTTTAGTACACAAGGCACCTGAATTACCAGGTTTTCACCAAGGTACCTATCCAAGGTGCTTGAATTGCCAAGTTTTCACCATTGGACGCTTATTTCTCTTTACTATTTTTTTCTTTTGTATTTTTCAAAAGCCTGGTATACCAAGGATCTTCAAGCATAGAACTTCTTGAGATGAATGATGTTAGTAGGATCATTCAAGAGTTCTCCTTCTGGTGTAGATAGTTGACAAGCTCTAGAGCCAAAGGAAGTAGTGACAACATAAGGACCAAGCCATGTAGGTTCAAACTTGCCTTTCTTTTCTCGATCTACTTGGACTTTAATGTTTTCTTTGAGGACCATGTCACCTGGCTGAAAGTGTCGTGGAAGCACCTTCTTGTTGAAATTTCTTTTGAGACGAGTTTGATAGACTGTGAGATGATCATAGGCTTGTTGCTGCTTCTCATCTAAGAGATCTAGCTGGGTGAGTCGAGCTACTCTATATTCTTCATCTGATATTTGCCCTTGCAAAGATATGCGCAAGGAGGGAAGTTCAACCTCTATAGGTAGTACCGCTTCAGCACCATAGACTAGGGAGTATGGAGTTGTGCCTGTGGATGTACGGAAGGAAGTTCGATAGGCCCATAGGGCTGGATTTATTTGTAGGTGCCAATCACGGCCGGAATCATTGACAACTTTCTTTAGAATTTTGAGGAGGGTTTTTTTAGTTGCCTCTGCCTGGCCGTTACCTTGTGGGAAATATGGGCTAGAAAAGTGGTGATGGATGCGGAGGGAAGTGCATAATTCTTCCATGTTGAGATTTTCAAAGTTACCTCCGTGGTCGGTGAAGATGGTGGATGGGATGCCGAAGCGAAAAACAATGTGGTACAAGATGAACTTGGAGACCTGAACTCCTGTAGCTGAGACTAGGGGGACTGCTTCCACCCATTTAGTGAAATAGTCTGTAGCTATTATTATCCATTTATGTCCATCAGATGAGAGGGGTGTGATAGTTCCAACCAGATCAAGGCCCCAACAAGCGAAAGGCCAAGGTGGTGCAATAGGCTGTAGATCCTATGCCGGAGCGTTCACAAGATTTGCATGCTGCTGACATGGGAGACACTTTCTGACAAAGTCACAGGAGTCTTCTTCAATGGTAGGCCAATAGTAGCCTGCTCTAAGGATTTGTCATGCTAGGACAATACCACTCGTGTGGGCACCGCAAAGTCCAGAGTGTACTTCCTTTAACACCATCGCGGCCTCATTTTGGTCTAAACATCGAGAGAGAGTATCATGATAACCCCGACGATATAGGGTATTGGCTATGATAACATAGCGAGATGATTTTCGGATGAGGTTCTAGCGTTGGGTACGTGTGAGGTGAGGGGATATGATACCATCGT
Organism: Cupressus sempervirens; assembly: GCA_028749045.1. Classification (NCBI taxonomy): domain Eukaryota; kingdom Viridiplantae; phylum Streptophyta; class Pinopsida; order Cupressales; family Cupressaceae; genus Cupressus; species Cupressus sempervirens. Next base: position 444,393,450 of record CM053784.1, on the reverse strand, counting down.
TAAGGTAAGCATGAATCTCATGGTACCAAGGGGATTGGGGACCAACCAAGATACAAACACAGTTTGAATCCTCATTCGCATAGGCGGGTGTGAGGAGTTGCTCCACTAAAAACTCATACTGTGTAGCTGCTTGAATTTCCAAGAACGAGCCTATAGTAGCCATAGCATCTGCTGCTTTGTTCTATATTTGAGGCACTTGTGTAAATTGAAGCTTTGTAAAATGTTGGGTTAGCTGATCAACCAGCTCTTTGTAGGGTAATAGTTTTTCATCTTTGGTTTGATATTCATTTAGGGCTTGCTTGATGATGAGCTGAGAATCGCCAAATATTTGTAGCTCAACAATGTTCCATTCTGCAGCTATCTTTAATCCTGCTATGAGGGCCTCATATTTAGCTATATTGTTGGTGCTAGGGAATTGTAGCTTGAAGGCTTTTGGAATGTAATCTCCTTGAGGTGTGACCAACAATATTCCTACCCCTAATCCATGAGATGTGTATGAGCCATCAAAATAAAGTTTCCATGGGGGTTGTTCTTCAATTAGACAGATATGCTCATCTGGAAATTCTGTGATCAATGGATAAGCATCTATTAGAGGTGCATCAGCTAGGTGATCTGCTATAGCTTGCCCTTTGATTGCCTTTCTATCCACATACTGGATGTCAAATTCACTAAGGAGCATAACCCATTTGGCCAAACGGCCTGTAAGTGCTGTTCTAGAGAGCATATACTTGAGAGGGTCAATCTTGGAGGCTAGTTGGATGGTATGACTTAGCATGTAATGGCGAAGCTTTTCAGTTGAGAAAACAACTACCAAACAAGCTTTTTCCATAGGAGTGTAATTGAGTTCATAACCAACTAGGGTTCTACTGATGTAGTAGATGGCTCTTTCTCTATTGTAGTCATCAAGCTGTGCTAGAAGTGCCCCTAGAGCAGTAGGTGTTGCTGATATGTACAAAATCAGGGGACGACCAGGAACTAGTGGAACCAAGATAGGGGGATTGATGAGATACTGCTTGAGATGGTCGAAGTTGCGCTGACATAAAGGATCCCACTTGAAGTTCTCATCCTTCTTCAGTAAATGTGAAAATGGTGTACACTTATCTGCAAGCTGGGAGATGAAGCGCCGAACAGATTGGAGCTTTCCTTGAAGAGAGCGAAGTTGTCGCAGTGTCTGGGGAGGAGGCATGTCTAAGATAGCCTTGACCTTCTTGGGGTCGATCTCTATACCTCGTTTAGAAACTATGAAACCTAGAAGCTTGCCAGATGTGACCCCAAAGACACATTTCTTGGGATTCAGCATGAGATGATATTTGGCTAACCTATCAAAGACTTTCTCCAGGTCAGCAAGATGATCCATGAAGGTATGAGACTTGACCAAGATATCATCCACATAATCCTCCAAAATGCTATGGATGAGATCATGAAAAATGGTTGTCATAGCTCTTTGATAGGTAGCCCCAGCATTCTTTAGGCCAAAAGGCATCATGTTGTAGCAAAAGGTTCCCCAAGGGGTAGTGAATGTTGTCTTATGCTGATCCTCTTCTGCAATCTTGATTTGATTATACCCAGAAAATCCATCCATGAGGGACAAAATTTCATGTCCAGCTGTAAGATCTACAATCATATCTATGTTGGGCAAGGGAAAATCATCTTTTGGACAAGCTTTGTTAAGATCTCTAAAATCAGTACAGATTCTGATGTCACCAGAAGGTTTAGTGACAGGGACCATGTTGGAGATCCACTCTGAGTAGTCGATAGGTCAAATAACCTTAGCAGCTAACATTCTTTCTAATTTAGCTTTGACCAATAATGCCACCTTGGGGTACATTTTTCTAAGCTTTTGTCTGACGGGCTTGATCTTTGGATCAACTGCAAGATGATGAACTACAAGCTTTGGATCAAGTCCTGGCATGTCCTGATATGACCATGCAAATCAGCCAATGTTCTCTCTTAAGACCTCAAAGAGGAGGTCAGCTTGGTCTTGTGATAGGGATGCAGCAATGTGAACAAGTCTGGGGATCTCTGATGAACCAATGTTGACTTCTTGAGTATCCTCAATTAGAATAGAAGACACCTCTGGTCGATTATCTTGAGGAGGCAATGCTAAATCCTCATGTTCTTCTGGATTTTCTTGCTGAGGGGTTCTCTTTGTTGCCTTAGCTAGTCTTAGATTCACCTTAGTTCCAGTTTTGGGTGTATCGGAACTAGGTTGGGGATTTTCTCCAAAATACCCCTTGGGATCTAGCTTGTAGATATAGGCAAAATCTGGCTTTGTTTTCTTGTGAGGAGTTTCAGCTCCCATGAATCTTAGAAGTGCCTCCTCTGATGTGAACTCATCAATGTGTATGACACTTGGTTGGTCTCAATCTATGAGTTGTGGATGGGTGAGTGGTAGGTCAATGAGGTGGATGGATAGTTCTTGGAGAACAGAGTCTCCAAGGGAGATTTGGTCTAGGATATCGTCGTAGGCTCTCTTTTCAACTTCCTCAGGAATGTCTTCAATTTCGACAAGGTTGCGGTGAATGTTTAAAAAAGCATGACCGTTCTCATTGGTGCCCCCAATTGTGGGTATGCCAAAGCCAAGACCTGACTTCGAGTCCCACTTGTGTGCGTCGATGGGGCACTGCATGCCTCTTTCTTCTGGTCCTAGACCACCACCTTGATAGTTCCATTTGTCAATGATGAGCTTATGTTCTTGGGGATACTTTTGGCTAAAGTGATCAAGGCGTGCTTGATTTCTTTGAGGTGCATCCTTATGTAACCATTTGTTGATATCTGGAGTGAGCTCCTCATGAAGAGGGATTTTTGAGGATACAAAGGTTGTTGGGCCAAACTGTTTGTATCAAGGAGGTGGAACCTCCTTAGCTTTGTGATATGTCGGTCGTCCATGGGCATGTGGATCAAGTGGGAGTGCCCCGACAGCAAATGCATCTGACAGACTATACTCTCCACAACCTTTGTTATTGATCTTCACGGTAGACAAGGTAGAGGCGAGGATGGTTTCTGGGTCATTATAAGTGTGGGATGAGCTGGCGATGGATGTGCCGATATCAATTCCAGGGCAATGGTTTGTATATGAAGCTTCAACCACATTGCAGTAAGCAAAGGGTTCTGGATCGGCATGGATGGTTACCTCAGTGCCTTGATGCGGAAATTTGATGCACTGATGGTAAGTGGATCGAACGGCTTTCATGGCATGAATCCATGGGCGATCAAGGAGGATGTTAAATGGTAGGTTTAGATCAATAACATGGCAGAGTGTCTCTTGGATGACTGGCCCAACCTTGATTGGCAGCAAAATAGTTCCTTCTGTGGTTCTTTCCAAGTTGTCATAAGCTTTGATGGTGATAACCTCACTGATGATATCTGCCTCAGTATACCCAGCTTGTTTTATGAATTTTAGGGTGCAAATATTCAAGGCTGATCCATTATCTATCATTACTCTTTTTACAGCAAAGTTGGATACCATGATGGCTATGCGAAGTGAAAGGGTGTGATCTGGCTCGACCACGGGTATGTCGGTGGGTTTGAACGATAGGGAACATGAGGATGAGAGGTGTCCAACAAGATTATGAAAATTAGTAGCATTGATATCAGAAGGGACATGAGATTCTATGAGAGCACTGTCAAGGATGTTCTTGTACACAAGACTAGTGCGAACAAGGTCTAAAATGGAGATTTGGGCTGGCATGTTCCCAAGGTGTTCCAAGATATTGTACTAGCTTTTTGATGGAGCTGATGGTGTTGTTGTAATAGGTGGGCCTGCGATGTTAAATTGCGCTCTTCGAGTGGTGACCGCACACTCATTATTTGGTCCTTGGATATTGATAACATTGACGGAAGGCTCTTTCTCAGATATACAACCTATAAGGCTACCATAGTCTATATAGGATGAAGTGTGGTCATTGTTCTTCCCATGTTGTTGGTTTGGCTGACGGTTGTTGGTGTTGTTGTTGTTGGTTTGGATAGGTGCTTTTCCAGGATTTTGGTTGTGATGTGGAGGAAAAGCATTTTGATAGATCTGTAAGCCTGCATTGGGAGAGGTTTGGGCACCAACAGTGATTTCCTTCCGATCAATGAGGTCCTGCACATAGTCTTTCAGTTTCATGCATCTGAGGGTAGTGTGACCTTTTACCCTATGAAATTTGCAGTACTCATTATCTTTGTACCATGCAGCTTTGGATTGGCTTGGGTCAATTTGCTGGGTAGGAGGAAATTTGATGAGGTTTTCTTTGACTAATTTCTCAAAAATGACATCCAATGGCTCACCAAGGGGTGTATAGTTTCTAGGTGTAGATTGGAATCTAGGCTTTTGTCCTGCAGCTACATTGATGGCATTAGCTTGATTGCTAGACCCTTGGAAGTTGGGTCTTGGATTGTGGTTTTGATAGCTTTGGTTATTTTTTTGTTGGTAGTTGATAGCTTGTTGATTTTTTGGTTGATATGGTGGGTTGGACTGGTTGTGAGAAGGACCAACAATATTCATATGTCTGGTGTCAGTGACGCCATCTGTTGCAACGTGCTTGTTTTTGTTCCAATACCTAGACTTGTCATTGGAATGTGATTGATTTTGGTTGGCTTCCTTGTAAAGCTTGACCACACCATCTTTAATGAGTCCTTGCTCAAGGATTATTCCTTTCTCTTTGATATCTTTATAGGTTTGCAAACAGTTCATGTTCATGTGGTGAGCCAAGCTAGGATGGGCATTATCAATAAACATTTTCACCACATGGTGTTCTGGCAAGGTGCAGGATATGCGGGTGGTAAGGGTTTTCCATCTTTGCAGGTATTCAGCAAGGCTTTCTCCACCTTTTTGCTTGGTGTGGACAAGATCAACTATTGATAGCTCTGTTTCAACAAGATGGGCATATTGGGCTACAAATGCCTCAGATAATTCAGCAAAGTTTTTAATTGTGCCATAGGGGATTCTATAAAACCATTCAAGAGCTGGTCCAGCTAAGCTTTTGGGAAAAAGGCGCAAGAGGAAGACATCATTGTATGCTACGTCCTGGCAGTGCATGTAAAATTATTTGATATGTGTGACAGGGTCTCCTTTTCCTATGAATTTGTCAAATTTGGGTACCTCAAAGTGTTTTCGAAATGGTGTCATGGTAATGGCTCTGTCAAATGGGTAAGGACACACATTCTCAAACTTGAATGTCTTCGGATCATTCCCTTCTTGGATGGCTTTCAGAGCTATCTTCATTTGCTCCCATTCTGAATTGATAGGTGATGGTTGGGGTGCCCCCAATGTAGGAGTGCCTTGAGGTAGGTATGTGTTGGATGGGGCCACTGAATATCGATGGCTATGAGGGATTTGCTGATAGGGATTGTACATTGTTTGGGTAGCTGCATGGTGGATGACAGGTTGCTGAGGGGGAGGTGGCGCATATTGCTGCATATGCTGCGAGGCTTGCTGTTGATATGGGATTTGAGGTTGGGATTGAGGAACATAAGCTAGCTGTGGGATAAATGGATTGCTTTGTGGAGGTAAGGTATAATATGGTTGAGAGGCTTGGGGAAAGGATCGGGGGGCTTGTGGGGTTTGACCAATATATGTGGGTTGTGTCCCCATTTGGGATGGTATCTGCAAATAATTGGTGGTTGGTTGGGGTGGTGGATTACCTCCTAGAAGTGGCATTGAAAAGTAGTTGGTAATTGGAGGTAATGGATTAGTTGGTGGTGGAGGTGGTGGGAATTGAAAGCTTGGGAATGGAACTGATGGGGTTTGATAGCTTTGTGGTTGGATTTGGAAGCTTGGTAGAATGGTGGCAGGGGCTGGGGTCACTTGGGAGTTTGGTAGAAAATTGGTAGTAGCTTGTGGGATTTGATAGCTTTGTGGAGTGAGGGTAGTAGCTTGTAGATTTGTGGCTAATGGTATTGAGCTCCCAAGACCTAATGGAAATGATGGCATTGTGCTTTGGGCTACAGTGAACAAGCTTGGGGTAATGAAAGGTTGATTACTTGGCCCCATGGGTGGCATCCCTGTTGTATATTGCTGAGGTTGGCCAAAGATGCTAGCACTGATTTGGGAGATGGGTGGATTTGGAAGGCTGGGTTGGGGAGCAGCAGCAGCAATAGTGAAGGGGGTGAACGGTGAGCTATTTTGGGTAAAGGGGGTTTGGAGCGGAGAGGTATGAACCAAGGATGGAGTGGTGGTGGATGGGTTGGCTTGCGGCATGGAGATTTCAACTTGGGTGGCTGATGGTATGTTTGGGTCTGTTGGATCATATGGATTGGCTGGAGGCTCTTCTTTTGGCATATATTGAGGATAATTTGGATCATAAGAGCCTATGGGTGGTGGTAGCTGCCCAAACAATGGGTGAGATGGATCTGATAATGGAGGGGGTCTTCCAAAGTCAAAGGTTCCTACATTTTTCCTTCGAAAATTAGCCATGATTGTCTCTTTGTTCTTGTCTATAATGGCATTTACCAATACTGCATTTCCTGGTTGGTTCATGAAAGCTTCAATGTTAGTACATGATGGCATAGCTTTCTCTGGGCTGAAGGATGGCTGAGTGCTCAAGGGGGGTGAGGTTGTTCGATCCAAATGATAGGGCTCCATTGTTTCTTTCTTCTTGGCTAAGCGAGTGATGGGTGGCATGAAAAATGCTCCTAGGGATGAGATGCAATAATGCTGATGGATGCAAAAGGGGGAAGGCTTCTCTATGCAAATGATTTCCTAGGTTAAGGCAAAGCTATATGAAAAAACCTAAGGAGGATTGGGTTGGAGATTCTAACTTCAAAGATATGTTGCCAAAGCACGAAAGGTCTGCTTTCCTATGTGCAAGCTTGGTGGTGATTGTGTCAACTTAAGGATAGACTGATGATCCTTTAGGAAGAACATGAGATTGACCACTTGTGGATCCCAACCTTTAGCTCAAGGTGATGAGGGATAACAAGTGACAAAGCTGGATTACCCTAGACAAAGCTCTGTCAAAGGGATAACCTTGGTGAGATTGATGGATTTGGAAGATTTTAGGAGTGGCAAACTTTTGGCAAAAGTGACAACAATTTTGAAGGCTTGGATGTGAGGTTTTGATTGCTGGCTAGATGGTTTGATTCTAAATGAGATGGATGAGCTAATAATGCTTAAGGGGATAACTTAAGATGGTTGGCTTTTCTACAAAGATGACTCTAAAGTGAAGCTAATCCAAGAAGATGTGGAGAAACAAGGGTGTCTAATCATAGAAATCATGCCTAGTTGGTAAGGCATAAGCAGGATTAACTCTTGGATGTTGGCTAAATTTGATGGTGCGCTCTAACCAGGCCTCTTGAAGTGCTTCGTCGATAGCTTTGTCCTCTGCTTTGTGGAGTTTGGCAATTCGTGGGCTTGGTGTTATTTCTTTTCTCTTGGCTGAAAGTTCTTGGTATGCTAGAGATGGTTTGAGTTTAACTTTGTGGAACTTCTGTTTGGGTTTGGGTTGCTCTGACATCAATTTCTGAATCTGCTTGGCTTTGAGAGATCTTGGTTGTTTTGCTTCAACTCATTCAACTTCTAGAATAGGCAGTGACTACGCTAAGTATGCCCTAAGCTAGGATTGACCAAGTTTGGCAAACATTCATTCAACAAATAAAAGATCAAGCAATAGATAGAAACAACCAGATAGAAGTTTTTGATTCTCAGAAAGTGATACTTGCGCCAAGGAGTGTGTATGTTCTACAAATGTTTCGATCAGTCACCTCAAACACATTAACATCCTAGATGGTTGTCTACAAGGTTGACAGTTGGTTTAGCTAAGGAGTCCTTGATATACCCAAGGTACGTGAGGCCCAAATCTGTAGATGAGACCAAAAAGATGTCACACAACCGAGAGTAGCGGTAACCCACTTCTCCTCTTTCACTTCTCAATGGTATAAAGTTCCTTGAGGCTTAGCCTGAGTGACAAAATCTTGATCCCAAGAGAGGTGTCTTTCGATTCACCTCTCAATTCTTATACTCTGCCAGAACGCTGGAGTTGAGGTCGTCCAAGGGGTGATGAAATCCCCAAGCAGGCCTACTAAAAAGAAACAAGGTTTTGGATCCTAATCTTATGCACCCAAGATGGCCTCGAAAGACGACAAGGGGAGAGAAGACTTGGATGACCTTGGGCTAAAAAACACGCTTGTTCTTTTACCAACTGACTCTTATGTGTGCTAATCTAGACTTTGCAAGCACTCATGTTTAAGAGACAATGTTCAATTCCAACTTGAAGCACCAACAAAAGTAAATTGATCGAAGAATGCAAACAATAAGAAGAGTTAGGGTCAACAAAAGAAAACTCGCACGCCCAGAGGCCCTCCACGTCAAGTATCGATTAATTTTCTTTAAGGCATTCAAGATTGAGTGTGAGTTTGTTTTAAGCCCAAAACAAAAGTGTGTGAGATTCAATTTCAAGCGCGCGCCCGGAGGCTCTCCACGTCAGTTGTTGTTCAATTTTAGTGCCCAAACTTGAAGTGTGATCGATTTAATCTAGAGTTTTGATCATTTAAGAATTTTGATAAAGTTAAAGCAAACATTCAAAGACCAAGTGAGTGAGTTAGATTGTGGAACATTTAACACCTTTTTCAAGTAGACCCATCCCCATAAATGGCGCTGAGATTGCAACCAATGGTTAATATTTGATGGGTGATTAGAAAAGAGGTGAGTCCAAGGAACTACTCAAATTGATTTTTGCAAATTTGTATTTTAACTTAACAAAGTTTCTTAAATGTCCAAAAATCAAACTTTACCTAGATTGCATGTGGAAAAGAGATTTGTTTTGTTCAATTTTTAGAAGCTCCAAATGAAGTGTTTGATACTGCAATGGTTAATTGATCCTTAGAATTCAAGATTTGATTTGTTGTTTTAATCATGCATTCAAGGAAAATTTGATTTTAATCCATGGCATTCAAGAGTTATTTTAGCAACATGCATTCAAAGAAAAGTGGTTAAACATTCAAGTGTTTTCTTTTGAGCATTCAAGATTGAGATTTTGTGTGTTGTTTTAAGAACTTTGAAGTGCTTTGTTTTAACCTTAGATCATTCAAGATTGTTTTGGACTCAAAAGTGAAAATGACTCTTTGGACTTTGGTTTCCATTCAAGATTTTGTGTTCTAGTTTGCATATTTTAAGCCCAAAAATGATATTCCTAGATTGTTTTGATGCATGAAAATCCTAAGAAACATTCAAGATTTTGCAATAAGACATTTGTTTGGAACAAATAACAAAGCTTTTAGGACAATTTTTGGCAACCACTTAGGACTCTTAGTTTTCATGAGATTTTTTTAAAAGAACTTTAGTGTGCACTTAGTGTTGATTTTGAACCTTTTGAAATGGAAACTTGAAGTTCTTTTTAAATTCCCATAAATGAAGTGTTCCTAATTTTGCATGAATGCATCCAAAACCTTGATGTTGCAAGGATGCAAATGATTAGACTGGTTTAGTTTCACTTGTTAAAAGATTTTTTCTTTCTTGCAAATTTTTAATTTTTCAATGGATTTAAGTAAGATTTGGGGGTTCATTTTAAGCACTAAAAAAAAGTGTGTATGATTTTGCTTCCTTAAAAAAAATGGCCAAGATCTCCCACAAGAAGAAGAAGAAGAAGTAGATGGAATAAGAAGAATATAGACAAGAAGAGGAAGAAGAATTTCAAGTTCTTTGTCCACCTATAAGCTTGAAAAATCTGCAAACACTATGAGATAGATTATGAGTTCCTTTGTCTTCTTCATGCTAATGTGGACCTACAAAACCAATTTATACAATCCTACCAATCACAAAAATAAGAAAAATTAGCCAAAATCAGCAAATAACATACAAAACTTGACTAAAAAAGCTAATGAAGATGACCCATGCGGGGTCCCACCGGGCATGCCAAAATGTATATGAGCAATGTTAGTATGCTAATAGAAACCAAATTTAAATAAAGCTTCTACAAACTAAACAAAATTCATAAACTTCAAGATAGACTAAGATGAGCTCTCAATTGAGAATATGAGCCATTAATGGACTCTCTCAATAAGAAGCTCTCTTGTTGAGTAGCTTTATCTAAATGGATAGGATGTATGCTCAATATGCTTCCAAAGGCTTCAATGGATGATTGTGGATTTTTGGTGTGGATAGATGGCTTTAGTATGGATTTGGCTCTCAAAATAGCATTATAACTTTACTTCATGGATTGTGTTATTTTGCAAAGGGGAAAGATCCAATTTATAGGGAAGAGGCTTGAGGGATTGAGGGCTAAGATGTAAGGATGGGAAAAAGCTCATGGAGGGCTTAGATTGCATGAGAGGAGAGCACATGGATTGTGCTTCCTTACAACCAATCAGGGAGTGACACATGTCACAGGGTGAGAGGATGGAAGAAAGGGCAAGGATGAGTCAACAAAGGAGGCTCAAGGGATAAAATCTTCATAAAGACCCTCATAATGACTTGTAAGAGCAATAAAAGGGCTTGTAAGAGTCATTTATGACCTAGTGGACTTCATAAAGTTTTATGGTTGAGATATTTTGAGGGTGATGAGAGAAATTTTGACTTAGACTTGATTAGGAAGGTTTTAAGCTTGTTTAGGCTTGTGCAAATGATTAGAGGATGGATTAGGATGGTTTAGGATTAGCTTAGGGATAGGCAAGTGGATGGCATTTAATGAGGGTGGGTGAAGGAGGAGATATTTGTTAACTTTGGCTTGGGTTAGTAATTCTTAACCCATGTTTAGGGAATGTGACAAGGTTAGGAGGGGATTAGGATTAGGTTTAAAGACATCTTCTAGAAGAGTCTAGACTTTGGATGAGGATAAAGACTTTCTAGAATAGTCTAGAATTTCCTAGGATGAAGACTTTCTAGAAGAGTCTAGAACTTTTTAGGATGAGGATAAATTAGATTTTTAGGAAATAAATAAAGTTTTATTTATTTCAAGGGTTTGGGTTGAGGAGATTTTATTAAAACTTTTTTAATAAACATGAGGATTAATATTTAATTTTAATTAAATATTTTGAGTTGGGATTAGGGGTAGGAAATGATGGGATTAGCCTTTAATCAAAATTAAAGAAGGATTAGAAGATTTTGGAAGAGGTTATTGGTCATAAGGAAATTGGCCAAGTTTTGGGCAAAAAATAAATTTTTTATTTATTATAGGATTTTTTGGTCAATTTATTAATTAAATAATTAATAAATAAGGAAATAATGTTTAAATAAGATTTAAACATTTTTGGGCGGGATTCTTTAATTAAATATTTTTAATTAAGATAAAGGGATTTAATGGCATAAAAATTAATTAATTAATGATGATGTCATCAAGACTTTTTCAGAAAATAAAAATACTTTATTTTCTAAAGGTTTTTAGGTGTCTACAACTAGATCTAGATCTAGTATATTATAAATTGTTTCTAAGATATGTAAGTAATTTATTTAGATATGTACGTGCATGTTTAATATATTGATTAAATTTAGATATATATATATAAATAGTTCATGTAATTTAAATGTTTGGTAATATATCACATGTATTAAATGTTAAAGTATCAGGTAATTAGTTGTACATAATTCCTAACTCGAGTAAATCTATAGAACTCATCCCTTTTATTTGTACACATATCCTAGAATTTTATCCCCTTAAGCCCAATGTTGTAAAATTCAAGTCCAACTTAAAACATGTACATGTTCAAAATTTAGTTTAAACAAATTGCAATTTGAACTTGAAAGCTCACATGTCAAGTAATTAGTTAAATCGAAATCCTACATGTCCTAAAATTGAAAGCACATGTCCTAATTAGTTAAATTGAAAGTGTACATGTGTTCTAAAATTGACAAGTTAAATGAAATAGAAAGTTCAATATAATAGAAAGTTAAATGAATTCAAGACATTGAGTTAAAAATGAAAGAGTAAAAGTTCAATTTAGAAAATTAGTTACTAGACACCAAATTTCAAATTGATCAAATAATTGTTGAACCAAATTTCAAATTGTTCTTGAGTTACATTTCAAATTTTAATCGTAGTGAAATTTTAATTCAAGTGCACACATGTATCCTAGAATTTTATCCCCTTAAGCCCAATGTTCTAATTCAAGTCCAACTTAAAACATGTACATGTTCAAAATTTAGTTAAACAAATCGCAATTTGAACTTGAAAGCTCACATGTCCTAAAATTGAAAGCTCACATGTTAGGTAATTAGTTAAATTGAAAGCTCACGTGTCCTGAAATTGAAAGCACGTGTCCTAATTAGTTAAATTGAAAGTGTACATGTGTCCAAAAATTGACAAGTTAAGTGAAATGGAAAGTTCAATATAATTAATTTTACAAACTCCTAATTTCATCCCCTTAAGACAAGTGGTGTTTGAATTTCTTTCCCTCAAGGTGCACATGTTAGGTAATTAGTGTACACACATGTACATATAAGTTCATAATTTCTATAATTAGTTACTTTAGAAAATTCAAAATGAAAGAGTAAAAGTTTAATTTAGAAAATTAGTTATTCCATGAAATTTCAAATTGATCAAATGATTGTTCAACCAAATTTCAAATAGTTTGAACCAAATTTCAAATTGTTCTTGAGTTACATTTCAAATTAGGAGTTGTTTCTATCTCATATCAAGTGGATATGCTCGTTCTTGGATAACATTTAATATTTTCTCATGATCATCAATATGGAGCCTCCACTTACGTATTCTAGGTCCTTTGACTGGATGAAGAGTTAGACCAGTGGCAATAACATGGTTACTATATTGATATACCTTATTGTTAGGTTGATAATCAATGAAATGAATCCCATTTTTAAGTACTTTTATTTGCTTCAAATATGTTCCTTGTACAACAACAGAACCTGCACATGTACACATTTAAAAAATACATCAATCTTGAATTTAAGTCAAAGAATTTGAATTCATTAAAAATATAGATACTTGACATACATATATACATAATTCAACTATATACTAACCTGTGTGAAAAACAATTTCATCACTTATTTTAGTCTTTGTTAGCTTCTCTCTTTCCATGGTGCAACGTAATAAATAATAGCTAGCACCTTCTACATTTTCCGATTCTGCTATGACTGCAAAAACATTTCCTACACAAACTTATATATGTCAAAATTCTGGATACACATCATTTACATAAGTACATATATATAATAAAAATTAACCAAAATTATGAAAAATGTATACATGTACATGATCCAGGTATATATATAGTTCATACATACCAACTCTGATCAATCCTGAAATATGGTTATAATCACTAGAAATCAATGGAATATCATCATAGTTTTCGTCCTCAAACTCATTCGTATTAATAACATCTAGTGGCACCAAAGTCCATTCACCCACATATCCACGTTCTTGATTAATGCAACCACCATAGTCTTCATCAATACAATTAGGACAAAAACATGAGTATTCTCTTGTATACAATGACCACACATTACTATTTGTACTCATCACTGAATGCAAAGATCGTGTCTTCTCTACCCTCTTGCATGCATGCATTGATCTTCTATCAACACCTGAATGTGTACACAAGGTCCATAATTTAGTTAGAGATCATCTAAGGTAACATATTAAATATAAATTTAAGATTCAATTTAAAAATATGAACAAATTAATTTATATATACCTGATACCTCCCAAAACACTCTAAATGGTATGAGTCGATCTACTTCTGATGATGTGTTATCTATATTTGTTGGCACCGAAAAATGCATTTTGCACCACTCAACCACATCATGAGCATTATTAATGTGATATCCTTTATAGTCCATTTGATACTTTCTTAGAGCATGTTTGATACAAGCTCCTGCACCATCATGCTCACCCTTTCCATGTCCACTCTCAAAAAAACTCCAAATGTGTGGTATATTAAGGTATCAATGATATCTACATAATGCATAAAATGGTCTAGCTGATTTAAATTGTGCTGCACATCCATCTGACCATACAAAAAAAAATTCTATTTTAATGTTTTTGTTTTTCAAATATTCAAAAAATGTCTTAAAACAATGTTCCACAAAATGTGTGTCATGTTCTTTGTCATCACTAATATAAAAGTGATACTCTTTTTTAATGACTCGTGCTTGATTTGTACTTTCCACACCATCCAGATCAATTTGTGCATGTCGATAAGACACTTGAACCATAATAGTAACCTGCTCTATATAGTAGTATTCTGCTTGAAGTTGTTTTTCAGATACGAAAGAGTAATTCTCTGCAAAGTCAACAACAGATAGAATTGTTCCGAGTGGGAAAGTTTCTCTTAGTGTTTGAAATTGTTCTACTTGCCACTTAGCAAAAATGCATGGCATATATATGGTTGAATCAATTTACAAAAATTTGACATAAATTCTCCAGCGATATCTCATCCTCTACATATTCTAACCTTGTTGATTCTTTTCCAGCTTTTGTTTCTAACTTTATGTACTTATATATCTTACATTTTACCATCCTTGTCGTATTAGTATCTTCTTCTCTCAAAGGAAATTTAGTCAAGTTACCACATGTTTCACAAGTTCCTCTTATGCAATTTATTTCAAGGACACAATCATTTGGTTTTTCACATAAGATTGATGTTATGAATTGACTCGATCGTTTAGGAAAAGTATTTTGAGAAATTTCACCACTTTCTTCTATCATCTCTCGAAACCCTTCATAGTACAGATCAAATTCAACATGATATCAACAACAACATGTTTCAAAAGATTTATTTATCTTCACAAAATAGGGCTTCAATCTTTCAAACATTGTTTGTCCAATCTTTATGTTATGATTTAAATTACAAAATGAGAGATACAATTCATGTTGAGTGACATCCAACCAATGTTTTGCGTGTTGAATATATTCCTTAGGCCCAATCCTCTGCTTGATGATATCTCTTCTATTTGGTGAAGGACGAGTATTATCAATCCAAAATTGAATAACTAAGTTTTTAATTGTTTCCCCAATCATGTCAGATCGAGGAGCTCTACACATTAGTGCCCAATTGCCTTCTAATGTACTATCATTCAAATTGTTTCTCCTTTTCAGATAATGTAGTATTGTCTTCCGACTATACTTGAAATGAGATGATAATGAAGAGATCTGTCTATTTTGGGATTTTTTCTTATTTAAAATAGATGTCAGTATCACTCTTCGTGCAATGGATTTATCTGCAGATCTAGTTTTTTTCCCAATGGAATGTAACCCTTCCTTAACACTTTCAACAATATCTTTTTCTAGTTTAGAAGTCCTCATCTTTTTTATACTTGTATCTATACCCAATAGTCTTAGTGGCTCTTTTAATTCATATTTGAGAAGTGAAATTGATAATAGTTGAGTTTTCTCCACTGTTGATAGATTCTCAAATTGTGCAATTATGTCTTTAGACTTTTTATTCAATTTCCTCTTCGTAGTATGTGTAGGTTGATTAGCATATTCTCTCAATGTTTCCACATCCATTTCAATTAAATGATCTATGTTTCTATGATTAATTGTTCTCTTCAATCTTTGAGCTAAATTAACATTCTCATTTGTTGTTTGATCTCGGGTTGCACAAGAAAAAATGAAACAAAGTCTTAAGATACAATCTCTTTAGGGGACATATATGTATACATATATACATCTTTAACTTGAGTGAAATATTATGTACTTGATTAAATTATCTAACCTTCAGATGGTCCTTCTTCAATATCCATTGCTTCATCTTCAATTTCCTCATGTCCAACATTTTCATCATCTACTAGAATTGCACATGCACGATATAACAAATAAAATAAGTAAGTTTATAAAGGGTAATATCGCTCACTAAATTTAAAAATTAAAGATATAAAGTTTGATAGAGACCTAGAATTCTAGAAAGATCTATATTATATACTTGCAAGAGATGCACATGTACCTGTTTGAACTTGGGATGAACCTTCTCCAATGTCGGTAGGTTGTCCTGGTTGACTACATCCTAAATAAATTCATTTATTTAATTTTAATCATAATCTAATAAACCTTAATGGACTATAAATTATTAACATGATTGAATAAACAAGGTAATTCCCATGCTAAATAAATTCATAATTTAAATTTATTCATAATGTAATATTTACCCTAAGGACTAATATGGACATAATTGAATAAACCCTAATGGCCTAAATATGAACATAATTTCAAATAAACTCTTAATATTAAGTTAATCTAGTAATGCTAATTTAAGATAAATATGATATTCCTAATTGGATTTAAACCCTAATCCTAACTAAATAAACTAATTAAATACATTGGAAAAAAGATTGTGCATGTGTACCTGATCTAAGATAGTATCTTGCTAGCGTTTTTTGACGATTTTCATCTTCTTGTTCCTTAGTTCTTCTTCATGCATATTTACTTGCTCTTTTATCTTTATTGCCCATGTCGTAAATTCTTCCTCCAAAATTTGAAAATAGGTTGAAGTTTGTCAAATATTTCTTTCTACCCAATTCAAAAGCCACTAACTTGATTTCACATAAATGCAAATTGTAAAAAATGAAACTCATATTTATATACAAAAAAAAAAATTAAAAAAAACCTCCTTATTAGCCAACTAGGAAAAAATCCTAAGGAGCCGACTAGAAAAACACCCCTATGGTCAGCTTCTACATCAAAAGCATGTGCATAAGCAAAATATTGAAAATGAAATTAATTTTCCTTAAGGCATTCAAGATTGTGTGAGTTCGTTCTAAGCACCAATTCCAAATGTTTGCTAACCTAAGCATACATGTCCATTCCCTTAAGGCATTCAAGATTGAATGTGATTGTTTGAGTTTGTAACCATGCATTCAAAGACAAGTGTTTATGCATACAAGCTCATTTCAAAAATAAAATTAAGGCAAAATCTTGCAAGAAATATGATTAGTGATAAGATATCTCTGCAAAAACATAAGTTAGTGCATCAAAAATGTAGAGCAAACGTGAAACAACCCTGCAATGAAAAGGTTAGCACAAAGTTTAGACTTTGACAGAAAAAATAGAGATCTAAATAGTATCAAAATCTCAATGTGAAACCAAAACCATGACGACAGGCTCCGAATCAACTTTTTGGCGATATTTCATTTTTCAAAACGGAGCTCATATGCTCACATTATGAGTAAAAAAGAAAAGGTTCCTTCTTATGGTCTAGAGGGACATGGAATGCTGATGCAGTGCTGACATCAGCAACCTGCGAACAAAAAATTGACGGTTAAGAGAACGTCAAGCAATTTTTTTTTTGTTTTTCAACGTTTTTGTTTTAAAAAAAGTGAAATCCCATTTTATTAAAAAGATAAATTTTATGTTGTTGTTTATTGCAATTGTATGAGGCTAATTGAAAAAGGGGCGGGAGATTTGGTCGGAGTGGAGGGAGGGCGAAAAGGGGAGGAGCGGCATAGAGGGCTACAGACGCGAGAGGGAAGGAAGCAGGGTGTTGCGGCTGAGCGTGGGGAAGGGTTTTGCAAGGAGTGGTGAAGGTCAAGTGGTGGGAGAAACAGCGGCGGGTGACGTAGTTGGCGGTGGAGCAGGGTTTCAAATGGTCGAGCGGGGCGGTGAGTGGAGGGAATCGCAGAGGAGTGGCAAGAGAAAAGTCAACCGCGGGGGCAATGCGGAAGAGGAGAGGAGGTTGCGGCCATGCAGAGGAGCTGCTCAGCCGCGAAGGTGCAAGTAGTGGCCAACGGGCGGCGCAGGGGTTTGCAGAAGAAGGTGCGCCAATGGTTGCAGCGATGCCATGGGCAGTGAGGGCGGTAGGAGGTCGGAGGAGAAAGGGCCATGAGTGGAAGGGAGGCCGTGGGAAGTGGAGAGAGGCTATGTGTGAGCGTTTGCAGGCCGAGCAGCGGGGAGAAGGATTGGTGGCAGCAGCGGCAAGGGTTACGGCCGCCACGGTGGGGTTTCGCACCACTGGCGATAGAATTGCAAAGGGGATAGGGGCCGCCAGGAGATGGGAGAGCCACCGGGGAGCGACCGCGGGGGCGGCGCTCGCGGGCAGTGCTCACGGGCGCCGCTAACCTGCTAAAAAGCAAAAAAAATGAATTTTTTTTTTGTTTTTTTTTTAATTTTAAATTTGATTTTTTGATTTATATAATTTAAAAAAAAACTAACAAACAATTTTTTACATATATAAATGGTAAGCGCCCCCCCCCCCCCCCATTTTTTCTTTTATATTTGTTATATTTTTATTATTATTTTTTTAAAAATACAAATGACTTTAAATGATTTTTGAAAATAAAAAATGCACAAATGCCCACTTTTTTTCAACAATTTACATATTAACAAAAGGGGAGTGTATTTTTTTTTTCTTCTTTCTAAATTTTCCTAATAACGAAGAGGATATTCAATGCATATGTATCCTAAAACTTGAAAACAAAGCAATCGGCAAAATATAAAGTGTCTTATGTCAAAAAACTTCCCTTGGGTCCTCCAAATGCAATGATGGGCTCCTTAACTTGATTAGAGGCTCCTCATGAAACTTGATCTCCAAATGCATGCTTTTGACCTATAAGCTTGAAAACTCACAAAACACTCAAAATACATTAGATCGTTAGTTTGAACCCGTGAAGTGGGTCCCACCGGGTGTGCCAAAATGTGTTGCATAAAAATGTAACTAAAGAAATAACACTAAGAAACTAATGCACATTCCTACATTATCATGCAAAACCTCAAAATATGAAAGAAAACAATGTAAAATAAAGATAACATGAACATCAAAATAGCACTATGCAAACCTCATGAAACCATCAAGTGATTGATGATTCCACATTGTTGTGGGATGTGGTTGCTCACAAGTCTAGTAGCATAACAATAAGGTAGATAGTGCTTCATAAAAAATGAGGAGAGGGCTCTCCTTTTATAGGAAAATCGATGCAACGGATGGTTGAGATCGAATGCAAGATGGATGGCTAGGATCTCTCAGGATCAATGAGGTGTCCATGAGGTGGAGGCCAAGTAGACTCCATGTGGATTAGGGTTTTGACCATTCAAAGGGAGGAAGATGCTCACACATGTGTGAGAAACCTTTGATGTGACATATCCAATGAGGTGTGAGAAGCATGGCTTCTCACACATGTGTGAGACAACTTGATTCTCATGCAAGAGGACAAGTGTACAAGAGGTGTGAGAAGGCATGGCTTCTCACACATGTGTGAGACACCTTGACTCTCATGCAAGAGGAAAAATGTGCAAGAGACATGCAAGACATGAGGGATGAGGGAAGTGTGAACATCTCTCACACATGTGTGAGAACACACTTAGGATTAAGAGGTGATTAGCTAGGATGATTATGCAAAGCAAGCATGATTAGGAAGTGGGTTGGTTTAGAATGATGGGTTAGGTAGGACAGTGAGGCTAGGTGAGGGTTAAATGTAGGAGCCATGTGCTCAAATAGGATTAAATGTAATATTTAATTCCTAGGGGGTTTAGGCAAGGAATTAATTAAGTAAATGACATACTTAATCAAAGGGAATGGGTTAGGATGCAAGTGGGAAGGCTGGGATTTAAATAAACCTTAGTTTATTTAAATTATGGTAATGCAAATGTAATTAAATAAATACAAATTTTATTTAATTAAGGTAGGGGAATTAAATAAATAATGAATATTTATTTAATTGGCTAGGAACGGGTTTTGGACAAATTTAAGTGTCTACAATACCATTCATGTGGTAATTGCTGACGTGAGTGGGCTAACATGGCAAGGGGCCACATGGTCATGCCATGTGGCACCCACAGATAGGTCCACCTATTGTTGTCACGACAGATATGCAAAGATGTGGCGGAAGGGTGGTCGTCGCTAGTTGCGGTGGCCATAGGGTGGCAAACATCGACTACATCACAAGTCACGATGGCTAGTGGGAGGCTCGCCAATAGTGGCTAGGCTACAGTGGTGCGACCGGCTATGGTGGCTCCCAAGTTGTGCAGCGGCGACACTGTGATGGCGTGGTGGCGCTGCTGCTGAAAAAGATTTTTTTCGAAAAATCATCTATACAATCCTCCCAAGGAGCTAAAAAAAAATTTCAGATGCTACAGAAGCCAAAAATGAAAAATTTTATATGAATCTTGACTGTAACAGGCCTTCTGAACTCAATGTCAGCATTCGTTTAGGCCCCAAGTGGTCTAAAAAAATTCTCTTCCCCCCTAATTGAAGAAAAAAATCACAAGAAAAGTAGGGTTTGTGTCTCCAAATCGTGGCTTCAAAAATCCTTCAACTAAGAAGTAGTAGGGAGGCTCTAATACCATGTAGAAGCTGATGAAAGTCAACTTCACAGTGTGCCAAGATCACCTGCATGCAAATAACCTACTGAAGAGAAATCGAAGAAGGAAGGAACAAATGCTTGAAGCAACAAAAAGAAATTATATTGCAACAATGTGAAAATGAAATTGTTGTACAATATCCCTTGAAAATGAGTTTAGAAATACAATGAGAGAGCTTGAATATAAAGGCCTCAAGGAGACTTCTAGAACAAGCTAGAAAATGCTAGGAGATAAGAATGACAACTAAGCATACACCCACAAAAGGTGGGTTATTCTTGATCAAGGTGAGGAGATAAGTATGACTTAGATAGGAACAAACTCTCATATTGTCAACAACTCCTAGACTACAACTAATAAATAAATGCATTAACCTAAGTAAACTTAAGTAAAAGTGTAAATAATAATTATTTACTCTAACACTCCACCTTAAGTGCAACTTAGGGGAATGCACTTAAGCTCACAATAGCTAAGATGAAATTCAAAATGGGTCTTGACAATGAGGCCATGTTAGGTACCCATGTAAAAATGCAAAGAAATACAACCTCTAAAAATGGGGAAAGAGAGAAAACCACATGGGAAAAACCCTCCCCCAAAAAGAGGTAAGAAAATCTAGTGAAGGACTGAAGAAGCCTCCAACTAGAGGAATGTCCCAAAAAATAGGAACAAAGAGAAGATCATGAAGAGCATCACTGAAGCATGAAGAACTTGCAAACTCTATCAAAAAGAAATTGTTGATCTAAAGAACTTCCATGGAAAATAGAAGGAATGAACTGAGTGTGTCTATATGGTAGATGATCCATCTCGCCAAAATGCATAGGTAGCTAGCCACTACAATCGCCTTGTATATAGGATCAAATACTTAATACATAGCTCACACTATCAAACCAAGGAAGCATTAGAAACAACAAAATAATAGAAAATAGGACTTATGAAATTGAGAATTCTCATAGTTGGTGAAGATGAATCAATTAATTAATAAATATGAAATTATTTAAGAATATTGATTAGCAAGAATAATTAGTAATGTGTGATGAAAATGATTAAACTAGCATAGGTTTAGATTATGGGTTATCTAATCCTATAGGATAAATTAGTAAATGGTTGGCCAATTCGATGAAATAAATATGATAATATCCTTCAATATAATGCAACGATTATGCAGATCGACTAGGACAATAATCGGTATATCAAAGCCATGATCAAATTGAATGATTGATTAGGATTAATAGCATGAAAAGGATACATGACATGGATTAATAACATGTGACATTTAATGAACATTGTAAATGTCGCAAGATTGAAAGTTGATTGATAGGGTTGATCATAATAACATTGACAAACATTGTCAATCTTCTTAAATTGGTTTTATAATGCCATGATCTAACACTGAGGGACTCAACAATGTCAATGATTGGATGATAAAGATGAAAGATTTAACCTATTTTTGGGGGACATGACACCACTAAGGTTAGATTTGATAGGTTTGATAAGATTTTATAGGTTGCCAAGGCACTGAGAAACACGATGATGCCTAGGGTTTGACATATGATGATTAATTTGAGATATTTGACAAATTTTGAGTTGATTAGAGATGATTTGGGATGATTTTAGGTTGATTTAAGATGATTACAAGTTGATTTGGGATGATTTCAAGTTGACTGGATGTGATTCTAATGATGTTGAAATGGTTTTGTGTTGATTCGAGAAAGTTTGGATAAAATGGGAACCAGTTCTAAAGTGATATGCAATTGATTTGAAAGGGGATACGAATGATGAAAGATATTGTTGAAATATGCTCAAATGATAATCAAGTTGACCAAAAGATCAAAATTAGTGGAATAAGAAAATTGGACGGGTTAGTATGAAAATGTGATTAAACCATAGACATGAACCATTTTTGAGCATCTACACCTGTAAAGGAGGAACAAAAGCAAATGAGAGCCTTATTTTGAATAAGGTACAAAATACTTGGAAAAGTTTGCAAGGTTATTGTGGAGTTATCTATTGGTGGATATAATGATAAGTTGATTTGTGATGTATTTCCTATGGATGCATGATAACTCCCATTGGGTAGACCATGGAAGTATGAAAAAGGTGTCATCTATGATGGGAAGTAGAATACCATTTCTTTTAAGAAGGATGGTAGGACATTCAAAATACAGTCGCTAATGGAGAATAAATAACCACAATCAAAAACCCCTAGTGTTATGTTGAGTAGTGGCGAGGATTTTTTCAATATCCTACAATAAGTTGGTGAAGGATACATTATCATGGTACAACCTAAGGAAGAAGAGAAGACCATGCCAACACCTATACTAGAGGAGGTGCAAAATTTTCTTAGTAAGTTCAGAGATATTATTAGTGATGGGAAACCAGCAACTTTACCTCCTAAAAGGGATATTAATCATCGGATTGAGTTTATCCCAAGTGTCTCATTACCTAACAAGTTAGCTTAAAAGCTCACTCCAAATGAGAACCAAGAAGTGGCTAGACAAGTGTAGGAGTTTTTGGACCAGGGATTGATAAAGAAGAGCATTAGTCCCTGTGCAGTACCAGTGGTAATGGAATCCAAGTAAGGTGGTAAGTGGAGAATTTTCACTAATTCTAGAGCTATTAATAGGATCACAACCAGATATAGGTTTCCTATACCTAGGATTGAGGACTTGATGGATTGTATGAGGGGGTATAAATATTTCACTAAGTTGGATTTAAAGAGTGGCTACCATCAGATCAAGATCCAAGAAGGATATGAGTGGAAAATAGCATTCAAAGCCACAGAAGGGTTGTATAAGTGGAAAGTTATGGCATTTGGGCTTAAAAATGCCCCTAGCACATTTATGAGGTTAATGAATGAAGTACTTAAGGACTACATTGGAAGGTTTGTGGTAGTATACCTAGATGACATACTCATCTTTAGTGAAACCAAGTAGGAACATATGAAACACCTAGAGATTGCAGGAAGAGAAGTTGTTTATCAACTTGGAAAAGTGTGAATTCCTTAAGCAATAACTTGTATACCTAGGATTTGTAGTATCATAATGTTCATTGAAGCTAGACCCAAGCAAGGTGGAGGCTATTTTGAATTGGCCAACACCAACCACAGGGACAAAGGTAAGGATTTTTCATAGGTTAGCTCAATTTTATAGAAATTTTATTAGGAACTTTAGTGGTCTTTGTGCACTAGTGTTAGATACCATCAAAGGTAGATTGAAGACTAAATTCAAATGGACTCTTGAGGTAGGACAAGCCTTTGAAAGATTAAAACAAGAATTGGCTACCCAACCTATTCTATTGTTGCCTAGTTTTGATCAGTTGTTCACAGTGGAGTGTGATGCAAGTGGGATTGTGGTACAAGGATTACTAGGTCAAGAAGGTAGACCCATAGCTCTCTTTAGTGAGAATCTCAATGAGGAAAAGAAGAAGTACTCTTCTTATGAATTGGAGTTATAAGCTCTAGTGAAGTCATTAAGGAAGTGGAGACATTACTTCCTACCTAAGGAATTTGTGGTGTTTACTGATAATCAGGAGCTTAGCTACATTAGCACTCAAGATAAACTGAGCAATAGACATTTAAAGTGGATGGAATACCTAAAATCTTTCACATTCACTATTAAGCACAAGAAGGGACAACTGAATAAGGTGGTAGATGCACTAAGCAGAACAATGTTGATAGTACAAGAGGTGTAATTGTAAAGCATTAGCATAGAAAGCTTCAAGGGCCTCTACAAGGATGATGAAGATTTCTCTTAAGCATATAAGGTATGTCCTAATTTTCAAAATTATTTTCATAGTCAATTCTCTAAATATACTCTGCAAAGTGGATTTTTATTTAAGGGGAATTAGTTATGTGTTCCTCAACGTTCAATAAGAGAGAACCTCATTCAAGTGAAGCACAATGGCAGTCTTAGTGGCCATTTTGGTATTAATAAGACACAAGAAATGGTTCAAAGGTTCTACTACTGGCCCAAGTTTCCAAGAGATGTTAGAAGGTATGTAGAGAAATATGTCGTGTGTATGAAATCAAAAGGGGGAGCTAGTAATGTAGGTTTGTACCAACCCCTACCTATTCCTAACAAGCCATGGGAGTGCATTAGCATGGACATTTTGGTAGGTCTTCCTAAAAATAAAATAAGGTTGGATAACATCTATGTGGTAGTAGATAGGTTTAGCAAGATGAGTCATTTTATCCCTTGTAAAACCACTCATGATGCTAGATACATTGCTCTCTTTCTTTCAAAGAGATTGTAAGAATCCATGGATTACCCTTAAGCATAGTTTCTTACAGAGATGAAAAGTTTATGAGTCACTTTTGGAAGACTCTATAGAGTGTACTAGGAACTAATCTATCATTTGATTCATCTTACCATCCTTGAAATGATGGTCAAACTAAGTTGATCAAAAGAGTTCTAGCTAACCTTCTAAGATGCCTAATCAAGGAGTATGAATAGACATGGGACTTGATCATTCATCAAGTTGAATATGCCCATGATGGTAGTGTAAATAGGAAAATAGGGATAAGTTCTTTTGAGATTGTGTATGGTATGCACCCAAGAGGTGTGTGTGAACTTATAGATCTAGGAGCTATGGAATTGTTGGTTGAGAGTTTGTCTCTCTTTCTAACTTGGTCTTACCTTGACTCTAGATGCCCAAAATGTGAGGAAACAAAAGGATGTTACCAAAAAATGGGTCAATATATGTATTATATCACTACCCTCTGATTTATAAGGTACAACTCCCTTATATACAATATATGAAATGAATTGTGTTTTTAATAGATCATTGGGATGGGGGGTATCCTATTAACCTGAGAGTAGAAGTGAATAAACTAGGATGCTCATAACTACAAACACCATAAGGAGAAATAGATTTGGGAAACCTATAACACCCAATGGAATGGATACCACAAGTTACCTTGAAGTTCTTCTAACATCTACTCCTACTTCTAAGTGTAGACTAGTCCTACTGAAATGCAACCTAGAGATAGAGAAGAGATGCATATGAAAGATGAAATGGAATCCACCTTGACTGATAACTCTCCACTAAAATTGAATCTAGTAAGATATCACCAAATTCAAATACATATGTCCTAAAATCTCATAGAAACTATTCTAAATTGCAAGGTTAGCTTGACTAAAAGAGACAATTAAAGAAACCTAGGCATGCTAGTCCTAAATGGAATTAGAACAATCACATTACCTAACTGCAAACATCATACAAATCCTTCATTAAATCTAATTCTTTGATTCTCATTCAACATCTAGAAATGTAGGGGGGAAAGTTATACAGAATTTTCGATCCATGTATTATCAGATGAAATTACATTTATATGCCCCTTCTTAGGTTTCTTGGCCAATTACCGATTCATCAGTTACCTTAACACAACACTTGAAACACTCAAAAATCCAACAGTCAACAATTATAGTTCAATACATTGGGAAAATATAGTAGAAATAATTATAATTCCTCAAAATGGTTCACATTCTCTTCTGATCTATAGCAATCACATTGGTGCCAAATCCATATAATTCATATTCCAATGGTCACTTCAATTTTGAATTCTAACCATCGATCTTAAACCAACAATCACAATTAAAACATAACAAACTTCCTTATTTTTCCTTTTTAATTTCCTCTATTTGTCCCTCTGTGTACATGTGTCAAATCATCATTATGTCACTATAATTAACATTCGAGTGACTTTTAATAGTGACATAACAATGAGCATTGATCTCTTTTTGATCTGACGGTGGTGATAAAAGATATTAACTCTTTGTTTTGCTCTGCACTATGGGTCCACTTTCTAGCTATGCATATCATGGTAAATAGGTGGCACTATTTCATTGCTTGGAGAATCTGACATTGACCTACTTTTCTTCATGGCACTTCATGACTAGGTTCTGATTGTATCTTGTGGAATGTGATGGGCCTAGTGGAACAAATGTTATTACCTCATTATGTCGCATAGATTAAAACTTCCCCATCTTTCCATAATGAGAAAGCGACAACCATAGATCTGTTGTGAGATCAACAATCCTTGTTGTGTTTCTTAATTATTGTGCATGACTGAAAGAAGGTCCCACCTGTTCCACATGTCACGCTATTGTTATGTCACTTTGGTTATTCTTCAAGCAACTCTTTATAGTGACATAACAATGAATGTTTATCTATTTAGATTAGACAGTGGCAATAAAAGATCTTAACCCTTTGTTTACTTTATGATGCAGGTCCATTTTCCAACTATGCATATTGCGGCAGACAGGTGGAACTATAACATTTCTTGGAGAATCTAACTTAGGACTACTTTTCTATGGCACTTTATGGAATATAATGGGCCCATCAAGACATGTGGCATTTTGTCGTTATGTTGCTATAATCAACAATCGAGCAACTTTCCATAGTGATATAACGACAAGCATGGATTTTTTAAGATATGATAGTTGAGGAGATTCATCATTGAATACTTATAGTTCCATCTTTAAAACATCATCCATTGATCTAGTCTTCATCCGACGATCTAGATTTACTCTCTGAGCCATTTGACTTGTCAACTTTTCAATGTAAACGTGTAGATTAAATATAAGCCGTTGATCTCATTATAAAAAGAGTCATACCACCTTTGACTTGGTTCTTTCACCATCTCTGTATCTTTTAATGCTCACTCTATATCAAATTTAATTATTTTTGTTTCTTGCTTATTTTCACGATCTACATATTGTCTTTAACTTTTATCCTCATATTCTTTGCTATCATTTGTTCTAAATATGTTTGCAATCTTCTTCTTGAATGCATCCTGTCTTCACCACAAACACTTGATCAAAACATTAGGGTTTCAAAACAACTTTCTTCTCATCTAGGGAATGCATAAACTTACCCTCCCTTTCCTAATCACCTAATATGATCAAATGCATTTGACTACTTTAAAATGCCCATGTAGGTGTACACAAAGGAATAGATGAGAAGAGAAGATCCTTAAAGATAATCTAAACACAGACATCACATCACATCAACTTAACCCTAATCCCAGAAGCTTGAAAAATATTGGGGACAAAAATCATAGAAACAATTGGCCCTGACTGGGGAACTAGGCATGTTAGTGCCTAGGTAAGAACCTAGCAATCTCTGGGTTTCGAAAAGAGCTCGGCAAAAGCACACACACAGCAACAGACTGCCTGCTTCTTTTATTACAAAAAACACCAAACAACAAAGATCAGTGCCTAGTCCATTGGGTTGCAAAGTCTAAAGTAGCATAGGGAGTTGCTATGCATTTGAGTGGTGGGAAAGTAGGGTAGCCAAAACAAAAGAAAAACAAACACACAGAAAGTAAGAAAGCAAGGAAAGACAACTACAATAAACACACACCTAACTTAACATATTTATAGAGGTGAGATGAATCTAACCTTATGAAACCAGCAATAAAATATACTCAAGTGAATCCACTTATTGATTGACTGAAGTAGGATCCCCTCCTCCACAATTGATTTTGATCGCTAAGTAAGATCCCTATTTGTAGCAGCAACAACAACATGGCAACTCCACATGTTTCTTTAATTACATGCACTAGCTGCCTATACATCTATTCAAGTCTAAACAACCATACCCAGTCATATACTTCATTATCTCCCTTTGCATTTTTCATGTTATCCTCTTGATGGTCTTCTATTGTGCCAAAGACATACACCTCTTTTAAGAATATGAATCATTCTTGCAATGGTTTGAACTTTCTTTATGAGCCTGAGTGTAGGAAGATGTCACCTTCACCATGGAATCCAATAGTTGATGACCAGTCACCTCATTGCTTTGAAGAACCAAATCAATTTCATTCCTTACCTCTTTTAGTGTATGATCATTACCTTCATAGTTTAAAATGCACAGAAAGAGATTCACAAGCCAATGATCCTTCTTCAATTTTGGTTTCATAGTTAGGTCATCTTGAGAGGGTTCATCCATTTGGAGGAGTGGCAGGATCCTACAAACAATCTCCTCTTCTTTACTATAAGAAAAAGTTGCATCTACCAATGGAACTGATTCTTCTATAAACTAATAGTTGATCTCAAGACTCTCTTCTTCAGTCACATCTTTATCAAGGCTAAGAGTCTTACTAGTGGGTTCGTGAAGTTCCTCTTCATGTTGACACAACCATTCTTCAAGTTGAACTTCATTCCTTTTTTCTTCAACTAGATTCAGGTTTGTAGCTATTGGTAGATCACAATTGGAATGTTATAGTGCAGGCATATGATCATTAGAAGATTCTTCTTCAAAGGACTTTGATGGAGTATTGTCACCTTGATCTATAGCATTAGGAATAGCCTCTTATTTACCAAAGATTGCAATAATATGAGAACTAGAATTAGGTGACATTAAAATAGGAGCTTTATGATCAAGTTTAGATACTATCTTTAGCTTAGCTCCTTTCTCTTGTCTTTTTGTTAATCCTTCAACTGGTGGAAACGATTAGAAAGGTGATTCCATATCTTCCTTTTTTTGGGATCATCTCCTCTGTTGGGACTCTCTGCAAGATTAACAAAATCTTCTGAAAGACCTTGTCATTAGTTGTATGAAGTTCTTAAAGAGTAAGCTCATGCCTTGGCCTCTCCTTGTTTTTCACATTAGGAATGTTCACCAACCCCTTAAACTATATTATGGTCCACCTAAAAAAGTCAAGAATATAGAAGGGAGTGCCAACAAAGTTACAAATGAAGAGAGTAGGTTCATGCAAGGCATTAGCAAAATATGGATAGAAAGCTTACAAGGTAGAGCTTCCTACAGATTGAGCATTTCACCAGTGTTAAATGTGGCTGATTTAGTCAAATACAATGAACCATTATCAAAGGTAAGTTAGAACAATAGAGAAATGTTGGAAGATGTCAATACTGCAGCCCTACCTCCCAAGGTGAAACAAGAAGCTGAAAGGATCTTGGAATCCAGGGTAAGGAAGTCTACTAGGCACAAGACCTACATGGAGCACCTAATCCAATGGAAAGGACAACCAAAAGCTTAAGCTACATGGGTAGAGGAAGAAAATTTCAAAAATCTTGGCATTGATATGTCACTGATTTCTCCTCATGTTCCTTGAAAGCTTTGCAGAGGGGGAGAATGGTGTAGGAGCACCTAGGGATTGCTTAGACAATCTAATGTTTCATTTTTTTTTGTGTGTGTGTGATCCTCAGAGAATTTTTGATGTGTTAGATATATGGTCATGTTGACCATAGTAGGAGTACAATAGGGATTTTGTTCATAGGGTCTTAGATCTTGTTACTAGATGCAATTAGGCGCTAACAAGTATAAAGCCCTCTGATTAGCCCAAAGCATGATGGTGATATCATCCTGAGATCAATAGGGTCTAGGAAGGGTTAGAGTGATTTTTTTACCTTATTTAAGGTTTGTGGTGAAGTTTGGAAAGAAATGGAGGTCATTTGACTAAATTGGGGAAAAGTTGCTAAAAGATGTAAAAGTTGCATTGTGCAACTTTTAAAAGTTGCTTGAGAAACTTTTTTCAAGAAAGTTGCAAATCGATGGAGAGTCCTAAGGGATAAGTAACCACCAAACCACCATTTATAAGGCATGACAAGACCTATGAGTAGGGTTGGATGCTCATTGGACAGATAGAGTGCTTTTGCAATTAGCATTTGGAAGCAATTTGTATGCAATTTGTTTGGTATTGATGACAGTAGGTAGTTAGAAGTTCAAGATTCATACTATCACCTATGTATCCTTTGAAGTACATGTTTTCTTGATTCTATGTGATGGTAGATAAGATTTTTGATCATTTTTTTCCTTTTGTAAAATTATTTTGGGCTTACATTGTCACTGGTTTTGCCCAGGCAGTTATTGAAGATGGAGCTCTAACTCACTTTCCCACCATTCATTCCATATGACCTCTTGAGAATATTGAGTAGAATCTTTGTACATCATGTGTATAGAAGAAATGACCCATAAATGAAGAGAAATTATTTTTGTGGTCTTTCCCTAAGTGAGCCTGTGGTGAGTCTAGCTAGGGAAACCATATAGAAATCAATATTTCTTGCAGAGGAGCAAAGCTAGAGCCCTAATTCATTTTGGACATGGAAGAGGGAATTATTACCATCATCCCATGAAATGTAGAGGATCATTCCAATCCTAGAATAAATCTAAAACAATATTGATTGTTGAAGCATCCTATGACACCTAAAAAGCCCAATTCTCACCTAATTTGGGTTAGGGCAATGGAAGGATATGACCCCAAGACCCCAAAAATATTTGAGATTACTAATGAAATAAGAAGCCTAAAAAATATTGTAGGGTTATTTTTGGAAGGCATAGGAGAAAAACCCTATTTTCTCACTATAGGAGACCTAATTGGGGCTACTAGCCTTTTAGGCCTATTTGTGAAGAAATTAAAAAATTGGATGGGAAGATGAAACTGATGGGACTTCTAACACACCTAGTTGGTTGAGTTGAAGTGTTTGACAATACCTCCACACCTCTGCAAGGTCTAGCTCAAGATTTGGAGGTTGAGAGCCTTTATGTTTCTTTAAAGGCTATGGTGAATGAAGTGAGAATGCACTAAGTCTTCACTTGATTGATGAATCTTTCTAGGTAGTTGGGTTGGCTAGAGAGACCAGGGGACCTTGGGAAATTAAGGTCCTATAGGTGACAAGTGGTGTGGGAGAGACACCCTAAGAGTCTTGTGAGAAGACCAAGAGAATGAATCAGTGATTGATTCACCCAACCTCCCTATCACATATCTTTTTGGGTAGACCTTGGTAGTATGATGGACAAGTAATACATGATGGTAGATTGAATAAGTATACCATAGAATAAAATGGGATGAAGCAAGTATTCTTACCTTTTGTAGGAGATCTTGAGAATGAGAATTGCACCACACTAAAGATTTTCTTGGTTGAAGGAAGAAAGTTCTTGGATGGTATGAAGAAAGAGAGTATGTGTAATGCTTTGATTTTGAAGAAACTTGAATTAGAAATGGTAGACGAACACCCTAATAAAATAACAAAGTTAATTACATAATTTGATGATATCATTTTAGATAATGTACTTGATGGATTACACCTATTTAAGTATTAGTCATTGTATGGATCTAGTTTAGAGAGAAAGTTTTGCAAATAAAGTACCACATTGGATGACACCTGCAAAGAATGAGGAATTAAATGAACAAGAGCAAGAAACTTTGAGGAAAGGTTTGATCAAAGAAATCTTGAGTCCTTGTGTAGTACCTACAATATTGGCACTTATGAAGAATGTTGAATGGAGAATGTGTATTGATTCCAAAGTTATCACCTAGATCATAGTAAGCTATAGATTTCCTTTACTTAGAATGGATGGCATAATGGATTGTTTCAGTGGAGCAAAGTATTTTACTGAGATTGAATTGAAGAGTGGTTATCATCACATTAAAATTAGAGAAGGTGATGAATGGAAGGTTACATTTAAGACTAATGATGGTTTGTATGAATGGTTGGTTATGTCTCTTGGTTTAACTAATCCACCTATTACTTCCATGAGCTTGATGAATGAAGGAATGAAGGAACTCCTAGGTAAATTTGTGATTTTGTACCTAGGACATGTTAGTCTCAAAATCGTTTTGAAATTTGAGAGCCAACACACTTAACCATTTTCTACATTGAAGCTGAGCACACTATGCATGTCGAGCCACAACATAAGCCGAGTTAGAAAACCCATCAAGTGTCAAGTGATCTTCAGGTGTCGAGCAGCCTTCAAATGTCAAGTGAAGATCTAGTGCCGAGTGAAGATCAAGTGTTGAGTGACTTTAGGTGCCGAGCATGATATAGGAGCCAAGTGATATTTAAGTGTTGAGTCACAGACGATGCCAAGCAAAACAGAAATGCAACAAGAGCTGAGTGAGATAGTTTTGTTAAATGTGTCGAGCATCAAAAATTAGTAAGTGTCGAGTAACACTAAATGCACATATGAGTTTGTAACTTCACTAATTCAG
Source organism: Cupressus sempervirens (assembly GCA_028749045.1). Lineage (NCBI taxonomy): Eukaryota > Viridiplantae > Streptophyta > Pinopsida > Cupressales > Cupressaceae > Cupressus > Cupressus sempervirens. The sequence continues at coordinate 444,361,335 of CM053784.1, read as the reverse complement.
ATGTTAAACTATTTTTATTGCCGACATTGAAGGATCTAGAAGGATCAAATAGATAAGATCGAATCTTTTATTTTTCCTATGCAAACTACATGTTGCCAATTAAAGAATGAAGAAGGCATGCAACCAATAACAAAAGTGCAAGGAATGAGTGGGAAACAGAGATTCAATATGGATCCTAGATGTCATTATTGTCAACAAATATGGACATATCCTAAAAATTTGTATAAGGATACACTTCAGAGGGAATTATAGCAGGTGGCTAAGTCAAACCACTTGTTTCAGCTACTTGAAAATTGGTCACATCAGCAGAAATTGTCCTACAAGGTCTAATGCACCAAAAAATGAAGCCAACAAAGGAAAAGAACTGATTGATGTCGAAAAAATGAGAGGGCAAATGAATAAGACTTGGAAGAAGAAAGATGAGTGCAGCACATCAAGTGAAGGGATTACTTCACCCAATGGGTCAAGTGATCACACTTCATCAAATTAAACATGAATAGATGCATGGGACTGATATACAAAGTTATATCATACACCAGTCCCAAGACAAAGAAGTACTAAAAAGAAGAAATCAGCATAAGCAAAGATGCCAAGTCATAATATGAAGATTCCTACAAAACTATCGAGTTGTCCTCAAAGGCCGAGTAAAACTTTAGTGGGTGTCGAGTTCCTAACAGCTACCGAGTTGATGACTGATGTTGAGTTGAGTAACTCCAATGGAATCCAAGTGAAGTGGAAATGTAGTGCAAGCCGAGTAATGTTAAAAATCCTTCAGAAGATGAGTGGGCAGTTGAGCATTTAATGCAATGGAAATAGGGTATATTATTGCAATTTTAATCATTTTTCTTCATCGTGAACAAGAAGCAAAGAAGAGAAAGAGAACGGAGCAAATTCATAGTAGAGAATCCAGTGTTCCAAGCATATTCCAACCTCTTACAATGCGTTTTCATCAATCTTGAGGTATTTTCATTTGTGTCGAGCTATGCAGTTTCATATTTCTTTGTAAAGGAAACCTTAGTTTGCACAAATGGCTTCGAGTTCTAAGAAAACCCATGACAAAGATTCATTTGAGGTCCAACTAGTATCTAATGAGGTTAAGTAGCCTAATTTATGTCCCATCCCTTAAGTTTCATATAAGAACGATCCCACCGGAGCCCTTTCCCACATACCCCTGAAAGTTGTAATGGTTCAGGACATAAGGAGATGCTATAACTGTAAGATAGGAGCCATAGGAGATATGGAAATAAGGGAAGCCTATGAGAAATTGTGTGTCGATGGAGTTTTGAAGGATGAATATAAAATTGTTGAGAGGAAGAGTTTAACATGAGCTTTGGGTTTTCCCACCATATTTAAGACAGAATGAGTTAGACTTGTGTTAAGAAGAATTCATGATGGTGGTCTATGGTTAGAAGATGTTCCCATAAAGATCACGAAAAGAATAATTCATAGGGTAACTGGATATCCTACCCTAGATCGGTACAAGACCTTGACAAGTGAATCCAAGGAGGTGATTGAGAAAAAAACAAGTGCCAAGTGGAATAAAAGAGGAATGACAATTGACACCATTCAAGATCCTCTCGTTGAATTTGTTGTTAGAGTTATTGCCCATAAATTCTATCAATCCAGTAGACTCAACAATGTGTCTTGTATTGCAATAGATGTAGGCTACAAACTGGTGAAAAAGGATCATACTTATGATCTTGTAGAGCTACAACTACAACAGATTAATGAAAACTTAGTAGCTATAAGAAGGACAAAGGGTGCCCAATGCAAATTTGGTGCAATTTTGGTTCGTATATTCTTCTATGTTCAAAATGAATTTCCTTCTTTTGGAAAAGTTGCATGGAGAAATGATAGAACTATCATAGCCCAATTCAATGAATATATAGAACAAATGGGAGACAATTTTGACACACTGATGACAAGTTATTTTGAAGATTTTAAGAAATCAATGAAGCAAAGATTCAGGATTCTAGTTTCTTTAGTTGAGAAACATGTAAATGATGTTTGTTTTCTTGTAAATATTGACTATACCTATGTACAAGCCATCATACCAAGAGTGAGATGGTTAAGGCCTCTTGGTTATGAGATCAACATAGATGAAGCATCTACAACAATAACTACATTATTGGCAGAAGAGATAGACAAGAGTGCCCCAAACTTTGGCACTTATGATGTGGTAAGGTCAAAGGTGAATATGGAGTTAAAGATTGCTTCCACACTCAAGAAAAAGGATAAATTGGTTAAAAAGCTAAAGGCAAAAATTGGTGAGGGTATAGCAAAAGGGGATGAAGAAGATGAAGAAGCAGAAGGAGATGAAGAAGAGCAAGAGCAAGGACCACCTGCACTAACCCAAGGCATGGGTGAAGATGTTGAAGAAGAGGAAAGTGCAGAGAAGGATGCACCCAAGGCTGAGCCCAAGAAAAGGAAAGCAAAGAAGCAACCAATTGCATAGCCTAAGGCAAAGAAAACTATGACAAAACCTAGCCCAGTAAAGCCAACTACAAGGGCAGATACAAGTGGAAGAGCCAAAGCAGAAAAGGAACAAGAAAAGAAGGCAATAGAGCAAGATGGACCTGCAGAGCAGAAGAAAAGAAAGTCTATTGCACCACAGGAGTCAGAGGAAGAAGAAATAGAATCTAATGAAGAACAATTTAGAATGGTAAGACGCTCAACTTCATCCAGATTAGAAAGCATTTGTAATGATATTAGAGATAATGCAAATTTGTCTGGTCTTAAGACCATAAAGTTCAATTAGTTGTCTATAGAACAACAAAACACAGTTGAGGAGTCCATCTACACTATGATGGCAAAGTTCCAGACTACTCCACTTGAACTTGATGACTCAATACCCAAGTAGCTAAGCACATTAATTGAGAATAAGGGGCATTACTGCCTCAAAGTGGAAAAGGAAATAAGAGAGTCAACTTTGGCTCGTGTAATGCCAGACCTTACAAAAGGTCAAATCAGTAAGGCAAGCAAGAAATACGCAAGCAAATTTGTACCCAAATATCGAGCCTTCAGTATCCTGCAGAATCAAATTGAAGATGTTGTCAAAAAGTCAACACAAATATGGACGGTAATCTATGGATTGACTACAAGAAAGGAGGGAGAAGAGGACCCTTTTGAAGGCAGAAATGAAGAAGAATGTTTTGATGAAAGTGAAAAAGAGGAAGATGTGGAGAAAGATGCCCAAGAAGGTGAACAGGCAACAGCTGAGGAGCAGCAACAAGAACAGAGTGTCCAAGACACCCAATTGCCACCACCTAGTCCTCCACATATTGCAACTACACCTGCAGAATCTGTAAAAATAAAGGATGTTCCTAACACCTCTTGTCAGAACATCAATCCACTCACTACAGAGGATCTCAAGAAGATTCTTCACCAAACAACATTGCAATCACAGTTGTGCAGTAGCCCTATTTTGGTGAGTGTAGATGAACCGTAGAAAGCAGTAGCTGAAATTACCAAGGAAAAGGTGAATCCACAAGAACCACCTTCACAACTTCCTACAGCTACTAGTACTCAACCTAAAGAGCATGAAGTCAAAGATACAACTACTAAGGTTGACACTTCAATGAGTACACCTACAGGGAAGACAGCAAAAGAGCAAACTAGACAAAAAGATACCTCTATATCTACAGCACAAACACAAGGTGCATTGCCTAAGATAATTGTCGTTGATCAAGGTAGAAAAGAACAGGACAAGGAAGGGGAGAGCCCTAAGGAGGAGTAGCAGGAAATTAAAATATTGGCCAACTTGCCTAGAACAGGGACTCCCACTGAAACTTCACAATAGTCGAGCTCTACAGTACCATTGCAAATATCTGCACCAGGCTCGAGTTCTACCAAGGTTGCAAGGGTACTTCACTATGGAGACCCTACTCTTGATGAAGAGATAGTCATTCCCAGGTATGACTTTGACAGCATGACCATTGCCCAAATGACTGAAGTGCAAGAGGCACTTGAAAGGAAGAAGAAACAAGAGGTACTTAGGTATGAGTACAAACAAAGGCAAGCATTAGTAGAAATTAAGGATATATTTCTAGATGCTTTCAATTTACAGGTACCTGATGAAACAAAGCCCATAATAAAGCAACTAGCCAATATAGTGGAACAGGTACAAAGTGAAGACCAAGAGACCAATGTAAAACTAATGGAATGGTCTAAAAAGAAATTTCAAAGGCAAGTAAACAAGAAAATTGCAAATGAAATAGCACTATCACAAGTTGAACTAGCCAAGAAAATTGAAAAGGTCAAACAGGTACTTGAGAATATATTCTCATTGTACAAAAAGTTATGTGACTTCTCATATTTCACACAAGAGACCAGCCAAAGGATAGTGAGCTTGCGGAGAAATTTGAATATTTCAAGCATGCAGCTACCTAAGGATCCAACTCAAAGTAAGAAGCATTTTGCTCAAACGCTTCGTACTCAAAAGGAATTAGTTGAATTGACAACAGAAGAGAGCACCATCAAATCCAAATTGCTACAGCTTCAATCTTCCATCACCCCACACTTGGAAATCCTCCAGAAGGAACAAACCTATGCAGAAAATGTTCTAAAGAAAGACCCTCATTTGTCTACTTTAGATGGTCTTGTTCATATTGCTACAGAGACTGTCATTCAGTACAAATCTCTTGAAATTGCTTTGAGTAATTGGGATGCTTCTCTCAGGATGATTATGGAGGTAAATAGGACCTTTTTGGCAAAATATGGTCTTAACCCTTAGAACTCTTTGACATAAGTGTCAAAAAGGGGGAGATAAAGGGGGAGATATAATGTTATATCAGCATTCAGCAGGAGACACAGCATGAGACATATTTAGCACAACAATTTTGGTTACCAATAAAGAGAATGGGGGAGATGAGATGAAGGGGGAGATATAATGTTATATCAACATTCAGCATGAGACATAGCATGAGACATATTCAGCACAACAATTTTGGTTACCAGGATAAAATAGATAATGGCACAATCAACTCAAGGGGAGTTACAATAATTTTGCGATATATATTGTTTCTTACAAAATTTTGATCAAGTTTTTTTTTAACTTATGTATATATACCGAGCATATTAGTGAATGTACTCATAAGGTCTAATAAATAATGCTTAGTTAAGTATTTTTGTCACTCATGTCAAAGGGGGGAGATTGTTAGTCTCAGAATGGTTTTGACATTTGAATGCCAACACACTTAACCACTTTCTACATTGAAGCCGAGCACACTATGCATGTCAAGCCACAACATGTGCCGAGTCAAAAAATCCATCAAGTGTCGAGTGATCTTCAGGTGCCGAGCAACCTTTAGATGCCGAGTGAAGATCTAGTGCCGAGTGATCTTCAAGTGCCGAGTGAAGATCAAGCGCCGAGTGACTTTAGGTGTCGAGCATGATACAGGAGCCGAGTGATATTTAAGTGTCGAGCCACAGACAATGCCGAGCAAAACAAAAATGCAATAGGAGCCGAGTGAGATAGTTTTGTTACATGTGCTGAGCATCAAAAATTAGTAAGTGTCGAGTAACACTAAATGCACATATGATTTTGTAACTTCACTAATTCAGATGTAAAATTGTTTTTATGGCCGACATTGAAGGATCTAGAAGGATCAAACAGATAAGATCGAATCTTTTATTTTTCCTATGCAAACTACATACTGCCAATGAAAGAATGAAGAAGGCATGCAACCAATAACAAAAGCGCAAGGAATGAGCGGGAAACAGAGATTCAATATGGATCATAGATCCACACCTAACCCTAACTCTTCAAATGTCTTTATAAGGAAGATGAAATCTCATTGTATTACGAATGAATGAATGAAGGAGTGTATGGGGAAACTATAGTGGAGTTCAAAGTGAAGAGTAAAAAGACTTAGAGGAAGAGAGAAGCAATTAGACATCCAGTTGATCAGAACAAAGCAAGGGATATGAACGAATATCAGATCTCAGAGAATCAAGATCAGAGAAAGTAGATCAAGTGCCTGTATTCAGCAATCAAGGATTGTAAGCTATCAGGTTTATTATACCTAATACTCTTTAGCCATTGTATTAGAAAGGAAACCCTATGGTGATAGGTTAGTGTAACAAATATTTTGTAGATCCTTTAAAAAGGTGATTAAATCCTTTAACAGGGTAACACTTCATGTAAAGTGTTTGTAAATCCTTTAACTAGGTCACTATTGACACAGTGTAAAGCCTTTAACAGGGCAAACCATCAAAAGTGGTCAAGCATTATTGCTACAATGATTTTGTGGGTATCATCCCCACCCCAGTTTTACCTTCTTATTCTTGGAGGGTTTTCTAGGTTACCAAAATCTCAAGTGTTATGTGGTGATGCATGTTTGTTTCTCATGATTGTTTAATGTTTATATACATGCATCATAATTTTAGTTATATGTTATTAAGGATTTAAAATAGGCTAAAGGGTAGTACTTTTGATTCACCCCCCCTCTCAGAAGCATTCTTCCCATTTGTATATTCCAACAGGACACGTATTGTGGAGATTGAAAGAAGAAATTTTGATGATTAATATTAACAAATGTTATTCCGAGATATTTTATCATGACTTTGTGAATTTTAGATTGAGGTTTGATGGATCCTAAAAAGTAAAATCTATTTTTTAATGTCCTACATCAAAGAGTGTTGGGGAAGTTAGATCATTCCGTGGATTGGCTATTTTTTACTGGAAGTTTATTAGGAATTTCAATTTAGTTTGTAACCCAATGATAGAGACTATGAGAGGTGATCATAAAGAATTTAGGTAGATATAAGGAGAAGACCAAAGTTATGAGTTATTGAAGTAAAAAGAAATTGAGCAATGAGTATTGACTTTATCAAATTTCAACAAGGTATTTCCAGTGGATTATAATGCAATTGGAGATGTGTTTAGTCAAGAAGGTAGACCTATTATTTTTTGTAATGAAAAGTTGAATGACTCCAACAGGAAATAGTTGGTTTATGACAAAGAGTTATATGTCATAGTTTAAGCTTTAAATAAGTAGAGAAATTAATTTTTGCATGAGGAATTTGTGTTGAGGAATTTGTGTTGTATATTAAGCATTAGGCATTACACTATTTTAGTAGTCAAGGAAAATTAGATTAGAGAGACATATGAGATGGGTTGAGTTCATGTAGAGTTATACTTTTGTGTTGAAACATAGTAGTGGATAGTCAAATAGAGTAACAGATGCATTGAGTAGAAGACAAAAATTTTATGAAATAGATGAGAATAAAAGTGCGTGGGTTTGATGAATTCAAGACATTGTATGAGAAAAATCCTTATTTTGCATAAGCATGGGCGGCTTCTAAAGGAACCAATTATAGTGGGCTGAAGCAAGTGGTTGGATTATTTCATTATGGATTCAATATGTCATTCAAAGGATTTCAGTTATGCATACCTAGAGGATCAATAAGGGATAATTTGATTAAGGAGAAACATAGTAGACAACTTTTCAAACACTTTTGTATTGACAAGATAGTGAGCTTGGTGAGTGAGAGGTATTTTTGAAACAGATTTATAAGGATGTAAGGAAACTTGTTAAAAGTTGTAGAATTTGTCAAGTTATTATGGGAGTAGTTAGAATTTGGTTCTTTATACTCCATTGCATGTACCTAGTAGACCTCAAATGGATATTAGCATGGATTTTGTTTTGGCATTACCAAAGACACAAAGAGGTAATGATTATGTATTTGTGGTAGTGGATTTATTTTCTAAAATATCACATTTCATCCCCTATAAAAAGACATCAGATGTAGTACATGCAGCTAACTTTTTCTTTAAGGATGTTTAAGATTGCATGGATTACCAAGTATAGTTTCAAATAGAGATAGTGCACTATTTTTGGAGTATATTTTGGACAAAGAAAGGTTGTGAATAGGAGCTTGGGGAATTTGTTGAGGAGTTTGGTTGGAGATGAACCTAGCACTTGGGATTTGGTTTTAGCACAAGAAGAGCTTGCATGTAAGAGTTCATTAAATAGGAGCACTATAAATACAACATTTGAAGTAGTTACTGGTATGAATTCTAAGGGAGTTTTGGAGTTAAGGGATCTTAAGCAAGAGGATAAAATGAGTGTTGAAGCTGAGGAATTTATGAATTATTTGAAGTCATTACATGAGGAGGTCAAGTGTCATTTAGAAAGTATAAATCATAAGTATAAGGAGATATTTGATAGAACTAGGAGGCATAAGAAATCTCAACAAGAGATGAGATTATGGCTCATTTGAAGAAAGGAAGATTTACAATTGGGACTTGTAAAAAATTGAAGATTAAGAAGTTTGGATCTTGTAAGATCTTGAAGAGGTTTAATTTCAAGAGTGCTTATAAAGTGGAGTTACTTGAGGATATGGATATTTCACCTTTTAACGTTGTTGATTTGTACGAGTATCATGAACCTAAAGCAAGTTTGGATGATGATTCAAATGTGAAGCAATAGTATTATAAGAAGTAGTTGAATAGGATAGAGAAGGTATTGAACAATAGAGTTGGAAAGAGTACAAGAGGCAAAGAGTATAAAGAATATCTAATCAAGTGGAAGGATAAACCAGTTGAAAATTCTGCATGGATTTCTTAGGCTGCGTTGGATCATTTTGATATTTCTCAAGCATCATAGTGAGAGACTCACTTTCTTATAAACCACAGTTGTCTTATCAAGGAGTATCTTGGGCTCAGAGCAATCTTGCATCAACCAAAAAATATTATGTTTCTAGCTTGTCAATTTATTATAGTCTATTGACTGATTCAATGATCCTTGATCTGTTCAAGTTAACACATCTGATGTTCAAAGTATGATCTGGACCTAGTCTTGTTCTTGTTCATAGGTTCACATATTATTTGGTCTCTTGTTTCTCAAGTTGTGATTCATTCTCTTTCAGGTAGTGTGTTCTTGCCAGTTTTCATGACCATTGGTGGATTTTAATCTTGCAGTGAAAATCTATGATCCTAGATCTTCGATGACACTTCTAGCTATGTCCTTGGATTGTGTGAGGACTTAAATATAATACCACAAGGTTTCTTATGGTTTATGTCTTGTGTTCATTATAATTTGGGGGGCAAGCTTGTTTGTTGTAATATCTTTTCTATTCTTGAGGGATGTTTTGTATCTTGAGGTTGGCATGTGTGTCGTGGTACCTATATATGGTAATGTAATGTATCTCAAGATATCAATTTGAAGGATTTACGCTAAGGTACATTAGAAGTGAATCTAAGGTCTCTGATCGAAGATTGTAAGCAAATAGGCATGTATAACCTTGGCATGTGAGAAGGTATATTGCCAAACATCTGTACATCTAATTTTTCATGAATAAATGTTGATCTAGCTTGGTTCTCTTTGTATACGTGTTTTTGTTGTGTTTATTATTATTGCTCAATTGGACTGATCTAGTTGAGGTCTCGAAAATACGATGACAGCGTCACAACTTTAAACTTTGACAATAATAAGCTAATGGAAAATAGGAGCAACAATAGTTGAATAAGGATCCATGTTGTTACAGGGGATTGAACCAATAGCAAGAGGTGGAATAGTAGGAACACCTTAGGGGAGACATCATCAACCTGTAGTCATCTGAGGAAGAGTAAGAGGCTAAAATAGTCAAATGATCATCATTTACATCCTTCCACCAAGTGGCAACGCCTTTTTGATGTAAGAAAACAATTTGTAGCCAAATGACCAAAAGAGGAACCTCGCCTACATAAAAAGGGTAGGCCCTCACAATCTAGCAATTAGGTCCAAGGGTTGTCCCCGACAATGAGAAGTACATCCTTGGAAGGGATGCAAAGATGTCAATGTCAACCAGAATGCAAGCAAAGGTAAAGCTCACTACAGGTGTAGCTTCATCCATCTTAAAGTAATGACAACAGAGTTTCATATAGCCCCAAAGCAAGAATTCTCTTGAAAGTGAAGGGGGAGATTGGGGAGATGAACCCACACTAGGCGTACACTGAGCGATTCAATAATAGGGTTAAAGGATATCATCCAAGGTTTGGCATAGAGAGTGATTTTCCCAAACTCGAAATTTGCTCAAAATGAAAATGTGTTCATCATCAAAAGTAAAAGCAGTAGGAAAAGCAACCTTTGCACAAGCTCGAAGTTACCAAAGACAAATGATATCCAAGAATATATCACTCAGCAATGCAAATTGAGACGAGAGGGCCAGAAACTAGTAAATCAATAGACCAACCCATATTGTTAGTAAAAGTCCACATTATCCACCACATCCAAACCACACCACCACAAGGGAGGTCTTGGCATTGGCAATGGGACAATAAGTTTTCACCTTTGAAGTAGTGGTTGCAAATTTGGCAACTTCGGCATAGCTTCACATGTCAGCAATATTAGCATTAGAAGGTGATGCCCCAACCCTCAGCCTCACTAGTAGAAAACCTAACACCACTTGACCCAAGAAGAATATTTAAGCCCCCTACAAGTGAAGGACCAAGAACATCCAATCCATAGAGAGCTATGATTGCAATTCCATCTAACATAGTAGAGGGCACAACCAATCAGCCTCCACCACAATTGAATCGATCACAGGGGAAGATGTTTATAGAGCGACAGTGGATGGGAGCCTAAGCAATTTTTAAAGGTTCATTGATAGGAACCAATAATAGCAGTAACGTCCATCTTGCTTTCATTTATGTATTTTATTTTGTTTAATTGTACTTATGTTTTGTCAAACAAACACTAAACATTTATTTTTTCTTTTGGTTAACAATAGTCTAATTTTTTAAGATTTGTTTGGTATTTAATTGTCAACAAAACTCATGAAATAAAAGTTCAAGCTTAGTTTCTCTAATGATATGATTGAATTAAACATTACTTTTGATATATGAAAAACGAAATTTTCAACAATGTTACTTTTAATTTTCACCTTCTAACTATTATTCAAAGAATTTACTTAGACTTTTTTGTTTTTTTTTTTTTTGATTTCCAAACTCTTCATTTTCTCAGACTATAGAACCATTAAAAATACATAGAATAATCACTTACCATAAATAAATAAAATATGTCAGCAACTAGCTGACCATTAAAAATAAAATATAATAATCACTTCCAAGCTGACTTCTTTTATTTTTTTAAATAATACTCACTTACTAGTTGACCATTTAAAACAAACATAATTATCACTTACAAGCTACAACGAATCAAAATACAAAATCCCAACAGTATTTTCTAGCTCACATTTTTAATGCAGCACCCTGGAGAAAGTAAAAACTTGAAATACATACATCTAAATTGGATTATTGGTTACAGTCTGAATTATTGAAATTGCCATTAGGTACACAGAATTAAACATAAATTATAAAACATATAAAATCATCTATGATTACTGTGTTATGCTCAATGTTTCTACCGTAGTTTTTGTAGTTTCTTTTAGGTTTACAAACAAAAAATTCTCAAAACCTTTTTTCAATTTTAAACCATGGTGCAATAGCCATATACAAAGAAATAGATTCACGACCCGGACAAGTTACGATAATGTTAACAGGCAACCCCAGCTTTGTAGAATTTCAAGGAAAAATTGCACTTCGGCTTAGCAGCGCACTACTTTTGAGAAAACAATGTTGGCATGACATTAAAAAAATCTCAACATTCATTAAACGGTCCTGTCAAACTAACAAAAAGCTAAGTTAACAATATTCAGCATCCACAAGGAGGAAAAATTGCAATTGTTATGTTTACTGTATAGGATTACCATTTGATGAAAAAGAAATACTATTATTGAGTTGTTTTAAGTCAGCTACAATCTTCAAGAAATGAAAAGCATATGAAAGTGTAATTGCACTTCGGCTTAGCAGCACTTCTTTTGAGAAAACAATGTTGGCATGACATTAAAAAAATCTCAACATTCATTAAACGGTCCTGTCAAACTAACAAAAAGTTAAGTTAACAATATTCAGCATCCACAAGGAGGAAAATTGCAATTGTTATGTTTACTGTATAGGATTACCATTTGATGAAAAAGAAATACTATTATTGAGTTGTTTTAAGTCAGCTACAATCTTCAAGAAATGAAAAGCATATGAAAGTGTAATTATCTAAACAAGGCTACACAAAATATTCGGAGAAAAGTTACACTTTTCTTTCCCTAAGAAATTGCAGACCATGTAATTCCGTGCAACCCCTGGTATGACAATTTGCATACAAGGTGCATAAAGGGTAATTACTAATTGATGAATTGAAAATGAGTAAGGCAAAGGAAACTGTATGGAACCAACAGACAATTAAAATAACCATTAATCACCTGCGATAGAAATATAGAAATGATCACACACAACAATTACTCATTCATGCATTTCATATTAGAAAACATCATTTAAGGTGTACTTAATACGGCACACTGGTATATAGCATCTAGGCTTATTGTCTGCTCAACAGTTAATAATCACCTGAACATATAGCTTGAATAGTTTTTCTTAACCAAAATATCTCATATCAAAATAAATTGTAGAAGGTTCCGAACCCTTTAACAGGTGAAAAATAGAATTACTGCATATGCTGTGAGTCAAGAATTGATGTATCATAGCACCGCATCAACTGAAACTCCGTAAATTGCCTGTTACCATGTTGCCCAATAACAGATCGCTCCTGTGATTCATTACACTGTGCCTGTGAGGCCCTTTGCATTAAATCTATGGTAGGCCGAACATCTTTGGACCTTGAATCATGAGGATTTCTCATTTCCTGTTGCAGTAAATCATGAAAAGGACCTTCAAAGTTTCCAATACCGCCCATATTAGGAATAAGTGAGCCCCCTTGATTGACCTTATCCGGCGAACTTGCTCCAGATGCTGGATATCCATTTGAGACCAAACCTGTAGAAGACTGGGAGTTAATAGAGAGAAATTTGTTGGTAACAGGACTAAAATTGTGTTGCATTCCTGGCACTGGTATTTGAGTCATGGGAGAGTGATTCTGATGCATAAACTGTTCCAGTGCAAAATCTGGCCGAGGGGCCAGATCTAAAGATGATGAAACTGGAGCCCGTGAGCTCCTTGATTGTGATGACAGAAGAGAGAGAGCACGGCTTTGGATGGAGACACCCGATAACATTCCTGTGGCAGAATCTATTTCTAAACCACCAGGAACTTCCATTCCTGATGAAGATGAAAGTGCTAGGGCCTGGGTGGCAGGGTTTGTTTGGCTCCATGTATAGTTGCGAATGCTTTGACTGGGAAAATCATCAGAAGCAGCTTCAGAGCTCTGCAAAAGCATATATCGCTTTTCAGCACATGGCAGAGACACAGCATTGAGATAGGATTGCTGATTAACACCTGGTGTTTGCAATTGACCATCAAAACTCAACTGATCTTCTGTTTTAACAATCCTTGGCCAGAAGCCTTTACCATGTCCGAGTTTGAAGTTGTCGTAGCTATCCAGTACTGAACTTGAAAAAATTCTTGGGGGCATGAAGGATGATCTATCCATTAGAAGACCAGTCCGACTGCCATCTGTACATTCAAGAAAGATATTAGTATTGTACATTTACTGGTCCTATAAAAGTCCACAATGTTTATGATACATTAAAGTATATTTGTTTAACCTCTCTATTATTACATATATGGGTATTCATATTGCCATAAAAACTGAAAAATATGATAAAATCCCAGTTTGCAAGACTGGCACAAGTTCCATGAATTAGCATAGTGTGCCCTCTCAAATAGTCCATTTCATCATTTATTATCAATGATACTAGTGACGGAAACTAAAGCACCATTACAGGCCGTGAGCCTATTCTAACCAGGAGTTAGCTTTGCTAGTCAGCCGTATATATACATTACACTCTGAAGCTCATTCCATTTGAGGCATTTGAGCGGGTATGTACACCATATAGTCAATACCAGGGGTTTTGGACACCTTAACCAGTGAGTATCTGCCAGTCACATATAGGGAAAAAAATGGGAGAAAAGCATTTAAAATACATGTGAAATGATTTAAACTTACAAAATTTATAATTCATGCAATATGAGAAAATTTTAAATCTTACTTTTAACTACAATCTTTATGACAATTAATGAGCATACAAAGATTGGAATTTTCTTTTTAAATCTTAGATCATATTTTAAGGAGACCTTCCTTACAAGCATGTCTTATTTAACGAGACTATCGATTGCTTGATGATAAAATAATTTATACCGCTCCCACTGATGACAAGGCCTAGAGTGAACCAAAGATTATTTGAGGCTCTAGACATTGAGGCTACCAAACCAAATAAGATCCACGGAAACATAAACTCCATATGAACCAAATAAAAATCATTGTATAGATATTTGCCACAACAGAACTGTGAAAAAAATATATTATTGCATGCTGCAATCAAAAATACTGTAACTGGATTAGCCAGTCTTGATCAGAATCAAATCTTCGATTGGGCAGTGGATAATCAGCAGTGAAACATTTCCTCCATCCTCACACCTCTCATATAATTTTGACTCAATATAGTTTGCTCACGTGCCACTCAAGCATAAAATCGGGTTTGCACAAAGGAGTTGGATCCTGGTATTCATAACACTACCATAATTCATCATGAGAAAAGATGCAACAATTTGCTATCATCTTGGACATCAGCTCAGAAGTTTGTATTCATTGCCTAGGATTGATGGTGAAAATGAAATAAGAGCAGAAAATCGTGAGAAGAGATGATCTTATTCGATGTGACCAAGCCAATCTTTCTTGTTTTTTTTCACGGCTAAAATCTAATGCTATATATATGAATAAGCAGCACTTTTATAGTACTTAGGTCAAGCTGAGCATATTGTTTCATGAAAAAAACCTGGCACAACTATCTGAGAGAGCATGGCACATAAGAATGGAATTTTGTAAACAAGGAATACAGTATTTACCGTCTTATTATGGTATTCATTGAATGGAACCTTTGTAACATTCCCGCACAAAAATAACACAAGCTCATGATAGTTCACACAGGAGGAAATTAGTTTTTTGGATTATAATATAACAAATTCCTATCACCTATTTAAGAAAGGACTCGATATCAGACTGAAAATCTTTTTGTAATCTTTGGGAAGGCAGAAGAGGAATTTGCATTCACAATTGTTCCAAGGCAGATAATACCATCTATTGTCTGCAAGTATAATGCTGGCACATTCTACATTTTGACTAAGTGTGAAGCAAGACAGCACTGGTAGAAAACATCACATTGGTCCTTACACGATCAATAGCTGATCTGAAATTCAAAAACAAGTTTGTTTGGGTTAATTAAAACCTAAAGGTAAATATATGGACTAATAAGAATCAAATGGATGCCATACTTCACACTAATCTGATCACAATTAACCAATATTGTGAAGCCGAAATAGAAGCCATAGAAACACCAAGAGAAATTAGGGAAGGTGAATAAGCTTTTCTCAGACGAACTAAGGGAAGCATGGAAAGCACTACTGCAGTTCTAAAGAACAAACTTATTCGATCGAGAGTATTGAGTAAGAACTATGAGAACTTATGTACTTGAGAAAAAGTGAGTTGGAAAATAAAGTTAATGCAAGGTTAAGATTGAGCAATTACAACAAACGGTGAATGAAAATGGATGCTTGGGATATGCTTGTAAGACAGATACGCAAGAAGAATTTGTAAAGCTACAAAATAAGTTTTGATTCTACAGTTTATAAAATAAAAATGTTGAAACTGTGACATACAGAACTACACGCCAAACATAGAAATGATAAAAAAGAATTGAAAAATGCGATACGGCAGTCCAGAAAGGGTGCCCAACAACAAAATGAGCTTAATGAAACAAGGGTATTAAGCCTGGGACATGAAGAAATGTCAAGAAAAGAATAATTCAGAAAACACATTGAAAGAGTTCAAATGATAAAAATGAGGACTTACAAGAGAGAGTGATTTAAAAATGGCCATTTTTTTCATCTTTGTACAGTGGAGTTCAAAGAAAGAATTGCAGGACTGCAAGATACCTTTTTGATTTTTTTCTCTAAAGATGAGAGAAAACTTGTATTAAATTACAAACCTTGCCAATTATCAACTCTTGGTTTTGTTGTTGAAAGTTATTGGGAAATACCAGTACATGAGCCCAAAGAAATACTAGACAATAAATTGTCTCACACCTTAGATGATGCTATCAGCCTTATGATAGTAAACTATATCAGAAGTCTGGCAAGTAGATTAAAAACTTGCTGAAGGTTTTGCAAATGGGGTTGCAAGCAATGTAGTCTTAACTATGGAGGAAACTCTGTAGTTAAGCACACCTAAGCTGGAGTAGTACTATGATAGGTGACCTCTCAAAAAGTCCGTGTGCTTCACCTCTGTGAGCATCACCTATATAGAATGAATGCTATGTGCTCCATTCATTCTCAGGAGAGATGGGGTCTTGTGAATCACTACTAATGAAACATGGGACAATGACTTTGACTTAAAAACTACACAATTGAGTCCTGATAGCAGTATCACAATTTGACTTGTGGAAAATATATCCTACTTATCAATGTATAAGCTTAAGAGACTTTCTAATGAATGGTTCATAAGGCACAACACTTGCTGAAGGTTTTGCAACTGGAGTTGCAAAGAAAGTGAGCTTAACTATGTAGTTAAGTGCGCTTGAGCTGGAGTAGTACTGGGATGGGTCATCTCTTGAGAAATCCCAGTGCTTCACCTCTGAGCATCACCTAGATGCAATGGGTGCTTCATGTTCCATTCATTCTCATGAGAGATGAGCTCTTGTGAACCACTACCTATGAAACGTGGATCAATGAGTTTGACTCAAAAGCTGCACAATTGAATCCTCGTAGCAATATCACAAATTGACTGCTATGGAAAATATCTCCTATTTATTAATTGATGAGCTTAAGGGGCTTTCTAATGAATGGTCCATAAGGCACAACACTTGTTGAAGGTTTTACAAATGGGATTGCATGCAAAGTCTACCTATGGAGGTGTAATGTCCCGTTTTAGCGACATTTGGAAATTTAAAGTCAAATTCATGAAATATTAAAATTGACTTATGAAAGCTTAACGCAGATTGATAAGAGGGTCAATTTAATATTAAAGTGGGTTAATAAGAGACAAAATGGCAAGAAGACAATGGAACAGGGTACAGGAAATCAAAGAGTCATGGCATTGGACATTAAAGGAGGAGAGTTGGTTTCTTTAGAGCTATGCTTTCTTATTCCATTTGACATCAGTTTTCTCCTGGAGAAACTTGGAAGCGTGTACCTTTCATTTTTTCAAAACCCAAGGCTAGAAACCTTCCAGCTCTTCTTGGCAAATCGGATGCAACTTCAGTTCAACATTAGAGGTGAATTAATGATGGAGTTCATATTGAAATTAAAGGTTCCTTTCTATGTGTTTTCCAATCTGACTGTTGTTGTTGTTTGTAAGATTGGATTCTATGTTATGATATTGCATTGCTGATTTATAATGCAATAACAATTTCTGAATATTTTATATGAGCATTTGCCGGTTTATTTGTTGGTTATATTTGCATAAAGATATCTGTTGCATTCTGAAAATTGTTTGTGAGAAAATTGGGGAAAAAACTATCCAAAGGGATATTGCAGAAGTAAAACTCTATACTTAAGCATGTCTTAGCTAGAGTAGTACTAGGATAGGTGACCTCCTAGGAAGTCCTAGTGCTTCACCTCTATGACCATCCCCTAGATGCATTGAATTCTAAGTGCTCCATTCATTCTCGCAAGAGATGGGTAAAGTGAACCGCCACTCATGACAAATGGGACAATGAGTTTGACATTAAAAACCCTTCAGAGACATCATTGTAGTCCAAAGCTGGACATACCAAGACCATGAAAGAAACATCACTTAGTGTAGAATTTCCAACTACTAATTGTATCAATGTCGCAGCTGAAGATAATTATACCACAAGGAGGATATAGGAATTACAAATCCCCAAAGTTGATTTGGGATTCTAGTACTAGCAAAAATGATTCAGATTGACAAAGTAAAACTGAAATTTCTTGAGGACAAGCAATCTTTGGGAAAGGCAGACTATAGTGTCTCCTCCTTGAAAATAAAAATAACTCATTGCTCCCTCATACATCTCCTGTAGATCTTAAGCTAAAACAAATGCACACCATTACAACAAGAATGTGATTAAGTCAAGTTATGAATGCTCAAAAACCTATTGAGGATGTGTCATATGATTAAAGGAAAATTATAGAAGGAAGGCGTACCAAGGAGAAAAAAAACATCAATTTCAGGTTAGAATATTTTAGCTTATTGCAAGTGAAAATTACAGCCAGAGAGAATAAAACCCCTCCAATGAAAATTGAGAGTTTAATGACAAAACCTATTAATTTCTCTTAGCAAGTTGGTGGACGAATACCCTAACTTGGGTAGATATTAGGGACGTGTCATGTACTGAAGGCAATCTCAACCAAAAAGAGATCTCTATCCAACGGTAATCTTGGTCTGAAGGCAATCTTGGCTTGAAGGCTATCTCACTTTGAAGGTGACCCTTGGCCCAAAGGTGATCTTTGTCCAAAGGTATCTCAGTCCAAAAACAATCTCAGCCCAAAGGTAACCTCTATCCAAAGGTAATCTCAGTCAAAAGGTAATCTCAATCCGAAGGCTATCTCGGTCTGAAGGCTATCTCAACCCGAAGGCAAATCTTGGTCCGAAGGGGATCTCGATTTGAAGGGGACCTCGGGTGACTATCATCTATAAGGTGATGTTGGGTCGGTTGTATAGGTGGTGTGAACAAGCCATACGATGGTTCTGTGAAAGTCGTATAGTGGGAGTAACGGAGGGGTTGTGTGTCATACAGCGTTGGACAGAATGTATTGTGCCGAGGGAAAATATGGATTCGGGTGGATTTGTCGAAGCTAGAAATGGGAGTTAGTGTGAGGCTCACGATACCGAATAGATGCGATTCAACTAAACACCAAACACTTACAGGAAACTTTCTAGATAGTGATTTGTAAACCAAGAAGACAGATGTATGCAATTTGTCACCAAAACATAGAAATATATTCTCAACAGAGATGGTGCTCCAAATGTGCCAAGTCCATAGAAAAGTAATACAGAGAATCGAAATAAGGTGAGGGTTGAATCCCATTGAAACCAAACTAGCCAAGTAGGGAAGATCTTCCACTTCCAAAATGTCAAACAATATTGAACTCCAATAGGAATTCGCAGTACAACAAAAATAATCCAAATTGCATCCTACAACAACCTACAAGTTGGCCTTATAAAGGGCTTCGAGGGAGCTTCTCGAAGGATTACAAATAAAACCTCGGCCGACAAACTTTAGTTATTATTTTATTATTTGGACCCTTCATTAATTAAATCGAATTAATAAAAAAGTCCTTGTAATATAATTTAATTTTAAGGACCATATAATTAATTAACCTAATTAGAATATTTTATTAAAAATTGGGGACATTACAGGACAATCATTCAAGGAATATTAGTTGCAAATTTGGAGAACTACAGAAGAAAATCAAGAAGAGTTCTATTTTCAGAATATGTCATAAGCTATAAATCTGAATATTTTAATTAAATTCATAATTTCAAATAGTCATTTATAAATAGAACAATATTCTTTGCACTGATGTCCTAATGTCATATGATGCATCTGGTATGAAGATGAGCTTTAAAGGCTGTTTTCTATTGAGGGAGCCAATAGATTTATTTTATTTCAAAGTTTTATATTATCCCCTTAAAAAGAGTGGTTAATGATTTTACATTTAAACATCATACTTATTGAACAAGACAAAATAAGTTAACGTTTTTACATTTGATCATCAAATATATTAGACATGACAAGAGGGTTTTCATTAAGGTTTTCAAATGATTTACAGGAAGTAATAAGTTCAAGTCTCAACTCCCCCCATTAACAAAGTGTTTCCTTTGTAATTTGAAGTGATAAGTATTCTTTGTAAACTTAGTTACAAGGTGTTGTAAATTTTGTCTGAGATCTAAGGCAAACTTGACAAACATTTTGTTCTTGCCAAAGCATTCTATATGGACTCTAATGTGAGAACCATGTAAGCTCTCTCCTTGTATGTTGGCAAACAAAACAAAATGCTTTTTTTCCTTTCTTTGTAGTTTTCAAGCGATACTAGACGGAGTAAAAGTATTTCCTTATTTGCACATAAAGTTATTCCACAAGTAGACCAAAGATTGTCAATAAGGATCATGCTAATCTCCTTGACTAATTACACAAAGGCCATTTAAAAGGCTGGATGGTTGCCATGGTAACATAACCATCTATCAATTTACTCCTATAACTGCCCAAAAGTTGACAATGATTAACGTATTATCAACATAATAAAGATGGTACCATATGCGTCGTAAAAATGTCTTCTCAAAAAAAATGATAAATATCCCCATATGCACTAAATGTACTTTTGGTCAATTCAACAAATGGTAGGAATAATTATTTTGCTTCTGTCTAATCTACATTTTCAAGAAGAGACAAGTACAAAAGGATTGATAGCAGCTCACAATATGAATACAATTGAATGGTTTGCACCATAAACAACAGAAATTGAACCTTTAAAGTTTGTTGGACAAATCACATAACCGAAGAATGAAAACGGGCTCTGCCAAACCATATAGAACTTCCTTGAACAAGTTGTACACCAAACATAGGAGATCATATGGAAGGGCCAACAAAAAACAATCATACAATAAAACATGGAGGTCATACTTTAGAAGGTAAATTATGTTGCAAGACAAAACTAAATGGTTAGGAGATCAAACGGGTGGAGGTGTAACAAAAAGAACAAAAAATGGTCATATAACAACCAATGAGGATTGGACATTTGGCAATTCAATTGAGGTTATTGTGTATTCTTGTTGCAGACAAAGAGATTTGCAAGCATATAATAAACTCTACAGCCATACAACAGAAGAGTATCATAGACGTGGTCGAGGAAATCTTTGGGCATACAACAATAGTGAACAAGGGTTGTACCATAGCAGCAAAAATAATTTATGGACAAAATCAGCAAACCAAATGTATAAGATTTTTTTTAAAATTGCCATTTATATTCATATTGCTGATTACATAGGCAAATAGTCAATTAATTGTTTAAGAGGGCGGTCACTAAATAGTCATCTCAATTAGAGATTAAATATTAGCCAAGTCTATGAAGTAACTAAGATCAATATTCATCGGACCTCTTAAGAGGGGAGTCATCGAATAGTTGTTTAATTTTGACATCAAATATTGGCTATCTCTGAACTAACTGGGATCAAAATTTATCAAACTACAATATAGCTACATTTAGGAATTTAGTAAAAGTGGAAACTATTTTGAAGTGATCCAAGACTTCACTTGCAATTATGCAAAGAGTTTTGTACAATAGTTCTTGTAATGTCCCCAATTTTAATAAATGACTTAATTAAATTTATTAATTAAGTGCTCCCAAAAATCAAAATAAGGGCCTCTTTAATTAATTTAGTTATAAAATAACGAGGATCGCAATATAATAGTTCAATTAAGATTATTTATGTATGGCCCCAAAATTAAAGTTCTCTCAAACCCATTTTTTATTTTATTGTCTATAGCGTGTTGGTTGTGTTGGCACTTTTTGTAACCCTTCAAGAAGTTTACCCGAAGCCATATATAAGGCCAATTTGTAGGTTGTTGTAGGCATGGGAACCTAATATTTTATGTGTATATGAGAACTTCCAATTGGAGTTGAGTGTTATGCCATCTCGGAGTTAAAAGACCCTCCCTACTTGGCATCCGCAATTTCAATGGGAGTAACTCCTCACCCTATTCTCCTTTGCTCTCAATCTACTATTGTTGTAATCTAAAGTGCTATCATTAGCGCATTCAATTAGTAATTGTTCTATATTACATTACTTATGTTCGAATTAGAGATAGTCGACAACCTTACGCATTGCACTTTAGTCTAGAAGTCGTACGGCCTATAGGTTATATGTCATCTAAAAGGTGGTGACCATATGGATCCACATACCTTGTACAGCCCATATACCCTCACTGTATGACTTTGTAATCTTAACCACACATTGTACGTCATCTTGGCACCATAATCGTACGCCATTCAACGTCATAACCATTGACATGGCCATATAGTCAAATCCTATAGCCATCTTATGAACATCTCCATCACCGATGTAGGACATTAGCCTATTGTCTTCAACGTACAACTTCGTCTACCTACAACATCCAAACTACTACCAGTCACCCAGACGAACTACCTTGTCACATGGGTGAAGTTTGTTTACAACGCTAGTACGGACAATGGAGGTTTCTTGAGGTAGTACGAGTTGCACTCAAAAGTGATCTCAGCAATATCATTGATCAATATTTGAGAAAGCTTATCAAATCGTATACCACAAATGAAATGCTTTATTTCTATACTAGCAATTAGCAAGTCCTTTATATGGATTAGAACTCAACAAAACAGATTGTTTAGTTAGGGTAGAAGATCAGCAAGCCACAGCATTGTTGGCAATACCTAGCTTACAACTAATATTTTTGGCGGTGAACAATGTTCATAATAAATAATTAAATATATTAATTTGTAAGTCAAATAAAATATTAACATATATAAATAATCAATAATAATTGAAGTTTAAAACTACTCTTAAACCATAGAGGTTCAATCCATCCACATCAAAGTGCCATCTATAATAGTACATAACAATTTTAAAACTAAGAGTAAATAGATTTCCACAATCCATGAAATCAATCTCTATTCTTTTTATGGATTCGATTGTGTAGCCCTTTTTTGCATCAATGTGTCGGATTACACTCTTGGATCCATCATTGGGATATTCACTTACTCCCTATGCTCCTTCACTCATCCTGATGATGGATCACATAGTGTGATCCAAAACGTTGATGCAAAAAAATACACACTCGAATGCAAAAAAGAATAGCAATTAATTTTAAAACTATTGTCTAATATTTATTGATAAATTATATACTTGTTTACATCAAAATCCATGGAGTGGGACCTGTAGAGAGTATATGTCATATTAAGGCCATGATTTACACAAAAGTCAGCAGCTCCTTCAATGCTATCTCACATATCCCCTACAATTGAGGATGACTAAGGCCTTTTTTACTTTTGTCAATGATTGTCATTGACCCTCACACTCCTTTCATTAGATCTTTTCCAAAGGTTGAAATGAAAACAACAGACAAAATAACAAACAATTTTCACACTGAATCTGCTTTGACTTTGATTTCGTCCTTAAATTTACCCTATCTTTGAATGATTTGGCAACTTTGTGAGTTTTCCAAGGGTTTCACAAGTTTTAGCAACAATTTTTCACATATATTTTCATTTTAAAATGGGATGTTAAGATGATTTTAAAGTAATTTAAATGCATAGATATGGAAAGTTTGGACAGATTTGTTCGCGAATCACAATTTTTTAGTGGGGAAAACAACTTGCTCGTCGATTCACAATAATCCCAGTTTAAATGGGATATCTTTCATATTATTACTTCTTTGGGTTCTACAAGAAGCAAGGAATTGCCAAATTGTATGGTAAACAAGGAAATCTCAAACCATATTGATAGATCAAATTTCTCAAACTATGTTTTCATCAAGAAAATATGAGTAGCAAGCCATAAGAAAAATATATAAGTTTTCCACTTTATTAGGCCATATAAGGGAGATATATAAGGGAAGAATGAAATATTACACTTTACAAGGGAGTTATATAATATTTACACTTTATTATTTGATCTTTTTCCTTCAACCCCATCAAATGTCTTTATTTTGTCTTTAATTTTCACCTTTTTTGTTGGTTCCACTTTGCACTCTCTTTTTCTGATCAGTCTTTAGTAATTTCTTATTTTTCCTTATTGTGTTCTAACCTCACTTAGAAGTCATGCCAAAACATGCAATAAAAGTCTTAGCCTTCAAAACACTTATAAGAAGGCTCCAAATCAAATTTTTTTTAATACTATTATTCTAAGATGCACCTTTAGTAATTTTGAATTCTTTTGTAAAATAGTGTTCCTACATTACCAACAATTATTAACTTGTGTGCATTTTGTACTGCTCGTCATTGTACAATTCATGTTGGCCTCTATTGATTTTCCTAGCTTCTACAAAATTAAATTTTGACAAAAATATTCCATAGTCCTCTAGTTGTCAATGGTACAAGCCACAAAGTGAATTTGTTTCATCCTTCGAACAACTAAAATTCCTAAATACCATCGTCATTCAACTCCACCAAATCATGCTCCCATCAAACCCTAGTGATGCTTCTCTATCCAACCCTTTCTTTGAATCAAGCGTGTAGGGTTTTTCTAGATGTGATCAAATTCTAAATGACCCATCTAACTCTTCCTAAATAGAATATTGCTCATATTGTATTGTTCGGGAAAACTTTGGAATAATTCCATTAATTATATAGGTATGATAGTTTAAAACTTTCTTGTGTTTTTTCTCAAACTATAATTGATTTTTTAGCGAGCATGCATTTGCATTTAAGTGGAAAAGTTAGCACCTTAAGATGCTCTACTTAGGGTCTATCTTCACAATCTCTCTTTTGGGAAAACTTTGGAATAATTCCATTAATTATATAGGTATGATAGTTTAAAACTTTCTTGTGTTTTTTCTCAAACTATAATTGATTTGTTAGTGAGCATGCATTTGCATTTAAGTGGAAAAGTTAGCGCCTTAAGATGCTCTACTTAGGGTCTATCTTCACAATCTCTCTTTTATGTACATGGGTCCAAGTTTGTAGCATGCCTTCCTTGGTTTCTAAACAAATAGAGAAAAAATCTAGATTTTCAAATGATGAATTCACCACTGTTACAAAGCTGATACAAGAATAATGCATTTATTCAATTGCTGCAATAGAGTCAACAAGGAATTCAAATAAAGGTTGCCATTACATTAATATGCCATACATACAACACGTCCATTTGAGAATCACCTCTTACATGATAAAGAGTAGATGAATAAATCTGAGAGAGCATGCAGGACAATGCTGTAGAACTGCTGTTTGGTGGTCCTTGCTTTAGTCAGGACTGGACACTTACGAACACCCAAAAGTTAACCATCTTATATGCCTTAAACACCGCACAACATCCTACACAACAGTCTTCAAACAGCTCCAACTAGCCAAGAATAGAAAGGGACAGGTCTGATAATGATTTATGAGCAATTGTTAGGTCTGTTTATGTTCTGTCACAGTCCTATATGGTGGAGGAAATCTCTGAAAATCCACTTTTTAGCATAAACACCCATTCACTGTCTCCCTTCACCATGTTTTAACTCAACACTCGTGTAAGATGAAAAAAGACTAACATATGACTGTCCAGTGAATTTTCTAAGCTGATAATGGACTTTTGTGGCCCCAATCGCCAAGGGAACACTTAAAAATTATCTCCCAAAAGGCTTAGTTCATCCCTCTATACTAAGTTTTAACCAAACTAATCCAACGGCACCAATGAACTTCCAAACTCAGTCAAGAACACATAATATCAGTATAATCAATCGCCCACAAATTTAAACCTTTTCCAGATTCATAGTTTAGTGTCAAAAGAAGGTTCTCCAACTAGAGAATCATCTGAAACACCACCAAAGAAAAACCAGAAAAATCTTTGCTAACCGACTAAAGAAAACCCACAAATCTGCAATCAGAATACCTTGAATATCACCATTTCCTTAATCCCTGATTCCAACAAAAATGTGAAAACTAATTGCATTTCCTGTGTGAAAACATCAAAACAGGTAAAGAGGATCTTTCGCCACCAAAACTAGTGTATCTAATGAGGTGTTTTCATCCTCAACCAATTTCAGAAGAACTTCTCTGTTCATTCCAGCATTATCCTATTATATGTGACACAATTGAATTGGCGAAATGAGAGCAAAAACTCCAATCTATAGAGTGTAGAGGGAATTGGGGAATTTAAAAACTCAAATATTTTATTTTCCCTTGAAAACACTCCCATAACGTTTTAAAATAACTTAAGTCCTACAATCTCATGGACACCCAACCTGGGGAACATAAAACACCTATTTAATATTTAAACACTACAATGAATAATAAAACATCACTTTATTACTTTAGTGTAAATATTAAAATATTATCAACCACCTTACAAAAAACTCAATAAGAGACTGAAAGTGGAAATATTAAAATATTATCAACCACCTTACCAAAAATTCATTAAGACACTGAAAGTGGAAATATTAAAATATTATCAACCACCTTACAAAAAACTCATTGAGACACTGAAAGTAGAAATCGATCATGGAGGAACATAATTGATGTTGAAGGATGATAACAAATGTCAAAACAAGCATTGATGATAAATACCAATGTCCTCCAAGGACAAAGGAGAACAACTCCAAAAAAAACAGCAAGACAAGTGACATAACAAGCACTTACCATAAATAGCAATGTTTTCCAAGAACTGAGGAGAACATAGGCAGAGAATTAAACTCCAAAACATCAATGAATTCCATAAAAAACATTAAAGTGCACTCTCCCAAAATGCTAGAACTCTCCCACACTGGCTAGAAACCTTTGGAAAACTCCAAAACTTGCCCGTGCTTATAGAGCATTATGACCTAAAATGGGAACATTACAGTTGGGCTTCAGTAAGTTAGTAAGAATCAATACTTAATCATGTTTATATTTGGCCTACTTGGACATCCAATGACTTCCTGGTCTCCAGGTCCACACCTATTTGCATAGTAATCTCATTGTGCTCTAGTTTCTATAGTAATGTATTACAAACTGACCCAATCCATCACAACATTGACATTGTGCAATGCGATGATCCTACTCCTCAAGTTTCATATGGTTATTCTTTAATTGCATAACTTATAGTCTGACAAATATCACAAATATTTTCCTAAGACAACTATTTTTTTATATGACCTTCACCTTTACATTCAATGTATCAAACTACTTTGTTTTTTTACTAGTTTCTTTTTCAGTCTTTAATTCTTTATCATCCACATCATATCCCTTGTCAAGGCTTAACCTATTCCAAATTTGGCGTTGTTCTTGGTGTCATTCAAGCTCTTTATTTTCCCAAGTTTAGAAATAAAACTGCTGACTGTACACAGATTTTCCTTCCAAAAAAGTGTATTGACTCATTCCAAATCCGTACATGGCATCTCTAACCCTCAAGATGGAAGATAGACAAATTATATATCCCTTACCTTGTCCCTACAACTTCATCTACCTATTATCAATCCAAACAAAGCTGAATGTTGAGCTTCCCTCATTTTGCAAGAAAAGTTGCATGACAACTTTTTTTGCAATTTTTACATTTTTCTCAAAATCATGACATAAAAACTTCACCAAGGCCACCCAACTATACCAAAACATGAACAAAGTTTATGAAACTTAAGATTGATGATTTTTGGTCAACTCCCCATGCTTGACCAATTGCCACCCTTTGACTTTGCTTGTAACCTTAGCATAACATGAAATCAAGTTGTCTAAAATGCACAACAAGAATATCTAAACTAACTTGTGTCAACTTGGACACTTATTGACCTTCACATTCTCCTCCTTGGTGTTTGACCACCTTATTCATGACCTAAGGCCCCTGCACCAATGAAACTCTTAGTCTGATCAGATCTTTTTTTTTGCAATGCCACCAAATTTTCTCTATTTGATAAACTAATACTTGAATTAATGATTGAAAAAACAATGCATACCAAATAAAGAAATAAAAGTATATCTTTACCCACACATCAAGGTATTGAACAAGTAGACCAAAGAGCTAGTTAGTTGCTACAAGCACGCAACCATCTATCAACTAGCCCCTATAACTACCCAAGAGCTAACAACCAATTAATACATAGTCAAACACAACCATGTTAACAAAACAAAATAAAGGTATTTTGTGCTAACTAGACATGAAAAAGTATTTGATCTTTGAAGTACTTGATGATACGTTACATGATCAAGAAGTCATTGTTACCAAGAACAATATTTTATAGCACACTTTTGTCAAGTGATGAATTTTTCATGACTTCTAATGAGTTTGAAAGAAAAGATAGTGATACATGGTTTAAAAGCAAAATTTGAAATAGCTTATAAGACATTATGATCCGAGTAAGGTTGATGCAAAATCTGAACCGGTCTAGGTGAGTTTCACTAGCCACCAATTGCTTCCAAATGCAAGTTAGATCTCAAGGTAAAAGGTGAATAGCCTTCTCCAAATCCGTCTAGCTCAACAAATTCCTTGCTCCCACTCCTACACACAACTCACACTAACTCCAATTTAATTCCTAGCTTACCCTCAACCCTTACAGACCACCCTAGGACCTATGCACAACTACCACTTCAAGAGCACCAAGAGGCAAGATAGAGGCTTTAGGCATCTTCTCTAACTGATTTTCAACCATTCCCCAAATCACCACACTTAGCTCAAATACCCACACCAATATCTATCGACTAGGCCTAAATTGACCTACTAGAATTAGGCCTCCAAACTTGGTTTTTGCCTAATAACTAGAAATCACTTCAAAACACTTCCCAAACAAATCACATATTCAGATACCCATTTGGAAGGACTATCAGATTACAAGGTTTCAACTCTCCAACTGCTTTCTAATACCAAAAGCCCCAATTTGGTCAATTTATGTAGGTTTTACCGTTTTTGGCTTATTCAACTAGGGCTTTCAAAATCTAAGGGCTATATTGACCACCCACTCAAATTGGCTTTACCGACATCTCAAGGACAACTTAATTCACCAACTTCCACCTTCCAATGTCATCCCACACTTCCAAAACCCTCTGCTTCTGCAGCATACTCTGTTCACTGAGGTAGTCACATGCAACATGCCTAGCCCAAAATCATATCATTTTTCACAGGTAACACAAGTGGCAAGCAAATTGGTGAGAGAATAAGTTAGTGCACATGCCTAGCCCTCTAATGACCAAAAATCAGAATTTTTCAACAGTGTATTTAAGAAGAATAGGCCCCTTATCACAGGCATTAACAGAACCAACAAGCTTACAAGATCCAATCAAACTCAAAAATTCAACTATCCAACCCAACCAAAGTGTGTCGAATGTGTACAATTAGCTACTCCACTTATTCAACCCATTGAGCAGCAAAGGTGTTCAAGAAAAATCACGATTTGAAGGTCAAAAACACTTACCAGTAATCACAGTCCTAAAGCAATCATACATTTACTCATCCAAAAACTTGCCCATGCTTCATTAACAATGCAAATATCTTCTTACATCCTTAAAACAACGTGGGTAATGACTCCTCACCTTCCCACACTCACCCTCACCCAATGCATACAATCCAAAAATGAGTGTTCAACTTCTGAGATTTTGCAAAAGTTGCAATTTTGCAATTTTACAAAAGTTGAAACATTTTTTGTATCTTTTTGAAATTTTATGCTCAAGACCATGCAAGACTCCTCTAAACACAACCAAATGACTCAAAAACATGCCAAACACCATATTACATCATAATCCACCCAAAATAGAACTCTGACTGCCCATTGACCAAGGTTGACTTCCATTGACCAATGAGCAACTATGCATAAAATGATGTAAGAACTTGACCAATTACAACAACTCAACATTAAATGAATACCAAATGCAATTTCACCTACATGCAAACACCTAATGACCATAAAGCCAAAATTGAAGGGGAAATAGACATGATTCCCCATGATGCACCTGCATCACATTACCTTTAGGTGTCTTCAAATTTCTCATCACTACAAGCTTACTTTTGGTGATGCTCCTTGTATTCGTTATGCTTATTATGCCAAGCATCCTATACAATATTTAAACTTGCCATAAACAAAACACTTTGGAAAGCTCCTCTGGGAAACCATGCTTGGCGCCTGATGTAGGCTCTCTCTTTGATAACTTGTTTACTTTCCATAACAAGGGCAACTGTAATGCTTGATTACTTGTTTACTTTCCATAACAAGGGCAATTGTAACATTTCCAAATAGGGAATTTGATGGTAACTGTTTCTCAAATCTAAAAACAAACTGTTAGGATTTGTTCTGAAAGTTTGTTTGAATGTAAATAGACAATTTAAGTCTCCATGTTTTCCTGCAACTTTTAAGGTATGGAACAATGTCTGGTTTCTTTTAACTTTTGCAGTCTTAGAGAATGAATTGGAACCAGGATAATTCAGCCAAACAAAGGAGCATTTAACAACCACATATTTATCAATGGGGTAATGTTACCTCAATGCAAAAGAAGCCAATTGCAACAATGACTAAATAGGTTTAATGTTCAAGCAGTATCTACACATCAGCAACTTACTGACATTAAAAAACTGGTAGAATAATTGTAAACTAGCAGAACCTGGAACAAATGATGCCAAGAACAAAACTATTGGTGTCGCCTTATCTCAGACTCTGCTGGAAGCAGTGCTTAGCTGCAACATAAATGTGTTCTGGAAGACATAAACAGGGCTAGATCACCCCTTTCACTGCGTCTGCATCAAAGACTTTGCCGATGCTCAGACATCACTGTGTCCACAATTCCAGAACGCATAGTAGGTTTGTTGGTCGTATATATATCATCCACCCACGATGTTAAATCTATGGCTTAGTCTCCAACCTGCTCTCCCGTGACACACAGAGAACACTGATAGGAAGTCACCTCTTATTCCCAACCCAAGCCTACTGTTGCATTGAAATGTTACAATGCCCTTCAAATTCATAAATCACAACTCTTCACCTGTATTCCACGCGCAGTTACCATCTCATCATTCTATCCACACAAACTCGCATATGTAGCATCATTGTGTAAACCGCATTCAATCCAACTAAAATACTTGAAATACGGCACTTTCCTCCATAAACGTGCGTTTCCAATGAAGTGGTAAGGTCTGCAAATGAACATACTCAGATTTGGCTGTTTGGGTTTGAGTCCAAACAGCTTTGCCCAAGGTCTTTGTCTCAAACAAATTGTGCAGGTAACAAATTTGTGTTCGCAGTAAAATAATCAATCTTCAAATTCCCCTCTCCATGCATGGCTTCGCACTCAAAACTCTGCCCATGTTCATTACTCTCTGGCAGCTATTACAAACATATCATTACAAATTTTTTATTATTTTCGCTCCAAAATTTTACCATAGTGCACACAAGAAACATTGGCCTATGTGTGCACTCACATTGTGATTATTTAATAGCGCATAAAAGGTTCTCCAACTCAAAATGAGACTAGAAATAAAAGGGCCAAGTAATTAATTAACTTTATAATATGGGCAATGTATATCAATGAGCACCTTAATAAAATAATCTTTGCACCAAGGTCGCACCACAAGGTTTCACGACCTTGACATCCCTTCAATAATTGATATATTCCTACCCGGCTGGAAGGATAGGCTAACCATGTCTTCGGAAAAGTTAGGAAAGGAAAGGGGGCATGATAGCAATAAGGATACATAATTCATACATCATTCTAGTCTTTGCTTCTCTATCAATAATAAACCAAACAATCCTTCAATATTTAACTTCTCTAACTTTTTTGAAAATAGATAAAAGTTCCATAAAATCTTAGCCTTATCTAGTGGGGGTAATCCATGGGTTGTCCAAGGTCAAAGAGGAGAATCTCTTTGCCTCGAGTTCTCGCATTTATAGGTAGAAAGTGAAGTTCATGCATGGAGGATGACTTGCGGGGTAAGAAGGAAGGGAAACTAATTCTAGGTGTGGAAGCAACAGACTCCAGTTCTCTTGGTATGGGTGGCGTTTCTCGACTTGTGAAGTGTGGGTTATTTAAGCCTACTCCTTTGAAGAAAAAGAGATAAGGGCTAATGGAGTTGGAATTTTAAAATGTCAACAACGCAAGATATGTAATCTAACTCATGGCCAAAAATGGAATTACTTCTCACAAATTTAAGCTAGAAAAGCCCTCCTGAAGGACCAGGAAGTTCATGTTGTCTTAATGCCCTATCAAGAAGAGCTTGGAAAAATGCTATCTGCAATCATGCAGAGCCAAATATAATTATAATTCAAAAAACCAAGATCTTGGGTTCCAAAGTGCAATAATCAGACAAAAGATGGGTATTGCGATCTAGTATGGCAACCAATTCTTTTGGAGGATCTAGTAGAATATGTATTAGCCAAATATAATTATAACTCAAAAAACCAAGATCTTGGGTTCCAAAGTGCAATAATCAGACAAACGATGGGTATTGCGATCTAGTATGGCAACCAATTCTTTTGGAGGATCTAGTAGAATATGTATTATGTGGAATCTGCGGCTTGTGGTGTGTTCTCTTCGAGCCAAGGGAGAGAAGTTGACTCTTTGTAATTGACTAGATTTTAGGATCTGACATGGATGGACATTGCATTCAAGGACCTGATCAATAAAATAATCCTAAATTACTTGGATGAATTGATTGTTTTCTTCAAGAGAAAAAAGGATTATCATGCACATTTGGATAAGGTGTTCCAACATTGTAAAGAGCTTGGCATTGTTTCTCCATCCATAAGAAAAGAAAGTGTTTTGGTGTTCCACGGGGGTAACTCTTGGGATGCATACTGTGAAAAAACGTCATTTCCAAAGATCCTAACAAAAGTAAGGCTGTCTTTAACCCTTCACCACCTCAGCACAAGAAATCCTTCCAATCATTCTTTGGGCAAATAAATTTGTCCCAAAGTTCTTTCTGATTTTGCAGGAATAGTTAAACCTGTCAGCTCATGTTCAAAAAAGGCCAAACATTCAAAGATGACAAAGGGGAAGAGAACCTCAGGGGAGACCAAACAAGCCATGTCAGAAGCGTATTGTCAAATCCAGATTTCGTCAATGATTTTATCATATGTCCATACTTAGAAGAGTGCAGCATTGCAGCAGTACTCATACAGAAAGATGATGATTAAAGAGAGAATCCTATAGTTTTCTTCAGCTGGACCTTAAAGAACTATGAGGTAAGGTATAACCTTGTGGGATAACAAACATAAGCTCTTGCCAAGGATCTGAGAAAATTCGGCACTTAGTTTACAAAAACAAGATTGATGTTGATGTTATCTGCCCAAAATATAAAGGAATGCATTATATGTGGGAAAAAATAGACAGAATAGAACAAAATCGTATCAATAAAGTACGAGAATATGACATAGAGATCAAACCCAAAAAGCTGATCAGAGAAAAAGCCTCGTGTCAACATCTTGATAAAGACCTTGTGACTGCAAGAGGTGATGAAGAGATTTGTTAGATTAGCAAATGTGAGAGTGCTCAAAGTTGAATAGAGGAAAATATCAAATATATGCAAAAAGGTCACTACCTTCTTAATATAACTGCTAAAAGGAGAGCATTTGGACTTTGGAATTATGATGACACATTAAAGAATTTATGATGGTGTCTTGTTAAGGAATGTAGAACCGAAAAAGACATCATCTTTGTCAAAGTTCCATCAAGGATTTCCAAGCAGACTATTCAGCCAATCTACTACTACCAATATTATGAGGGCTAGCTATTACAAGTCAACCATGTTTGCACACACCTGTAGTTGACTAAGAGAATATGATACATGTCAGTTTTTCACTACCAAGAAAAAGCAAATTTGTATCTTTGCTGCCCATATCAACAAATTGACAATTCACCCAAGTATGCTTGGATTCCATGGTCATGGTCATCTAGTGACATCCACAAGTGAATTCTCACTGCAACAGACTGTTTCACTGGATGGACAGAGGCAGTTCATTGAGCAAACCCATTAAGAATGTAATAATTGATTTGCAGAAAGGAGTTGTAGCCAGATTTAGTGTTTCCAATGCCACAATCATTGGTAATACAAAACCATTTGTTTTGACTAGAGAGATGAAGTTTGCATTAAGATATGGCATACATTTGAAGTCTTTCTCTGATTAGTATCGACAAGGAAACAACTTAGCAAAGTCTACTAAAAAGAGCCTAATCTGCATAATCAAGTGGATGGGATAAATAATTTGAAAAATGCCCTGTGATCTTATAGAAATACTTCAAAAACAGCCCTTGGGACCTCTCTGTATACCCTAGTTTATAACAAATAAGTCAATCTGTTCATTACAATAGAGTTTCTGAATTGGAATTGCTGCATCAAATCAAATTGGAAGAGAATGAAACCATGTCTGTAATTATGGCATATACTACCATAATTGTTCAAACTTAAAGAACAGGGAGACCAGGCAACTAATAAGTTGCAAGCTCATTAGACTGCAAAAGAGCCACAATGCAACATTCTAAGGTTCCTGAACTTTGAAATAAATGAGAGTAAATCCAAATCAGGACATAGCAGCAAATTCAATTATTGATGGAGTGGGCTCTCTATCATTTCAATCTTTAAGCAAGTGAATTCTCCTTCTCTCTACTGCAAGTGGTCACTGCTTTGTCGACCCATGCGAATGACATTTATTTGAAACATTGTGTTTGATTTCTTGCAGTCATGTAATATATGTGTATAGTGTGCTTTTTGTGTGTGGTTGGTTTTATGTATGCATTATATCATCTTGGCTTGTTAGGTATTTCTTTGCAAACAATTCCCTTTGTTAAACATTGCAAAGTGATAGTCAATGAATGTATGTTTTCACTGAAGGAATTTTCAAACCCTCCATTTGTTGGTGAGAATGATTAGGAGAAACCATACCATCCAGGAAACAAGGGAAACAATGATCCAACAATTCGCAGAACTCCCAAAGCACAAAATCATTGTGAGAAAATGTCTCACAAACCATTAGATCACCATGAAATCAGGTCAACAATGTCAATGCACCATGTAAAAGTTGTGAGGGTGTTCTTCAAGTTAAGTAAGATGAGCCTGCAATGATGTCAACCCATCCACGTGTCTATTTCCACATGCATGATAAGTTACAAGATAATGGAGAGATACTATTAACAATTATAAAAGCCCCATCAGCCATCATCCTACAACCCTTCAAATCAACACCTGACAAGGACTTACCAGCATCAACAAGACAACTGTAAGGAAAATGGCAACCATTGAATAAAGGAAAAACACAATCTTACTTGTCACTTGCAAAAGCAAAGGTTTCAAAATTTTAAGAGAATTAATAGAAATAAATGGAGCATGCAGCAACCACATCACCTATCAAATCCACTGAGCCTCAAAATTTCTGCTGACATTCTTACAGGAATCATTTGTCAAGGTCAAAGAAATATGATCCTAAGGTTTTCTCGATCAATTGGCTCATCAACAAAGTGTGAGTGATCACAAGCCAATTGTTGAGAATCATTATTCTCTCCTTCACTTGAATGTCAAATAGACCCACAAGAGTGTGCCTATCTCTTTAAAAGGAGTATTCACAATTGAGACTATACAAACTAAAAAAATGCGTCAATAGTATCCAATATACGCTTGGCCCCAAAATTTATCACTAGACTAAAGACTAACCTACTACATATAATAACTACTTTAACCAGATAAAAAAATCATTGCATAAGTGCAATATGAAGGTATAAAAAACATGATTCCTTAAGATGAAAATTCTTGATGGTTGCTCTAGATGCTTCCTAGATGAATCACTAAACCCATTAGGCATGTAAAGACTATTTAACTACTGTGAAAATATGTATATCATTTTGAGTGCATGTTCCATCATAAAATTCTAAGACTGATGCCTAATCTATACAGTAACAAAGTCACCATTTACCAAAAAAATTACACTTTGAAACCACAACAAATAAAAGTTATGCATTTACATAAACTGAAGGTATAATATCAAACAACTAAACATGCTTAGAAATTCTTTAAAACCAAGAAAAAATATAAGTTGCACATATACATAAACCTAATATATGATATCAAACAACTAAACATGCTTTGAAATTCTTTAAAACCACAACAAAATAAAATTTATGCACATACATACACCAAAGATATGATATCAAACAATTCAACATGCTTAGAAAGAGCAAAGACTATTGCAAAGTTTGCAATGTATCAATTCTACAACATTCGTCAAATCTTCTTTAGAATCATACTACCAAATGTGACAAAAGGAAACCCTAAAATAGAAAGCTTTCACAAATAAGCTCCCTAAAAAATCTACATATGGCTATCATTGACATCAGATACAATACAAAGACCTAGTGATTTACAAAGTTCCTTGACCTAGAAATCATCAATCTTTTACCTAGAAAATAGACCAGATATAGTCATTAGCTTCAGCACCTAGTTGTTTGCAACAATTCAATGTAAAACAAGATGTATTAAATATGGGATGCAAGACAAGACAAGCACAGTCCTATGTAATAAGTGGTATGGGCAACATGTACAAAACACCTAGGGCAACATGTACAAAACCCAAGTTAATCCATATATACCACTTAGGGCACGAATAGTTATACCACTATATCCTAAAGACAAAAACTATTTAGGGCATCAAATACCACTGTATCATCCCTTTTCTTTATGTTTCTAACCATAGCAATAACATATAGTTAGACGATATGTTCATATACTTTATTCACATAAATGAAAGACAAAAACGACAACCGCCAGATAAAGCTATCTCATTCATATAGATATATTTAATGTTCAACTAGAAAATCAACAAATTTTACTACTTATCATTTACATTGACGAGAAACTTGATTTAATTGAAGGGATTAACTAATTCAACGATATAAATCAATCTATCATATCTACAACCTGTAATTTCAAATA
Organism: Cupressus sempervirens; assembly: GCA_028749045.1. Lineage (NCBI taxonomy): Eukaryota > Viridiplantae > Streptophyta > Pinopsida > Cupressales > Cupressaceae > Cupressus > Cupressus sempervirens. The sequence continues at coordinate 444,324,787 of CM053784.1, read as the reverse complement.
TCATAAAAGGAAGAAACCTGTTACCAACAGATGTTGAATGCATAACTTATCTCTGCCTTGTGCATGTCTTGGCATCTGGTGGAGAGTAGAAACATTGTCAAGGGCTTAACCTCCCAACTGTAAACCCTTAAATTATCCCCACACGATCTCATCTAAGAAAGGCCCTCCCTACCCAAAAACAGACATTGAACACCTTGCCCAACCACTAAGCATCCTGGTACTTAATTCCACCACTCGACTTGACAACTGAGTATAATTGGACAATCATGAACTGACTTGATTAATAATAACATCTTTAAAATAAAATGTTCATGCATGGAAGCTCTGATCATATTGTTTTCTTTTCTTTTGCAAGAATCCCCTTGTCTCCACCCACTAATCTTGGCTTCACTAGCCTTGGGTGAGTCCTTGGAGACTATCACAAAATACTGAGATCTTTCTCACATGGTTTCTTTGAATAAAATCTATAGCCGATATACAACAAATACTAGCATGTATATCATTATGTCATAATTCGCAATCAGATTTTGTATCAAAATTCTCATAAAGAAAATAATTGAGTACAAGAAAAAGAAATGCACAAGGTCCCTATGGTTATTGGACCTGCATATCGAGCCTATAGTGAACTATTTCAATGGTCGATAGTAGTCAGCTCAACAAGATATCACCATCGTGAGGTTGGAGCTGATGGCCCGAGATGCTATGAAATGGGGAAAAAGAAATTGAAAATAAGTATAAGGAAAATAGCAATGTCAAACTTGTTTGAAGTCATGCGCAATAGTAATACCCTCTTTGTTCATTAGCAACCGCTGAGTCTTGTAGCTCCCCGACTCAGTACCATGATATCAGTTTTAAAAAGGTCATTAGTTTTGAAAGATCATCAATTTTAAAAGATGGACGCCAACTTGAGATGGCCGCCTCTTAACGAGAGGAATTATAAAGTTTATAAAAACAACTTTACATATAATTGTAAAATTTAAATATAATGTATCATCATGTTATTTTGTTATATCTATAATCATACCTATATGTATACATACATCTATATACGTGTGTGATTTAGAGAATACATATGATTTATTTCTAACATCATATTCCCTCTATATACACACACGTATACACACACACACACACACACTAATAAGTATAATTCATAGATATCATCAAAGTATCAAGGTGACATATATTTATACATATAAATATCCTACCTGTGCAGATGCAGGGTGTTGGGCACTGGGCATGGCTATCAATATGGACATGCCTATTAGTATAATTCATAGATATCATCGAAGCATCATGGTGACATCGTGTGTGTGTGTGTGTGTGTGTGTGTGTGAACTTATAATGTTGATCACTTCCTTGGTCTCAAAATAAGAGAGGCAATAGTTCTTTTCATGATATTAAATGTTTAATATTTCTCTTGTTATAAAAATATAACCACGTAGCTCATGGTATTGTCCAACGTACACTCTTGCTTGCCTGGTTGTTTACCCTTAGCCATAGTGATTCAAGACTCATACCTATTTGCATAGTGATGGTGGTGCCCCTGTGCCCAATTCTTTTCTGACAATGCTTCTACCCCTTGGCGTGCCTCCTACAAGGAATCAATAACAATTACCATAACATGTTATTAATTATAAACTATCATAACGGCTAACCACCATTCCACTTCCCATGAGTTCATGAATAATAACCAACTTTCCAAGATAACATTAATATATCATCATAACGAATAACTAGCCTACCAACTTCATATGAAATTATAACGATTAACCATCTTACCATTTCAAAGGATCGTAACTAATCTTACCTGTCAACTGACTTCACATGAAACCTCAGCAACCATATGAATATTTCATATGGAGCCAAAATTGGGATGTAACATACCCCTCCCCCTTGTGATTCATCGTCCTCCATGAATTTTTGAAATTTTAACAAACACTATAAAGGAGCATTTAAAATTGGGGTGTAACACAAACAAACGAAATGAACCAATGTAGTTGTGATTTCCTTGCACTTTAGGCTCTACTATGCCTAGTTGGGTGTGTATGTCAATCACCCATACTTGTTTACTTCTCTAAAAATGAATTGATGCATTAAGCAGACTTTGTGCATTTATGTACGATTTTTTTAATCGGTGCTTTCAATACTCTTTGTTGATCTATTTCAAGCCGACGTGAAGATTTGAAATGGACTAATTTCCTACTCTTTCTCCTCCTAATGCATGAAATTGCAAATGCATAATGTTTATATGAATCTATTCTTTTAGGGTGTGAAGAATCACTAGGAAATGATGTCAAAATTTAAAAGGATATGTGCATCTATCTACTGGCTTTACTCGAGCTGTCGAGCAATTTGAGTGTGTTTGTCTTACATAAACATGTTGGGAAGCTTCTTATCAAGCTCTTTGTCAATAATACAAAAGAAATCCCCTCTATCAATATGACTTATCTAAACAAATCAACCTAGCCTTATAAGAACCAGTCAGAGTGAATCACACCAAAACAAGAAAATGCATTCTGATAAGCCAAAGCATATCCTTAAAATTTGATTTAAATGATAAATGAAATCCCAAGATAGAGACAACCGAATAAATTATCAAGAATTACAACACAATTGAACACCAATGGTAGAACACTAATTAAAATACTATTTCCATTGCTCTGATTCAAGGTTTGTACAATACACACACACACACACACACACACACACCAAGTTCTACTTCTGATTCTAATTCTCTTGGTTTTTTACGCAATTGTGGTGCCCCTTTATACAAAATGAAGGGAAACACCACTAAACATTTAATATTAACAACATTAGATTGTGTCCCTTGACTTAATTAATAATTACAACTCAATAAACAAAAATATTTTAAAGAACATCAAATCAAAAAGATTTCACAGTATTATGAAATATCAACATGCATTTCTTTGCTTTGAAGAATCAAATAAAGACTCCTGAAAACTGAGAGTTTGTCAAGGTCCTCCTCCATGTTGAACGTTACATGGATCTGCAACTTCAGGAACATAGGGACGTCTGGAAAATCAATCATCAAAGGGCAAATATTTTCTTTTTGGCTTCTCAATACTTCAATTTAATGTTGAACTCTTGATTTCAGCTCCCTCCATTGCTGAAGGTTCCTGCTGACGTTATGAAAAAAAATGACAGAATTCATAAATTTATTGACTTCCATGATTATCAACTCTGCCATGAATACTTTCACATGTGAAGATTTCTGCAACTGACCACTAAGTTTAAGTTTAAACAAAGACTTGTGATTTCCATTCAATTGGTTGATAGGTATCCAATCTCATCTATAACCATTGATTGTAACTCAATTAAACCACAAGACTGTACATGCCTTTCACAAGATTCTAGCACATGGCTCCTATGTTCTTTATTACCGCTCGACCACACAATAATCTTTTGTTCTTTGTGGTTCAGTGGTGATCATTATAATTATTGTATGTATATCCAACAATAATGATATGTGCATCTATCTATATTCAAAATGTATGATCAATTATGTGGATATGAAAAATAATAAAGTCCTTGGAAGTAACAATCAGATTGCAACCAGATCAGCATCCATTTGAAAGTAAATTAGGATTTGAATCCAAGTTATACAAGGTAATGGGAAAAATGTGAAGGTGTTTTGTTGAGATGAAAAGGGGATGTTGTAGAAAGTCTAATGGCGAGGTTGACAACACTTCGAAACCTGTCCAAGGGTGGTGCAGAATCTGCACTTCCCTTGGACAGGGTTGTCCAATGATGGTTGACCCCCTTCATGAATATTGTCATTTTAGATTACAACCAAGCTTCTACACCATGAAGAAAACCACATCCGGAAGTGGCAAGAAGTTTAATGGTGAGGTTGACAACTCTTTGAAACCTGTCCAAGGGTGGTGCAGAATCTTCACTTCCCTTGGACAGGGTTGTCCAAAGATGGTTGACCCCCTTCATGAATACTGTCATTTTAGATTGCAACCAAGCTTCTACACCATGAAGAAAATCAGATCCGGAAGTGGTAAAATCAGATCCAAAACAGGTAAAATCAGAATACTAATCAGATTGAGATTGAGAGTTGTTGGGCATCAATACAAATATTACATGGTTACAACTTTAGTATGAAGTTAAATTTGCCATAAGAATGGCTTACTTCTATTTTATTTATCATTTTTGTTTTGCAAGGTGCTTGAAGAAACGCAGTGACATGGATTCATGAGCAAGGGATTGAAAAGGCCTTTCATTTCAAGTAAGGGAGGATAATGAGGAGCTGCAGATGGACAAAGAGGTATTATTAGGAAGACTAGAAGATGATGCTCCAGGTTGAAGATCAAAATGAAGTTCCAAGTTCAAGACCAGATTCTCAAGATGGAATTCAAAAGCAACAAGTTTTTTGCAAGAAAACGATCACGGCTACAAGCAGGTGGAGAAGATTATAAAACTTGAATTTCCTTTGGAAATCTAAATTCAGTTTGAGGGATTTGACCACCTGAAGTACCTCCTCACTTCCAAATACCAAGTCCAAAAAGTCAAATAGAAACAAGTTGAAGACTATGTCATTGGGAAGATTTTCAAAACCAAGAAGAAATAGAAAAAATTATGAAGATGAAGAAATTTGGGAATATGGAACACCACGATCAATCCAAGGTTTGAAAAAGCTATCAAAAGATAATGACGAGTTGTACAAGATAAGCATGCTAAGATGGCACCCACTCACCATCAACCAATAACCAATCAAAAGGTTCCAATTCCATATGGTTAAAAACATTCAATCAAATCACACCAAGTCTACATGCGGAATCCACATAATACTTCTACCTAAGTTATTTTTTGATTGGTCAATAAAAGCAAAGTAATTTTTCTCACTGGCCCACAAGGCGGTGTTTCAATTAGTGTTTCATTGTAATTGATCAAACATTTAATAATTGTTAGTTAGATTAGGGCTTTGTTGGCATAATCTTATGCCCTTGATCTTGAATCAATTATGGCCTTTCATTGTATTCGGTCAGTTATAAATGGAAAGGCCTTCTCATTTGTAACTAATTAAACTAGTTAGAGTTGAAGAAAATCTTGGAGAGATTGATGCAATATTGCTACCAAAGTAATTTCAAATTTATTGTTGGTCTTCATGGTGGATTACTTGTGTTTGCTCCTAGGAGTAAGGGCAATCTTGCATCACCCAAAAATATTTTTCTTTTTTCTTTTTTTAATAAGAGTTGTTTCGGTGCAGAGTTTCTATTTGTGGAAACTTACTAGTTTTGGTAAGTTGGTCATTCGAGCTCAAAATGTTTTGATTTCACGAGTGGAGGTTCACATCTTAGATATAGCGACCTATCAGTTAAATTTCATTGCAATACCATATGTATTGCTGCAGTTATTGAGAATTTTTGGAATAAAATCTTTGAACTCAATTTTGAAGGCGTTAAAGGCTCTGAAACAAGGTTGAACCCCAGCTGACAACACTTTCAATGTTTGGTGTTGTGGTTTAGGAGATGTCATTTCCAAAAAGTTGTTATAATAGTCAATCAAAGCTATGGTTACAAAATTATGGTCTCTAGAAGTTGGGCTACATAAAAATATATACTTCAATATTTTGAGCCAACTCTAATGTAATAAAACATGAAAAATAAAACAATGTAGGGTTAGTCAGCGTCAAGGGTTAGGGCTACATTTCTAGAACCTTCTTGAGCGGTGGAAAATTGCTTATATAAAGAAGGCTCATAGGGTTGTCTATAGCTGTTCTAAGTTGTTGGAAGTGGCTTTGGCTTACAAAATATTGTAAGCAAAACACCCATGTGGCTTTCCATGTTGTATTTCTAAAATTTGTAATTCCATACCTTTGGAGATAATAAGCCCATTTTTTTGTTCTTGCAAATTGTTGTTGTTTCTCTATTTCTGTTATTGTTTGTAGTACTAAGGGTAGCACCCTTCATCAGTTATTTTGGAGTATTGCATGGTGTTAGATCTCAAATTTTTTATCTTTTAAAATAATGTCATAGTCGTTGTAATGGTTGGTTAGATACTCCTATTAGCATGATCTTGTGAAATGGAAGTCATGATTGACCGAATTGATTCATGTGGAAATGACTTGTTAGTTGATTTCTGCTATTTTGACAAAATGAATACTTATATTTTAATATAAAGATTAGTGGTGGACACCCATTGTGATAGTTATCAGTTATTTTGTTTTATTGATATTGCAATTTAAATGGAGGAACAAGTTATTATTGTGGAAAATGCAATTTTTTTGGTTGTAGGAGCAAACGAAGGGGGGGAAGCATTGCTAAAAGAGATTCAAGGAGTGGGGCACCAATTTAGTCCATCTTCAGACTATCGGTTATGGGCTCTAACTACCTTGATGAAGGATTTAACGACCAGGCAACAAAGTATACCTTGGATAGTCCTAAGCTACTTGGTCAACTTTATAACAGGAGAAATAATAAACCTTTAATATCATGAAAGAACTATTACCTCTTTTTCATTTCTAAGTATGTGGATGTGCTCAACATTATAGACTTCACATATTTATATTTATATATATATATATATGATGCCACCATGATACTCTAATAATGCCTATGAATTGCACTTACATGTATATATAAGTATATGCATGCATATCTAGAGAGAATATAATGATAGAAAGAAATTATATGTACTCTCAAAATTACATATGCATATAGATATATGTATATGTAGGTACCATCCTAGACAAAAAAATCAAAGGCATGATAGCATAATATTATATATATATAAACATTATATTGTTTAAAGATTATGGAGAATATAATTTATACTTCTTTATGCTCCAGCATGAGTGTCGCCACCCTTTAGCAGCATTATATTTATTTTTTTAGTTGAGAGAGCATTCACTCTCTCACACGCTTTCTCTCTCTCCCTTGCATACGATTCTCTTAAACCAAATTCTTCTTGCTTCTCGTCGGACATCAGAAGCATATCACCAAAACAGTAATGCAATACTAAGCCACTCAAGTGGAGCTATATCTTGCATAGTGGTTGCTACCGCACAAGCACCTAGTCTTATTTCTCTCTGTATCCAAGTCATGTATTTTTCTCAAATTGTTTGCATTATATGTAATGCCTTACGATTCAAGAAAGCTCCCTTATTCAAACGCAGTGTTAGAATTGAGCACGATTAGCATCTGGGAAGCTTCGGCTTGCTCCTTATTCCCTTTTCATATTATGACTAATTTCTTTTCATAAGCATCGGGTGCATGCTGTAAGGATGAATTACACTATAATTTTGGGGGAAAGGAATACCAACCGATGCAATCATATAATACTTTATGTTGTGTAAAATCTGCCTTGAAATATCCTATGTTTTTCTTTGTTGCTTGATATGTACTAGTTGTGAATGTTTTCAAAATGGTTTACCAAAAATTTATGATTTAAAAGAATCTCATGATTATCAGCAATCTCCTAGGACGCACCCAACGCTAGTAGAGCCAAGTATAAATGGGTGAAGAGGAGTGGAATCCTGCAAAAGAAAAGAAAACTATTTTTCAGTGTCTTAAATATAAGATCAATTAAAGATAGAGGTTGCATAAGTCCAAGTCAGCTCATGATTGTCCAAGATATAATCGGTTATCAAGTGGAGCGGTGGTGATTGGGTTGTTTAATACCTACCTAAATCCTCGGTCAAGGTAGTATAGAGGCATGCTTGCCAAAATGATCACTAAAGGTCAAGAGTGCTAGCTAACAGAGGAGATGTTGACAGAGGAATCCCTCAACCTTGTTTGTTGCTTAGCTGACACTCTAACACCAGTATGCTCAAGATGGCGGGACTACAGTGGTAAGAGATTGTGTGGGGATATGTTAAGGTCCCTAATTGGGAGGTTAAGCCTATGTCAATGCTTCTCCTCTTTGCTAGATGTCAAGGCTTGAACAACACATCATCAATTAATTCAGCTAACTCAATATGTATCCTAAATCTTTTACTTGTATGTACCTTTATATTACTTGAAATGTATAGTGGTAGATATGGTTGAATTGATTTGTATCTTTTAAATTGAAATCATAGAAATCAAGTAAGGGAGTTAATTTAGTTGTCTTTCATATAAAATGGATATAGTTGTTATTTAAATTTGGATTTATAGTTATGATGTATTGTTTCTCAATTGCTTCATGTCATTCCGTTATGATATTCAGTTAAAATCCTAGAATATGTACTTTATTTCAGCTTAGTAAAATGGCATGTTACACATGGTTTCTACATTTCATCATAGTAGGATTTCATTTTGTGTTGGATAGAAGTAGATGTAGATGAATCAAAGATGTTGCTGGTGAATCATTGTGAATCTAGTGTCCATACTTTCTGGTGTTTGTTGATTACAAATAACAATATAAGGTTACTCTGGGCTTAATTGCAAGCATCTAACTTCAATTGGCAATTATTCATTTGGATTGTGTCGATATTGGGTATTCGAATGTATGGACTCTAAAAGTTGTCCCCCATCCTTAGAAGCAAGCAGCCTCATTTGCATGGTTGATTTGGCAAAGCAAGGGTTGATTAAAGCCTCACCTCACCATTAATGGTTTCTTCCATTATTAGATTTAGATTAGCTTCGCAAACCCTTATCCATTTACAATTTGTTTCATTAGAAGTAATTGAAGCGAATTCATTGCCAAGATATCCAACTTTGCAAAGTTAATATCCATTGAATGAACAACATAAGTCCTGAACTAATTACCAAAAAATTGCGTTACAAAACTGTGTTAAGCCCACAATAAGAAAAGACCTTGATGTTGTCTTAGTTGATCACAAAATCATATAAACTACTTAGCATCTAAACTTCCTTATTCAAGAGAGGATTTGATATTTGGTGTCTTATCCTAGAATTCTAAGTGTTATATCCTACATGTGGAGGTTGTCACAAAACTCACACCAACACATATATTTATATTACTTGTTCCTTGACAATGCTTACCCACAATCATTCACCGAAGACCTCAGTGGTATGGTAGTAATCATAATAATTAACTACCATACTGTGGCAATTTGTTACATCCCAATTTTTGACCTAACTTGAAATATAGTCATTGAGGTTCGCATGAAATCAATTGGCAGTTTAATTTGATATAATCTGGTGAAATGGTAAGATAGTTGGTCGTTATGATTTCAAGTGAAGATGACATGTTAGTTGATTGTTAATTGTGAATTCATGGAATTAAGATGAAAGGTTAGCTGCTACGATTATTTATGAATATATAATTTATAATTTAATTACAGAGAAATTCCTTGCAAGGAGTATGTCGAAGGGGTGGAAGCATTGTCAGAAAAAAAATTAGGCAGAGCATCACCATCACTGGGCTGACAAGTTGAGGACCTAGCAATTTGAAACAAGATACATCTCTAGAACTGCATGAGTTATTTAAATAAATAATTTAATTAAAAATAATTGAGTTAAAATATAAAATGTATGTTAAAGGATTTTAATTTATCTTAAAGGATTTTAATTTATCTTTCATTATATTGTTTTTAATAATTATTATAAAACGTACATTTAAATATAAAATGATTTAGCACCATTATAATTTAATAATTACTTAATTGATGTTGCTTGTTCATATTAGATTTTAATAATTATAATAACTTTTGAAAACCTTTCGTCTTCTTTCTTTCTTTCTTTCTTTTCCCTCCTTTCTTTCTTTTTTTTTCTCTTAAGTCGATTTGAGGGTATTTGAATTGAATCTTGTAACTGTAGGTAGCCATAGAGACAGGCTTCTTCTATATTATGAATTTCTTTAGTCATCTATCGACATTCTTTCTTTCACTCTCTTTCGGCTTCTCTAAACCCTTAGCTATCAAGTTCCCTATCAACCATCACTATAATGACTGAGTCTTGTTCAGATCATTCCTGTTTTAATTCGAACCATTATCATCTACTACGGATTGCAGAGCAAGGTCGACAGGTCTATTCAAACACATGTTCATCTAAGTATCTGGGGACAGAGAGCCACGTAAGATTTTTGTTAAACTCGTGTAACCATTACACTTTCTTTGATGTTATGAATGCATAATATAACCTGTGAGTCAACAATTTTGAACATGTTTTCTTTTAGCATTAGCAAGTGGAAATAAAACTCATATTGAACAATAGATTGCCGTTTTACATTACCAAGTTGTCATATTCTTTTTGAGAACAGTAATTATTTGAAGTCTGTCATAGTCTATAAGAGAATAATGATTTTCCTTATGTGATAGCGTTACACTAATTTATATGAATCCAAACACCATGGAACTCACCGAGCAATATGGTGAAGAGGTGGAGTTAATTAATTAGACATTCAATTTTGAGATCTTCAAAGAACATAATTATGTAATCACAATTTGTGAAATGTTGGATGCATGTATAATTGACAGAACCGATTGTTTTGAGAATTCCTAACACCTGGGATCCACCTGGCTGTGTAGCCAAGAAAAAGGGTGATGAGGTGAAAGAGAGGAATCTGTAATAATATGAATCAGTATCAGTTATGACAGTTCAATATTTATCATTTAATATGAATTAATTAATAGCTATGCATATTCTTGTTATTGTGATCTCCTGCTGCCAAGTCGTATGGTAAGTTAATTACCAGGAACCCCAGTTGATGGCAAGATGATCCTTGCCAATTCCGTGGAGGGAGGGCCTTTTTCGTTAAAGATCGTGTGGGTACAAGTTGTGGTCCAAGGTTGGGTGGTTAAGCCCCTGGCAATGTTTCACCTCTCCCCAAGATGTCAGTAGTGCGTCAGACAAAGATAAGCTTTGCAGTCAACTATTAATTGGAAATGGGCATTATCACTTTTATTTATAAGAAGGTAAGGTTGATTTGAGTTAATTTCATTGATACCATTATTTTACACCTAGATAGATTCGTGAATTGTTTTCATTTATATGAATATCGAATATAACTATTTATCTAATCTTGAGAAACTATCACCGATAAGCAATTCGGATGGAATGGAATCTGAAGCCCTAATTGATTGAGTGATAGTTGGAACCCTAAATAATAGAGTGGTATCAAAAGCCCTAATTGAATCCAGTGGTATTGAAAGCCCTAATTGAATCTATAATATTGGAAGCCCTATTTGAATCAATGGTATTGGAAGCTCTAGTTGAATCCATGGTATTGGAAACCCTATTTGACTTCGTGGTTGCGGAAGCCCCAAGTGAGTTAGCGGTATCAAAAGCCCTAAATGAATCGATGGTAAATGATGCCCTAATTGATACAGTGGTAACTGATGCCCTAATTTAAATATAGTGGTATTTAATTGAAATTATCATTTGATTTTAAGATAGTGGATAGTCGTCATGTGAAATTGTTATAGAGCATTTTTGGATTAACCCGATGGTTGCAGAAGCATCCCTAGTTTGATTCAATCTCAATTTTCCGAGGTGTGTGGTTTTCAATTTCTGTAGTAATTTCATTTGATGGTAATTAAAGTTTTTAGTTAAGAAATTTTGTCTATCGGATTTTTAACGGTAAATCTTATTCACATGAACATGAATGAGATAACCGTCTTCCTATGGACCGAAGTAATAACTGTATTCTTTGAGTTGTTAGATGTTAATTAACTCCTGAGGAAACTAGATGTTACACAATTCATCCAATTGTCATTGTTCTTTATTAAGTGGATTTCCTACCGCTCAACAACACATGTATTTTCTCCCTTAGCAATCATGCGGTGTGTTATCAAAGACTAGTCATTAATCACTGCTAGCCCATAGTTGTCATGGGATTATGCTTGTGAGGCTGCAGTATGTGGTTTTAACACTTAGAACATGCATGGGTACAGTAAGGTTAGTGACAAAATGAATGTATATGTCATTAGGGCATAAAATACAAGGGAAGAAGATCTATGATAGAGATTTAATTTTGTAGTACACTAAATAGTGAGAATTTTAAGGTTCAACATAAGAATCATAAGAATTGGGGGCAGACAAGAACTATATCTCAAAAGAAAGAAGTAAATGTTAGGAAATCTAAATGAACTCCGCAAGTTCACAAAGCACATGAAACTTGACCAATCATCATGAGTGGGAGCATGCAAGGATGTCTAATTGGAGAGGATGGGAGGTCATTAGGACAACAAGTGTAAAAAGTCTAAACAGTCCTCAAAAACTAACAAAGTGATGGAAAGATATTTGGAGGATGAAGTGGTCCAATAGCCTATGTAGAACTTCTATGCAAGACTAATAGTTACTATAGGAAATCAAACAGCCAAAAGAAATCTAACACTCCACAAAAACTCTACAACTCAAAACTTAGGCAAATGACCAAAACCTTTGTGAACTTAAAACTTCCCAGATTTTTGCCAACTTCAAGCATTTGATATGAACAATGGGGATGAAGAGGAACAATACATAGCAAATTTTACCATGTCAGAGCATCTATAGTTTTCTCAAATCAGTTATAGATGATGGTCAAATGAAGCCTAACATACAAGGGAGCTTAAGCAATTTTTTGCACCTTAAGATTGAGTCCTAGCAAGATCCAATTCAAGAATTTTTAAATTTAAAAGGTTTAAAAGGTGGTATAATCCAAAAAATTCAGTTACAACAATATATGCAACTAGTCCATCAATTCTATGACTCCTAATGTTCCATCTAAATGGATGAGAATATGTAAATTGTCATCCTCTGATCTTCTCACTCATTCTTGTGTTTAGAAAATGTAAATAAATCAAGTTTTTGAAGGGTAAATGAGTCAAAGCTCCAAGTATTTCAATGAGATTCAAGAGTTCAAAGAGTATTCTCTCACATAGACCACCTACTAATAGTACCTAGGACCAAAAACGATCAAAAAAGGGAACAAGAAGATCTCCTTCCTAGACCACCTTTGTAGGTATTTTCTTCACAATGAATCAAAGGAAAACACATGAAATCACCAGGTGTTGGGAGTAACCCAAAGCTAATTTTGGCTTATTCTAAAAACATACACAAGTTTATACTTCGTTAAACATGGGTTCAAACCAAAGGTAAAGACTACAAATTGCGTTGAAAGAACAAAGCTGATGGAGGCAAATTATTTAATAGCATGGAACCTATTCATCGTTAGTAAGTCATCATTTGATGCCTAACTTAACCCTAGACAAAGCCTAAACTCCATGACATGGTGAAAACACAATCAAGGGAGGATGTTTCTACATCTATGTTTTTTTTATTTGGAATAATTGATCTAGTCATGGGTTTCAATTTTGGTAATATTTACCCCTAAATGGTTTTGAAAGGAAGGCAAAAGGGCGTGAAATTTGGTTTCTTTCACTTCACAAGTATTTAGTGATATTGAGGTTGTGGGAATGGACACTAAATCAACACCTTGCACTTGTTTGTTTTCACTCACTATAATTTCCCAAAATCATGAGTACCCAAATTTTGCCCTTAGTGGCACTATTTATGTTAAAGAAAATAGTGTTGAGGGGCACCTTATTGCTTTGATCAAGAACCTACAAGCAAGTTAGGAGTCATGTATAATCATAATTCTCAATAAGATGTTCTTGAGATAGAAATTAACATTTATTAGAAATGTAGATCAAATCAGTAAATTGCTTTAATCAAATTTTAAGATGTCTCAACAATAAAAGTGATTAGGGTGACGTGATGAGGTGTAACAGTGACCCCTCCCTAAGCCCAAGAGCAAATATACCAACCCCCTTGGCCTCATGTGGCCTATGTCATACATATGAGGGTGGCATACCTAATGTGTCATCCTATCACCATTTACCTCAACCTTGCCAGTTCTATCTTACCTCTAATGATTAAGCATCTCTATGCATTTGTTCACAATGATAGAGGTCATGAGGAGAATTCCCAATAGATGACCTAGATAGTCCTTCCCTAGCCCAAAGGCAAGTCCCTTTTGTCCCCCTTTGGCCCCGTGGGACTCCTCAATCTTATACCATGACGTGGAGAGCTTAGAAGGTGACCTCACACTGTTTTCAAACTTGTTATCTCCTCATCTCCCCTACTATGACCAGTTACAACAGTCAACAGGTACATTTAATATTTCGCAAAAAAAGAAACTATTCATGAATCGACAATGCAATATAAACCAAAGTTATGCAGATTATCTATACATATGCTTGTATATGTATCTATATGTATACTATTACGAACAATTGCATAATATCATAATTTTGAACAATATATACATAAATAACAACAATCACAAATAGAATTCTTATATAATATATGTACCATACAATATTCATAACGACGTCGCAAGTCTGAATTATTATTATGATCTATCATTATATTTTTATGCTTTGTCTTCCTTTTCGATGATTGTATGATTAATATAGATCGACTGAATTGATAGAACAATTGATTGTTGGTTTGCTTACTTGATTCCCAATTGATATTTGATGGATGATTGAATGATTTTGTTTGATTTGATAATCTAATATACTGGTGAATGATGATTGAATAAATATGTGCTACATAGAGCATTGAGTGAGGACTGAGTTCTCTGATTTGATGTATTGGTGAGTGATGATAGATTGGAATGATTTCTCATTTATATGTTATTGGAGGGTTGCCACCTTTCATAACAATTAAGTTGCCACTTTCTATTGTAGCCTTTGAGAATAATCTATTATTCCTAAATTGATCTCCCTTGGATGCTCTTCTCAAATGAAATTCTCTTTTATATATCCTTTTAAGCATATGGAGTCGCACCCTTTCATTTGTTAATGCCCTTATGAATGTGTCACACCCTTTGGTTATGAGAAGACACATTTGTTTAGCAACTGTTGTCCTTTTCAAATCTTATTTAATCTTCATCTATCTCTCACTTCTCAAATCTCTCTAACTCACTTTTCAAATCTACACATATCCCATTCAAGATCTCTATATCCTCTTCTTCTAGATTTACATATCTTATTTCCTTCTTTCCTTCTCAATTCTTATTTCAGATCCCTCCTTTACTTATGTGCTATCTGCTCTAGATCTCCTCTACTCTCTTCCTTCTTCCCTTTATATCCTTTGTGAGGAAGGGTCACACCTTTTCACCATGTCTGCCCTTTCCAATGGTCACACCCTTTAACAATGTCACAAACCTTCACATTTTAAAGAGTCACTTCCTTATTTTCTTCCAATTCTTTCGTTCTTCCCTTGATCCTTTCTTAATTCTTATGCTCCATGTTTCTTTCACCCTCCATGTACCCATTAAATGAAGTTCTCTTCTCTCCCTTTAATACCTCATCATTGAGGGCAACACAACTTTTTCATCCATGCCTTTTGACCATTTGTTTAACTTCAACAAAATTTAATTATTTTTTATTTTAGTCTTTTATATTTTTTATTTTATTGTTATGTTTATAGATTATCATTTAATTGTGTTTCAAGAAGGGGGCATTATTCTCCACCCAACCCACACAAATCAAATGGTTGTCCAACACCAACATTGGTGCCTACACCTCATAGCATTATTTTGCCATCAAAGGGCCATATTGTATACCAAGGACCTCTTGAGTTCTTTAAATCATTAGATTTCAAGGCAAGAAACAAGTCATGGCAAATTTCTTGTAGGAAATGACATCAAAATTGGAGTAATATTAGGCACTTCATAAGTGGCCATATTAATGCATTCCCGTTGTGGATTTCATCAAATGTTTACAAAAGGATTTCCTCTAGGAAAAATGTTGTCAAATGAATTGAAAATACCTTGTTATTAAAAAGAGAATCATCTTGCAACCCTCAAGGAATCTTGTTATTAAAAAGAGAATCATCTTGCAACTCTCAAGGATTCAAGATATGGCAAAACATGACTTACAACTATTGGCCATTATGAGATTTTATCCCATACGTTGCAACGAATTATTAAGTCAACAAGAAAGTCATCTCTAATTTGTACACTGAGGACCATATGCAAAGAGAGGATTTCACATGGTGACTTATTGCTGAAATGCCTATATTAATATGTTTTTTGCCTTTGCAACAATTTTCTCCCACATCTTGTGTTGCTACATTTCTATATAGGGTTCATCAAATGTGTGGCACAATTGGTTCTATTCAAATGGGCAAAGAGGTTCAACATCATGATAAAAGTATACTTAGCATTGTAATGTGTGAGATATAAATTCAACTTCAATGAGCACATCCCAAGGAGCACAATTTGTATACGACAAAATTTCAAGCTAAAGTAACTATTTGGAATGTCTGATTAATCAGGTCCCTGGTACGAATAGGAGACGATGACTCCAGCTTCAATAACTACATATATGATTCTAGGTGACTCCACACACCAAAGCAGCTAATGGAAAACTACAAGATAAAAAGTTAAATAAATTAGACTACTAGTACAATTCTCTAATTCACAATCGATACAATGCTCCTCATGGTAGTGCTCTTGCTAGTGGCTATATTATGGGGACTTCAATTCAAGTTGATTCTAGTATAAATGGCTCTCCTTGTTTTAGCGTAACAAGTAGGCAAACACTACAAGTTGTTGGTGCAAGTTTTACATTAGACCATGCTTCTACTCATCAAGCAAGCTAATTGCAATTAGGAAGTTAACTTTGAAGGTGATTTTGCAAGGAGGATTTCCTACAATGCCTTATAATCTGCCTTCATGATATATTTAGTGGGATTGTGATATATTCAGCATTGCTTTATCTCATTATTTAGTTATCATTTATAGGCATTCTTGCATACATTAACATGAAAGGGCACACACAAATTGCATTGTGACTTGAAAAACTAATGTCACATAATTTTCCGTCTACTAGGTAGAATACTTGTGTTCCATACTGCAAGTACACAATACTATATAGAGCTAATTAGACCTTGGTTTTAAGGTCAAATAGGTGGCAATCAATTCCATGCATACATTCCTATTATAGTTGAACGATTATCAAGAAGACCTAGACACATTATGAATTGTGTAATTTGTCTCTATTATGTTTTTGGGTTTATTTATAGGTCATGCGCTTATTAATCGAACGAGTGGCAATGAAAAATGCCTCCCAGTAGGAGTTTGTAGGATGTAAAATGGTGGTCTTATGGAATAAAGTGCAAAAGCATCGAAAGGCCTTTGCTTAAGGTAATATTAGAATCATAAACAATCTTGTGTGATAATAAATGTAAGCTTTCTAGGTTAGTTTGTGCTTCATAAAAACTTGACCTATGAGTTCATTTTATTGTAATGCTCAGTCACTAGACATATTTTCCTAATAAATAATGTGTTGTATAGATTACTTACAGGCAGGTATGAAACCACTAGGAAAGTGATAATATGACCTAGAGTGGTGGAAATAAGAAAGTAGAGTTTATAGCGTTGGGGTTCTAGCTCAATTGGCAAGAACTTCCAATGGTAAAGCACAAGGTCCAGAGGTCCAATCTTCCCCCGGCCCATGTAGTATTTAAGTACATGTTGCGCTACTATCACCAATCACATTCAAAAGTTTAGCCAACACAATTTATGGTAGAGTGCTTAAGCAAATTTCTACAATCTAAAAAAAGAAATTTATAGTGGAAGAAGGATGAGTAAATTGTGGTAAAGCAAGGAAAATTTACATTTCTCCAAGGCTAATATGTATCAAACAAAATATTCAAGTCGAAGACATAAGCTAGTAATTTCAATATCTCGAGAACTAAAGATGTTTTTGAAGTGGCACAAAACAATAAACCACTCAAGCATAAGAGTAGAATAGCCGCATTTATTAAAGAAAATCGATATCTACTGATGAGCACGAACCTAATTTGTGTCCATCTAGTGACAAATGTAAGAGGTGCATATGAAAAGTGATATTGTGAGGTCGCCAATGATGGAAATTCATTCAAGAGATGTTTAAGAAGGAATTCATAATTCTACAAAGGCAATGAATTGTACCTCCAAGAATTCAAACACAAACTAGGTGTGCTGGAGCAATATTCATTATGTGGATGTTCAAAAAAGACTAATATGTTACAAAAGATTCCCGTGAATCCAGACAAGATTAACAAGGATGTTATTGGACAGTAGATGTCAAGTGTCAAACATGTAGCAAGTTGACACAAGCATATTCTTGGAAACAACTAATATAAAATAACACTAAATTTGTGTTAGTCTAAGAGTTACAACTAATTAATCAATAGTCAATTCTAGCTAACTTTAGTATGAGAACATAGTTTGTGTATTAGATTTGTATTACTCTAAGAGTTACAACTAATTATTCATATTCGACTCTAGCTAACTTTAATATGAGAACATAGATTGTGTTAAGACTTGTTCACTCTTATGACAAACAAATAAAGAACAAAAAATTCAAGATAAACTTTTGAAAATCCCGCATGGAATGAAAGCTTAGTGAACCAAATACTCAACACCATTTCTTGTTTACTTACCAATTCTAAGATCTATTTACCGACACACTCCAAAGAGAAGGAATGGTAACCATACAAATAATTAAGGAGGATTGGTGTCATAGCAATAGCACCTTGGTACACTCTTTGGGCCTCATATACCTCAATTTTCAGTTCCTCTAGAAGCTTATTTGCACATCCATTGTATTTTATATAGACATCATAAAAAATAATTACAAAATGTGCAATTAATATAATCCTTTTTTGCTTATTCTTTTTTGCATTTAAGATCCTCTAAGCCTTTTGAATTATGGATTTTTAATTTGATCGACTCATAGGTTCATATATGTTATCCTTGTTAGCTCTAACACCCTTTAAATCCCCAAATCAAGGTCTTTAATCTATAAACTTTTTGAGAAATTTTGTCTCTTACCCAATAATGGATCATATCATTTCATATTGAACTTTGCTAATCATGGCTTTTAATATTTACTCCTCTCAAGTCTCAAAGGATTCTATTCATTTTTCTATTACTAGATCTAACAACCTTAGGTCTCTCCCAAGCAAGGCACTAGATCTAGTCTCCTTGAGGACCCCTAGCTCTTGCCCTCACTACATTACTCTCTTTTATATAGTTACTTTAACATTTGGTATTCTTGTAATTTTGCAATAATTGTTGAAAAATGCCTCATCTTTAAATATAGGTTTTCCCTAGAATAAGATTCAATCGAAATGATGTTTGCACCATCCAAAAGTATTCATCAAGATCTTTTTGGCATATGGTTAAATAAAAAATTGCAAAAAATAATGAGGGATCTATCATCTTTAGAGGTTAACTCATTAAAAAGGACAAAAAAAGCAATAGAATTAGTATATCAAACATCATTTATTGAATTGACGTGGTTAATTTCAAAGCTAATTGCCAAATGTTTTGTGTCTAGAATAATGCCTACAAAACCTTGTAAGTAATCTTTAGAAAATCCAAAATGGCATAAAAGTTTATACAAAATCCTCCCAAAGATTCATCCAAAGAATCAATAAATATTACTATGATTGAGAAGATCCTTATCCAGCATATTAGTACTTTTTTGGAAACTTGGTTAGACAACATAATAACAAAACCAAGCCAACAACAAGAAACAATGGGTCTTCTATGTTGTGCTTTTACAAAATCAAACACATACACAACCTCATCACCTCTAAACAATGGTTCAACCTAGAAACTTGGCTAAACCTACACAACCAAGTTTCTTGTCTTCAAATCCTATAATTATCATGGAAAATAAGAATACTCTAATTTAAGGAGCCAAGATCATCCAAAACATGAGACAAAATGGCCTCCTAAGGTTGCTGCCCACATGACCCATGATCAAGACACGTGTTTAATATTCTATTATTTTGCCAATATGCTCTAGGCTCAAAAATCGCACCTCGTAGAATTTTCGAAGTTTGAATCTCAGTCATTGGGTAAGATCAATTGGCTCACACCACAAGTTCCCAAGGCTTTCTACTATAGTGGTCACATTATGAAGACAACCAACCACTTAAAGAGCATTCTCTAATTATAAATAATGTATATTGTTTGATGCCATGAGGGACATTGTCCATCCTTCCAATATGAGATGATAGGGCAAAGGAGTGGAATCAGTAAACAACTTAAGTAAATAGATCTCACTTACAAATGATAAAACCCCAAATTTTCACTTCCTAATAGGCGGTATAAGTTTTTCACAATCCATGTAGTATTGAACAGATTATTTCTTTAATCAAACGTGTATATTTTTAATTCAAAAACATACATAGTTGATTTAAAAAGCAATATTTCAAGCACTTCTACAAACTCAACAAATGGATTTGACCCTACTAAAATGGGCATTCCCTAAACGCTTGTTAGAAAGAGGACCCTTATCTATTATAGCAATTCATGTCACATTTCTATCGTCCAAACATGAAGGATTTGTTGATGCAAACATAACATCAGTCTAATAGCTCTTCTTAAATGCAAACAATCATCCAACCAATTATCTAACTTAATCAATAAATGACGCTTGCTAAACTCCATGCCAAGCAATACAGTAAGCATATGTTCTCATCAATCATGCTCACCTCAATTTCCCAAATAATACTCTAAAAGCTAAGATGTATATGTAGATTAGCAATGAAAACAAGAGCTCCTTGGGATAATGTAAAGGAAAGAATTCACCCCATCACCACTAAAAAAATGGAGGCAAGTTTGTTAAGGAGGGATAACCAACACAACCTTAGCGATATAACTAATAAGAACATACCTTTCGCTCTAGAATTAGGCAACTCATAGATTGCCTCTATCAACATTAGTTCAAATCTCTACAACCACTTAAAGCCCATATCTATCATTCCAATTGAACTCCATACAAAACTTCAAGGACTCTCAAACCCTAAATTTACAATTTCAGATTTCCCAAGCTTTTGTTCTAACCAAATTACTCGCCCTTTTGCTTGTGTGCAATGCTTTTAAGCCATTTGTTCAGCATATGAATCCAAGTTCAAGTCTCACCAACATTAAACAACAAGCATAGGCTTCCAAACAAGCGATAACTAATCTGTACCAACAACAACTATTTAGAATACATCCCCATACCCTAGCATTGAGAAGCTAATAGACTTCCATTGCTGAAATAATCATATATTTGTCTCCACTCAACAAAATCCTTTGTTTCATAAAACCTAAAATCTTTGTAGACTTTTAGGTACTCAAAGTGCCTAAGCATGTGGTTCCACTTGTCCAAGGCCTCTACCTTAACCAAATAATTTTCCATTTTTTCTTTAAAAACGTGATGTTTGAGCCCCTTATTTGTTGCATGGATCTAGATTATATTGAAATCATTTACAAATCATGTGCTTATTCAAGCAACAACATGAGACTTACAATCTTATTCAAGCTCCATACGAGCAACCACACTAGAAATAACAATTGGAAGACCAAGAGAAACAACTTAGAATCCACCTTTTACAATGAGACAAATACAACCAATAGAAGACCAAGAGTCACAACTTAGAATTTCACAAAGATGTCCCTCTTGGGATTTGAACCAGGGTCTCCATAATGAGAACTCATTGCTTCAACCAACTAAGCTAAACCCCTTGGACACATGGAACTAGATTTAAGAATTGCCCATTCTACATATAGGTTTCTAACCAAATATAAAAGGTCTTGAACTACAGTATTTTCCAAGACAAAATCCCTTTAGCCATGATTTGAGACTAAGATTGAGCAAAGACAAAGCTCCATCTACATGATAGCCTAAGTTTCCAAGATACTAGATCCCTCTGTTTTTTGTTAGATCCTAATCGTGGTTCAATTTTGGTTCCAATCCTACCTAGGTCTTGCCTAAGTTCATCCCAAGTCCTTCCTTGACAATTGGATTACCTAAGGTCCTACTTTATAGTACCTTCAGGGAACCAAATAGTCTTGGTCTATAGGACCCGCAAGGTACTAGATCGTTGAGGCTATAGGACCCGCAAGGTACTAGATCGTTGAGAAACAACCCAAGTAAAACCAGAGCATGACTCATGGGAATCCAAGGCTGAAGATGCCCAAAAACAGGACCCGCATGCCACTTTTTATTTTTTAAACCTATAAAGTGATGCAGAACCCTAATTTTGACCTCTAAAAAGTAACATTGACCTTGACTCCTATAATCATGATGAAGATGAATTTGAATATTAAATATTAAATATGGCTTACGATTTGATTTCTTGTTATGTAATGAAATTCTAAGACTTTTGCAAATCATAAATATGATATATGAGATATTTTCTTTGTAATTTTATTAGCAAATTATTATGAGTATCACAATTCTAACTTATTATTATATGCTTGAAGTTACAAACCAATGATGAATGAACAATGAACATGTTATATGTATGAATCTATGATATGTATAAATATATTTATATAATTTCATAATATATCAATATGTGTACATATAAATATAGAAAATTTATTTATTTAAATATGCGGAACTGGAATCCAAGCAAAAAAAATTGTTGAACCCTTACTAGAACTAAGATTGGTAAGTAAAAAGAATATTGGAGGTTACTAACTTCATAAATGTTCATTTCATGTCCTCCAATGCCGCAATATTTAAAGCATTGCAGTTCCACTTGGAAATCGATAGTGAGCAAATCTTTCTCCCATAATCAATTATTGTCCTCTAGATTCAACAAAAAACTGTACTAATGAATCAGCTACTATCTTTTCCTCTTATGTCAATTCTTGCAATATGTTCAACTATTAAGCAAGGACACCTAAAAACTTCTCAATAAATGATTCCTATGATTCAATTATATGTTATGAATTCTATCATCCAACAGCTACAACAATATTTTTATAGAATTAATATTCTTCCATTTAAATTCTTAATTTTTATAGAGCAAATATTCATATGCGGATTCTTATGGTGTCAACTAAGCATTTATTGACGAAGATATGTTATCCCTAATTTTTCCAATCTCTCTATTTTTCAACATTTAAATTTTGTCCGTCAAGGACTACATACTTTATCCAACAACTACAGCTATATTTTTATAGGTTTGATATTCTTCCATTCAAATTCTTAATTTCTATAGTTCAAATATTCATGTCAATTATTTTGGCGTCAACTAAGCATTTTATTGACCAAGATATCTTATCCCTAATTGTTTCAATTACTTTGTTTTTCAACATTTGAATTTTGTTCGTCAAGGACTCCATCATGCTTTATAGTATGCATGCACTCGATACCCCACCAAAGTCATATACTATTGGGAATTGCAGAATGTACTATCAAATGTTTCACACTCCTTTTATATTATTGAAACTTGAACATACCAATATCTACATCTTTATTCTCTTAGAACCTTGCTCTATAAGTTTCCCTACAGATCTTTCGTAATCAATAAATACATAGCATAATGAGTGTATACAATTGCAGCTGATTCCCTTGCACTGTTTCTTACAATTGTGTTCACGTCAAAATGCTGTACTTAACAAGTTCCCTGAAAAGCTCCTTCACTCAAGCACATGAAACCTGGTCAATTGTCTACAGTGTTTAGCACTTATTCCATTTTCTATTTAGAAGCAAAATAGGAATTGAAAGGCAGCGGAAAAATATAGTGTATAGAAAATGTAGGTATGTACAACAGGTTATACTCAGAGACCAGATAATCATTTTTCTAGAAAATCAAAATCATTTTTGGTACAAAGACTGGATACAACCCATACTATTTCCCTCTTTAACTCTGAAGGATGAATACATAATAGTAAAAGAATGAAATCTACCTACTCCAAATCAATAACAACATTTAAGTATTAATCTCCAAGAGAGAGGCAAGAACACTAATGAGACAGCACCAGGATTAACAGGTCTTAAGAATTTTCTCTTACAATGGTAAAAACTTGAGCCACCATGCCAGAATGAATAAAGGGTAACAGCATTCCTCAAATACAATTGCATATAGAATACAGTCCAAAAACAACAACAGATAGAAGTAACCCTTGGATCATTCCTAGAAGTATGTACCAACCCAACCAATTCTCAGGAAAAGCTTAAAGATAATATTCAAGGAAATTTCATCTTATGAAGCATAACAACAGAGTATGATTAAAAATTCAGCCCCAGATTACTGAAATTTGGAACATAAGTGATATTTTCTGTTACCTGATACAGGCTTAGAAGCGCCTACTGTGACCCTGCTTGCATTATAAGCCATTTTACTTGTTTGGTCCTATTATAGTTTTATTCAATGCAAGTTTTTAACCCATCAAAAAAGAAATGATGCAGCGGATAACTTTATTCTTATTTAATATTATACAGTACCATAGAAACTGGAACCAAGCCTTGAAGAGTTCAAAGCTATTGACACAGGCTGAGGCTTCCTCCGACGCTCATTGTGACCAGCTAACCGCCTTCGACAGCTACGTTTCCCATCATCAAACTCTGACAGTACATGAAACCTACATGCACATTTAAGCATAAATAAGACAAAATCTTAAACATTTGGTAACGAAGTGCATATATTCCCAACTCACTACATATCATTATATTTGTAAATTGTGCGCAAATATTCAATGCTTGCATCCATAAACCATCCTCCAGCACTACTGTAAAGTATGTAGCTTTATTCAACTTATTAATGGTATGTGCTTACATACAACAACAAAATGGTTAAGCTAAAAAAGAAAAATGCTTGCTACGGAGCAATTTACTTCTTTCCTTGCCCAGAAAACTATTAATAATCTTATCTCTCACCAAATTTGGACAAGAAGAAAACAGGATAAACAAGCGGGCAGAGTTTGATGATGGTTTACGACGAGCACAGAAAATCATACCAGATGTTGTGATCACTGAATAATCAGTTGCATACAAAAGATTTCGTCAACTAACTTTATAATTTATTAGTAATTTGAATAGTTTCCACTTAACTAATATTTGGTGTAGGGCATGAAAATTAAGATATCATCCACCGCTGTGGCTTTACAAGGACGGAACTAAACTAACAGTCGTCTTCTAAGTCATATTTTTGAGACCAACATGGCATACTATTAATATAAATTCAGAAAAGAACTGAAAAGGAAATTACGCCGTGTTCCTTTCTAATCAAAACATTTATTGAGTGGCATATCAACTACAGTAGGTCCTTGTTAGGCTGTAAACAGGTATGCATTGCCAAAAGGCTAGGAAATAATAATGAGAGAATCGAAACTCTAAAGGCAGATTGACTTTCACCATTTTTTAGTCCCATAAGACTTCTAACGAGGTCAAAACAGGATTAGGAACAATACGGTGCCCCGTTTATTTGCTTCTACCAGTAAAAGGATCCAATAATTACAGTTTTTAGGGCCAAATTATGGCCGTTATTGGAGCATCATTGTATCTGAGCTTTTGATTAGATGAATCCCGAGTTGCTTGGTGTAACAAAAGAACATATGCAATTGAATCCAAAAACCATTGTAGTAAAATCAAAAGCTTATTTTCTTTTTGTTTTCACTTCAGTCGTGAATCATTTCTTCGTAGATATTACATATAAATAAGAATGTTTAGTTTGATCGGAACAAAAACTCTTAAGAATGAAAAGCACAAAAACCTGCTACACTGTTGGCAAAAGCGCTGTTTCTGGTTATTAACAATGGCCATAGAAGACTTGGAATGTGCCTGACAAACTTTGTGCCTCCTGTGATAGTCTTTCACAGAGGAGAGATCTGCATTGCAACCTTCAACTTGGCAACATGGAGACTGCATACTTTGAGAGAGGCCGCGATGTCTTTTAGTAGAAGTAGAGGAAGTGACAGGGGTTGCTAATGAAGGCGTTGCTTTGACTGGAATCCCATTGCCAACAGATGCGTCCTCGAAATAAGTCCGTTTTCCCAACTTCAATCCTATATGACTATCTCCCCCACTGCCTGAACCAGCTGCAACTGTGAAGGAGGCATTGGTTTTGTCGATTTTATCCAACTCCTTCCCTGCAAAACTCCGTTGCAACTCTTGCTGTTCTCTGTCGCAAAACCCAATACGCTCGCCATTAGCCTTCGGTTTGGAAGACTTGCCCTTATCTAGCCCAGTTGTCTTAGGATCAGGTTGGCTTCTCAGGTCAAGAAAGGCAACATTAATTTTTTCGGCATAGCCAGACTCTACAGACTCCACCTTGACTTTGCAGAGATCGGGTTCAGCTTCGGTGGAAAACTCCACTGATGCAGAGCTTTTAGAAGATGAGCCATAGGCAAGAGTCGATCCAGAGCCACAACCAAGAGAGTAGAAAGATCCATTCTGCATTGAACTGTCATCCATCTCTTGATGCCCGCTCGCAGCAACCGTGTCATTCTCCCATTGAGCCTTCTTAACCATGTCTGCTCCTCTATTAGGAAATAGCATCATATTATCCCAATCCCAGTGGGACGAGGAAACTTTCATGTCCCAGTCCATGGATACAATATTCACTCCTCCCTCCAACCCTATCCTCAAAAATTATGATTACTATAGTCCTATTGAAGCCATAGCAGATCTCAGGTTCACCCCATGATTGCCCAACTCGGGTAATGTGCTCAATCTAATTAATTAGAACTACAAAGAGATAATATTTCCAATTCCTTCCTATCTACCGTACAAAGCAATAAAGAGCTGATGAAATAGAGTCTTCAACTCACATCTCCAGAGAAAAATAGAAAGGGAACTCCCGACCCAATGAAGGAAATCAAGGCTAATGAACAAATACAAAGCTGAAGCGTAGTGTTTGTGATGGAGGTCATCATTCGTGTACTGGAGGAATGGAAAAAGCGTCAAATATGGAAAATTGGAACAATCACACAGTTCCAACTTGAAATGTTCAGTTCAAAAACCGAGATCCCTAACCTCCGAGCATGGTACCTCTGCTGAAACAAACATTTTCAGACAGCCACCAAAAATGCATAGCTCGCTGATTACTCATACTTAAAAGAAATGTGTACTCGTATCACCAAGTGAACCACGGCCTCTTCGATGCCCCACCCCAAAATGGCATTGTGGGTTTTGTCTGTACACCTTGTTTAGGCTATAAACCACCGCCTGAATCTCTAAATAAATTATCTCGGCCAAGCCCAAAAAAGGAATGACAGCATGCAAAATGTACTAGGGCATTCCTCTGCCTGCTGCACGGTACCCACATGTGTAAGATTTATTATTACTGTCAACAAACTATGTTTCACCAATCACCATGACTTCACGGCAAAAATCATAAGGAAATTTTTTTTATTTTCATTCTTCTTTGAGCCGTAAGATGATTGGAGAATTGGGTAATAATGACGTCTGGCAAATCAAGTCTTGACTGCGGAAGATCTATGGCCATTGCTGCATATCTTACTGCATTTATGCCACTTAAGGAACTGTCACTCCACCATAGGCTCGTACATGAGCATGCCCGGCGTTGTACCCAATGACCATGTCTACAGAAGGTAGCTTAGCTTTCATTTTTCCTTTTTAATGGGAAGCTAGTTCTTTCAATGCATCCACTGTGATCTTCGCCAAAATAGGCTGGGATTAATTTGGCCGCTGGAGCATGTGCTTCGCCTCTGCCACGCCAGAGGCTGACTGAGACTGTCTTCCTTCATTTGTCCTACTGCCTATGGAATAAATGTGCAAAGGATATCTTGATAGGAAATTTAGAATAATATGTTTTATAATTATTACGCCGAAGGCGTTCCTATACTGAAGTTCTCGAACTTCAGAATTGCATCTACGGTCTGCATTTAGCAATGGGCAGTGCAAGACGATGGGAATGTCTTTGACCGTCCGATCATTGGTCACCACAAAAGATAGGACACGAGTCATAGAATACTATTTTGTTTGGACTTTAGCCACATCAGACTATTTCTTTGGGTATATGGGTTTTTATGAGCGGTTTCTCAGTTTCTGACATTTGCCATATCCTTTGAATGATTTCTGCCACGTCTTCTTTTTTTTAAATTGTATCTCCATTTCAATATGGCAGCTAAATGGAACGAAGATTTACCTAGCTGAAATAAGTTAGGAATGAACTTTGATGTATGATTTAACCTTTCCAAAGCAATGAGCTTTATGATTATTCCTTATCAAAAATATTTTTGACTTGGTAAAAAATATTAAGATATCATTTTTCCATATCAATTAGGTTATCTATTTTTTATTATATTAATTTAGTCTCTCGTTAATTTTATTTAAATTTTATTTTTATTATGATATGATTGTTATATTAATTATTAAATATAATATATATTCTATGTCATATTTAATACAATAGTAATTTCATTATATTCAATAAAATAATTATATTTAATATTATATATTACATTTAATTTATTAAATATAAATATAATATAATATAATCAATATACACTATTTATTTAATATAATAAATATTAAAGTTATAATATAAAATTGTTATAGATGTTAAATGTAAATCTTATTAATTATTTTTAAACTTATAATTATAATTTAATTTATTTAAGAATTTAATTATTTTTGTGATTTTGTTAGTTTTTAAGTTATCTTTCAATTATTATTATTATTATTATTATTCTAGTGTTCACATGACAGTTTGTCTCATGGTTAGAGTTTGGTTTTGATTAGGATTACAATTTAGGGTTAGGAGTAGAAGTAGGATTACAGTTAGGATCTTGGTTGGGGTTGAAGTTTGAATCATTGCTTTATTATTATTATGGTTAGGATTAGGGTTTAAAGGATTATGCTTATGGTTAGATTTAAGGTTTATATCATGGTTATGATTAGGACTTTGATTAGGATTAATATTTAGGGTTACGATTGGGTAAGAGTTTACGTTAATGCAATTGTTAGGATTAGGATTGGGCCTAGAATTTGGGTTATGACATTGTTCAAAATTATGTTTATGTTTAGATTTATATCATGGTTGTAATTATGGTTAGGGTTTTGATTAGGATTGTTATTTGCGGTTAACATTAGGATAAGAGCTTAGGTTTACAATAATAATTATGTTTATGGTTAGATTTATATCATGGTTTTAATTATGGTTAGGGTTTTGATTAGGATTGTTAGTTGCGGTTAACATTTGGATAAGAGTTTAGATTTACACATTACTTAATTTTTTAGGATTGGATTTATAGCTTAGCTTATGATTTTGTTTAAGATTATTGTTTAATGTTTGGATTAATATTACTATTGAGATTATGGTAGTGTACAGGTTTAAATTATAGTTAGGCTAAGGGATTACATCATGGATAGTATTATGGTTGCAACTAGGAATTTTTCTTAGAGTTAGGGTTAATCATAGGATTAAGGTTAGATATAGAAACATGATTACTCTTATGGTCAAAGCTACCATTAGGATAGGGGTTTAGGCTTATGTCATGATTAAGGTTGGGGTTATGTTTGCAATTCAAGTTATGATCTTACTTTAGATTACAATTATGTTTAGGATTGTGATTTAATATTTGTGATAAAGGTTTAAGGTTAATTTTTTCTGGTAATGAGGCATGATTTTATTTTGCACGAGGAATTTGACCAAATTATAGACCAAATTGATCACTTTTTTGACTTACAATATCTCTTCGGCGTACCTATTACACCCTAAGGTGTGATTGCTAGTTAATAATATTTCGTAAGGAGATGCAATTGTTCTAAATTTTTATCTTAAGGAAATGCAATTGTTTCACTTTCCTCCATACCGAAGTGTATGTGCAAAAATAATAGAGTATAAATGAAAGGATGTTGCAGAAAGAGATATATTATTATTATTTTATTTCTAAATATTAATGTTAAAATTCTCTGTTTGCAAAGTATGTTATGCTGGTTGTTTAATTTAAATAAAGGTTAAGAATTATATTTCTCATAGATAAAAATATATAATTTATTAATAGATGTATACAATTTTTGATATATAGTTTATTAATAGATGTAATAAATGGATACAATTTTTGTATTACATGTTTCTTTGAATATTTATAGTTCTGTGAATTCAACCATAATTTTAGTTGAACTTGACCTTTATTGTCTCTCTTTTTATTGGTATGTTTTAATATGTATAGAATAAAATGTATTATTCAATTGAAACCTTAGATTTGTTAAAAATAATTTTGTTGTAAATTATGTAATGTAAATAATAATAATAATAATTTATCTTAATGTAATTAAAAAGGGGAAAATATATATTGAATAAAGAGTGCAAGTATTGTTAGATGTTATTAATGATTAGGAGGTATTCACATATATATCATAAAGGTTTCAATAAAATAATCACGAATAAAAAGGCAACATTTACCTTTTTGAAATGTTTACTGCTTCGCTTCATTTTTAGCTAGGTCTAATATTAATATATTTATTTTTCATAATTTACTTTCACATCCATAAAAGTGAAAAGAGGACCCTCCATTACTTATAGGTGTTTTGATGGGAAATTAGCTCTTGTGGTTAGAATAGATCAATTTTGAATCATGACATGTATGTGGGTATATAAGTAGCCTATCTCTCCTCATTCTGGTATCCAAGATTCATTATTCATCCATTATCAAGATTCATGATCAAGCAATCAACATCCAAGCATTTTTTAAGTATTCAAGCCTTCAAAACATCATTATTCTCTATCATTAAACTTTGTGAAAAACTACAACACTTATTGTGTAAAATTTTGTCTTTCACGATTTCCTTTGAAGCTTTGTGTGAAGTCAAGGGTTGTTCCCTTAATACTTGTGATTACATCAAAAGAAGCATTATATTGTCAAGATATAAGGTAACTTAAAATTCAGATCTAAGTTTTATTTTATAAACAATCTTTTCTTTATGCAGATTCATATCATTTTAAAGGTCAATTCCTAAACAAAGCTTTGACCAAGGTAAACCCCTTTTCGCAACCTATTTTCCTATTTTTCTATGTGTAAGAATAGGTGCAGCATATGTTAGAGTTATTCTAGAAAGTTGGGTATCTACGAGGTGTAATGCCTCACGAGGAAACCCAAAAGGACAAAGCTAAAAGTATTATATTTGGTGGATAAATTTTTGGAAAAACCTTTTTCTTGCTATGTTTAATTAATCATGTGTTTTGCCTCTTAAACACAAATGTTGATCTTGTCTCGAGCAAGATTCTTGTGCACCAAAGTCAACATGAGGTTCATTCTCCACCGTAGATTTTGCCTCTTAATCTCCATTGTCCATTTTATTTATAAGGACGCTCTCTCCCCACTCTTTCACACCTTAGACATGCATGCTAAAGTTATGATATAGGTTTCATTCTAGAGCACTTAGAGCACTCATCACACTCTTGGCATTATTTCATTGTTGAAGTACTTTACATTCATTATAGCTTGGTTCTTGCATCATAGCTTAGTCTTTACTTTCATTGTACTTATATTAGACTTTTTTTTTCCTTGTATTGCAGCTTTCATCTTAGTTTAGTTTTGCATCTCATTTAGTTTATTTGCATTATCATTTTAGAATATTTCATTCTATGGTGCACATTGCAAGGGTCTACCTTATTGGGTTCATTTGAGAGCCATCACTATCATTGCTTACTTGATTCTTGTACATCATAGATAGGAAGCTATAAGCCACCTCTTAAGACTCCCTTCTTCATGGATTCTCTCAAGTATAAGGTTTATAGAAGTGTGCAACATTTTTAGCATACAATTTTGGTGCCTACTATGGGGCAAAACCGTAGGGTTTAGTTCCATTTTTTCATCTTTGATATCATATGTTTTTCACTCATATTTTTTATTGCAAGAATATCATATGACACTTTCCAATATTGACGTGTGATATTTCACATAACTTGCAAGTGATCCTACTAGTTTCTACACTATCTTTTGGGTTTGTTGTGAAATATCACATGTCTTCAATCAAAATATTGTTATGGTTCATTGCACCATGTCATCTGGGCTTAGAATATTGCATGTCTTCTAGAGGTATATTGTATGATGCTCTATCAACCTGTGAAGTGTTGCCTACGATTTCCTAATTGTACAATCTGAGTCTTTAGGATTAGTTAGCTTGCATTTTGGTTTTCCATCTATCCTAACATCTCTTAACAAGTGATTTTGTAAGGTTTTGATTTCATTTGCACATATTTGATGCCCTAACTTATGGTTTTGTAGGATTGTTTTCTTGAAGGAGATTGCACATAAAAGGGCTACATATTTGATGCCCTATCTCTTCTATGAAAACACATTTGTAGTCCAAAGAAAGATCGTACAACCCTTTAGTATATAGTCTTACTTCTTGGGAATTAAATATAGTAAGAAGCATCTTGCTAAACTTCTATTGTCTAGGTTCTCTGTAAAGTTTTGCCTGGTTGTTGAACCCAGTTTTTTGTCTTAGAAACACATTTTTGGCTAATTAGGGTGCTTGTATTTGGCTATTCCTAACTCCCTTGTCTAAGATCTGTAGGATTGAATGTATTTCTAGCTCAAAAATATCGCTTAGATATATTGGTTATGATCTTCGTTGGTAGAATTGCTCACATGTCCAAATCTTTTTATCTCTTTGGTTTAGTTTATCTCTTGTCTTGGCTCAGCTTTGTTTGACCCACAAGTGTCTTACATAGGGCATTCTAACCTGTGGCTTGGGCACCTTTTGGCAAGTCTATCTTTGCTAATAGCTCTCTTTCTCTCTCTCTTTTACTTTTTGGAAAAGTGACAATTTTACTTATCTAGTTTGGACACCAAGTATTTTGAGTTATCCTATTAGTTTTTTGCCTTCTCTCTCATGTTGATAACAACTAGGTATCAAGTTAGCCAAGGAAAATAGCCTTAAATTAGCTTTGATGAGTTTCTTTTTACCCATTAATGTCATTTAGGCAAAGAACCCCATATTATATTTGATGTGTCCCATAAGGAAAATTCAAAAGCTTGGTTTGATCCTTACAACTATCTTAGTAGCAACTTTGAAGCACCTATCACATCCCCTAGATCAAAAACTAGTCTCTCCTATACCATGTCTAGGGAGGAAAGAGACAAATGTATTCATGACCTTTTTATGCAAAATGAAAGATGTGGAAAAATGAACTTAGACAACAAAATTTTTATAGAAGAGATAGCATGACATATGGTTGATTTAATCAATGCATATGTGTTTGGAAATGATGGACACTTCAATGCAAATCTATTTGGCAATAATGAAAAATTCACTTCAAATGCATTTGGGAACAATAGAAATAGATTGCCCCTGAATACTCCTCCTAGGTCACCTCACTATGACATATATGAATCTCCCTCTAGGAATTCTAGACATAACTCTTGACATGATTCACATGTGTCTCAACATGACAATGATTCAAACTAAGCTATCACTGATGAAAACTTTCTGAACTCCAACAAGATGTTCGCTTTCATGAAATTGTGAAGAAACACTTAGAGAAAAATGGTGACCTGTATCTCCTACATTTGACATCTAAAGGGGAAAAGTTACCATCCAACTTTGATTTTGATAGTATGATTCAAAAGAAAGAGCCCTCTTACAAGGAGGCTATGATGAAGAGACTTCAAGACATGGAACACATAGTGAAACCAAAGACTTCATTCTCTATTGAGTCTATATGTCCTCTACCATTTGACAAAACTTTGCACATGATTCCTTTTCCCTGCAAGACAAACTTTCCTTAATATGACAAGTATGACGAGAATGCAAATCCTTACGACCATGTGAGAAAATTGTACACTTCAAGTATAGATTTCATGCATGAGGACACTTATAAGGTTGTTCCCTAAAAGCCTTTGTGGTCAAGCTATGGAATGGTTTGCTAAGATTTCACCTCCACTTGAGACTTTTGATGAGCTTGTGCAACAGTTTTTTCATACAACATCCAACAACCCATTACTATGTTAAACTTATGCAATTTTAAGCAAAAAAAAGGAGAATCACTTGACACATTCTTGCAAAGATGGAGAAATTTGTGTTCTAGGTATCCTCGACAAGTTCCTAAGAAAGACAAGATTGACATCTTTCTGAACAACCTTGTGCCCAAATTACACTATGAACTAAGGGAGCAAAACTTTGATAAATTTGACAACATGGTAGAAAGTACTTTCCATGTTGAAGATATGTTACTTAAGTCCAACAACAACAACAATGGAAACAAAGATAAAAGAAAGAACACTTATTGGAACAAAAACAAACATGTTGTCAATAATGGGGTGGTAGACACATCTAATCCTAGGGAACTCAAATTCAATCTATCAAGTGGAAGTCAAGAAATGAAACTTTAAGAGGCTTCCTCAAATAACAAATCTAATTATTTGAAGGGAAGTGGATCATGGAAATGAAGACCAAAATGAGATTTCATACCCTAAAGGGATTCATATGAGGTGATTCTTTTAGCTTTTCTTGCAACCAAGATAATCACATTGCCAGACAACTCATGACCCTATGATCCTGACCACTTCTAGACTATGGTTAATCATGTTGTTTCAACTCACTAAAGTTCCTTTTCAGAGGAAGATGATAAATCTTTAAGCCATTTGTACAATATTGCCTTGCACATAGGAGTTTTGATCCATAAAACCTATCTTAGATGTGTGTTGATAGATGGGGGTGAAGGGATAAATATATGTTCTTTAAATTTAGTTAAATAGTTGGGGTTTTTAGAGCATGTCATTGATCCTAGAAATAAAATCACTATCATGGGTTATGATGAAGTGGAAATATATTCTAAGGGATTAGTGGTTTTACATTTCCATGTGGGTCTATGTGAAAAATATGTTGTCTTTCAAGTGCTTGATGTTGGTCCAATTGTGTATAATATCTTGCTAGGGAGACCTTGGGTCCATGAAATGCAAGGTGTGCCATTGACATCGACATATCATCAATGCATCAAGTTTCCTTTTAATGACATTAGGGAATCTATTCCTGGGGACAATACTTTGTTAGTCAATGCTATCACTGCTACAACATTTATACCTCATAATAGGGTTGCAAAAGAAACTGGTCATTAGGACTCACTTCCTAAATGTGAGAAGAAGCTTTAAATAATGAACATAAGTACGGGCAGATATAGATTGGACTGTATTGCAGTACTTCCTATCTTTCCACAATCATATGGATGACTTTCATAAAGGATGAAAGCTTCCTCTTAAGCTATGACAATCTATGGTACTTTCATTTAGCCTTCTATACCATTAGAAGATTAAAATTAAGATACGATTATTAGGAATATGATCTATAAAGGAGAGGAATAAGATATTAATGAGACTATTGTTACTATTGAGATATCCCCAAAAACATTTGGAAAGGGTTATGAGTTCTTACATAAGATGGATTATCTTGGTCATGGACGGTTGAGTGATAAAAGGAATGCTCTTACTAAACCCCTTAGTCATCTTGATGGACAAAGAGCTAGAGATATTACTTGTTTAGGGTTTGGTGCTACTAGTGACTTGCATATTTTTTATCAATCTATTAGTGAACAAGAACCCTTGCCCATTAATATTGTGAATTAAGAGAATATAGATAAGGACTTTGAAATTGAACATACAACGAGTTATAGTGTTGAAGAATCTATCTCTAGACAGTTTGATGAGTCTGATGTAGAAGGCCCTAATCAAACATGAATATGCAAAAAAATGGCACATCTACTACAAAAGGAAGAAAATACAGATTTACGTGAGTATGAATGAGATTCTTTCTCAGTAGAGTCAATTGAATCGAGTTTCAATGTTATTCACACTTATGCTAACCAATACGAGGTGGATGATGAGTCACACATAAGACTTGACGAGTTGAACCCTTAGGTCACACTTATTGATCAAGATCACTACGCTAGGAAACTGATTAATTTAGACATCTTTGAAGGGGACATTATAGACTATTATTTTATAGTCACTAGAGATTATCCCTTTCACATCAATAACCTTGAACACTCCACATCCCTTTCACTCCTTTGTCTTGGTTTCATAGCCTAATCTCGACAAAATCAACAACCTGAGCTCTTGACTTTTCAAAATGACTATGAGGTTGCTTGCTATCTAAATACCATTGAACCTGTGGTCTCTTCCACCAGTGAGCCAACAAAAAACATGATTGAGTCTGATATCAAGTAATTTAGTCAAAAAATAAAATAAAAAATGTTTTGATGGTGAAAAGCACTTCATGGCAGTGTCAAAACCAATAAAAGTAAAAAATAAAGATGTATCCAAGAGTGAAAACCTCTATGAGGCACTTGAGGATGAGATACTTGGTAGCTTACCCAATCATTTTCAAGAATTAGCTTCAATTTTGATATATCCTTCTCAACACATTAATCTTGCAACATAAGAGAGTCCTCTAATTATTCATCTAGCCCAGTCACTATCGGCATAAGAGAACAAAGAGTTTACCAAATTCTTTTGCGAGAAAAATATTTTTTTTCTTGGACTTATTATGATATGTTGGGGCTTGACCCTAATCTCATTATGCATCATTTATCCATAGCTCCTAGTGTAAAGCCAATTTAACAGAAGCTTAGAAAAATGTATCCACATGTTGCTCTCCTACTCAAAGCAAGATTAGAATTTTTTTATTAAGACTAGATTCATAAGAGCTATTGATTATGTTGGATAGGTATCAATAATTGTACCAATTTCAAAACATGACAAATCCATTCATGTGAGCATAGACTTTCAAGACCTAAATAAAACATACCCAAAGGATGATTTTCCACTTCCAAATATAGACATGGTAGTGGATATGACTATAGGCTATGAGATGTACTCTCTTATGGATGAGTTCTCGAGGTATAACCAAATTAAGATAGCTCCTAAAGATCAAGAAAATATAACTTTCACATGTGCATGGGGAACCTTTTGTTGGAATGTTGTGCCATTTGGACTAAAAAATGCTAAGAAAACTTATGAAAGAGCTATAAAAATCAATTTTCATGGTATGATGCATAAATAATATGGAAGATCATGTGTATAATACCCTAGCTAAGTCTAAGAAAATATATATACATCTTGAAGATTTGGAAGTAATCATAGATCATATGGAATAATTCTAGCTTACACTAAATCCAAAGAAATGTTCTTTTGGTGTCACTTTAGGAAAGCTACTAGGATACATTATCTATGCCAAAGGAATTGAAGTTTATCTTGAAAAGGTCCAACCCATAATGGATATGGTACCTCCTTGAAATATCAATCAAATGAGAAGTCTTTGGGAACATCTTCATTTTATTAAGAGGTTTATCTCTCAACTT
Organism: Cupressus sempervirens; assembly: GCA_028749045.1. Lineage (NCBI taxonomy): Eukaryota > Viridiplantae > Streptophyta > Pinopsida > Cupressales > Cupressaceae > Cupressus > Cupressus sempervirens. The sequence goes on along the minus strand of CM053784.1, from coordinate 444,287,831 downwards.
GCTAATAGGTCAAAACCATTCAGTAAGAATATGCATAAGGGAGCTACATGTTTGGAATGAGAATGTCAAAGGAGTCTAGATTAAATCAAGGCATATCTAGCAAAGCCTCCTATACCAAGGAAACCCCTCACATTGTATGTTTTAGCTACAACTACATCCTTAGGGGCATTGCTAGCATAGACAAATGAAATTGGGAAGGAAAGAGCAATATACTATATCAGTTGCACATTGGTAGCCTATGAGGTCAACTACAATAGCACTAAGAAATCTTTCCTTTTCGTAGTAATTCTATCTCAAAAGCTAAGACATTGCATGCTTGCGCATACTACATATCTAATAACAAAGATTGACCCCCTAAAGTATCTATTGAGTAATGCTAACCTTACTGGTCAATTGGCTAAATGGATGATGATTCACTTAGAATATGGCATTAAGTACATTGATTGTAAGGCCATTAAAAGACAAGCTATTGCAATTCAGCTAGTAGATTTGCCTTTACAAGATAACACTCCTATGTAGATAGACTTCCATGATTCCCACATTATGTATATGACTAAGCGTACTTGCAAAATGTTCTTTGATTGTTCCTACCCATAAAGTGGACTAGGAGCGGGGATCTTATTTATCACACCACATGGTACATTATTTCTAAGTCTTACAAGTTGTCATTTCTAAGTCTTACAAGAGCACAAGTCAAGATTTGAGTTCCTAGTCAAAGAGCTACAATATCCAACATATAAATCCCCTAAAAGTCATGCCATTTTAACTGTTATTGGTTCGGAATCTTCCTATTATGCTAATATTTACTCCTTTATTCATGATCAAGTCATTCTTGATGGCCTAACTCGTAATGAGAAACTCCACCTCCTTCGTAATGCTTCTCATTATACCCTCATCTCTAGTTACTTGTTTGGGAGTGGTTTATATGGAACACTTCTTAGGTGTTTAGAGAAAGACCAATCTAAACATCTATTAGTTGAATTCTATGAGGGAATTTGTAGGTTTCACTTTAGTGGTATTGTATTAGCTTGGAAGTTGCTAAGGGTCAGTTGCTATTGGCCTACTATGTAGACAAATTCCCTTAAATATGCTAGGTCTTGTAAGAAGTGTTAGATGCATTGCAACATTATACATGCTCCAAGTAGGGAGCTCATGCCTCCGATTACACATTGTCCTTTTCACCGATGGCCCTTTGACTTAGTCAGGCAGATTCATCCTAATTCATCAAGTAGACATAAATTCATCATCACTACCACTGAGTATTCCACAAAATGGATCGAGATTGTGCATTTTTATGGTACTACTAAGAAGAAAGTTTCTTTGTTCATCCTAAATTATATCATCTGTTGATATGGTATACATGTTGTGATGTGGATCATAAGTAGACTCAGAGGTTTATTTAGTTTGGTTTCCCCTAGATTATTTCTATAGGGGTTTGGGGGTAGCACCTTAGCTGCACTCCCTATTGCAGTACATGGTGGGGTCGAGGGACAATGCCCTTGTGAGGGTTTTTGAGGGCAACAACCCCAAAGCCAAAAAATGTCTCACTATTTTAAAAGGCATCATGTGTTATTTTTCTATTGGATGATTTATTCTAGTTCTAATTTTGTAAGTAGGAAAAGCTTGTATAAAATGGCTTAGGGTTAGGGATTTCATAATGTATGATGAGATTGTAAGTTCTTGCAACGGTATTGAGTTGTTAGGGATTGCAAATTGTAATCACTGAATAAATATAATATTGGACTTGATGTTGGTGGATGTACCCTAGGGATTGGGTGAACCATGTTAAATCCTTTTGTCTTATGTTATCGTCTCTGTGATCTATTATTTTCTAATATTGCGTATATTTGCATGTAACCATTATTTATGTCTGTGGTTGATCCTAACAAGTGGTATTAGAGCTAGATAGTTGTTTAATTTTTTTTTAGCCCAAATTATTGTCATTTTTTGTAGCTATCCTAGGTAGGAAGGTCTCACAATTGAGTGGGAGCAATGGAAGATGAAGGTAAGCTAAAGGTTGAGAAGTTTGATGGGTAGAAATTTCAGTTATGAAAAATGCAAATGGAGGACTATGTTTATCATAGGGATGTATGGAAGCCATTGGAAGGTAAAGCCAAGAAACATGGAACTATGACAGATGAGGACTAGGAGATTCTAGATAGAATGACACTTGGAAGTATTCGATTATGCTTGGCACCATCACTGACATTTAACATTACAAAAGCAAAGACGACGAAAGAGTTGATGCAAACCCTAGCAAAACTATATGAAAACCCCTCTACTTTAATCATAGTATTTCTCATGAAGGGTTTATTTAATATGAAGATGCAAGAAGGTGGATCTGTTGTAGATCATTTAAATAAGTTTAATATAGTTACTAGTTAGTTATCTTTTGTGAATGTAAATTTTGATGAAGAAATTATAGCTCTCTTAATTTTTTGTTCTTTCACTAAGAGTTGGAATGGCTTGGTAATGGTTGTGAGTAATCTTGTTTCTAGATCTAATACCCTAAGATTTGATTTTGTGATTGGTGTTATTCTGAGTGAGGAAACTCATAGGAAAATCTTAGTTGGATCTACATCAGGAAGTGCTCTGAACACACAAAGCAGAGACAAAATGAGTGAGAGGAAACAATTCTAGAAATCATGGGAAATCAAGAGGAAAATCAAAGGGGAAGAGGTCTCAATCCAGAGGACCAAGAGATTACTAGTACTGTGGGAAACTAGGGCATAATAAGAAAGATTGTTGAACTTGAAAGAAAAATGAAGGAGATAAACTAGAAGAGAACAAGGAGGAAAATGTGGTAAGTCAAAAATCCAAACAAGAATCTTTGCTTCTTTCTTTAGAAAGTGTTGATGATTTTTGGGTTTTAGATGTGGGGCTTCATTTCATGCTACACCCTATAGAGGTTATTTTATTGATTATGTCCAAGGGGATTTTGGGCTTGTTTATTTGGGTGATAATGAACCCTTTCATATTAATAGAAAGGGAAAAGTTAAGATTAAGTTGCAGAATGAGAATCATTGACTACTACATGAGGTAAGACATATTCCAAGGTAGAGTAGGAATTTAATTTCAGTAGGGCAACTGGGTGATGGAGGTTGCATAATTACTTTTAATGTTAAAAATTGGAAGGTTACAAAAGACTCCCTTGTAGTAGAAAAAGGTGTGAAAGTAGGCACCTTATATCTTTGTGCAAGTCATATTATTCCTTCTAGTTTAATTATTTTAGAGAAAAATGAATGTTCAGGAATAGTTGTTGCAGTTGAGCAGGGAAAACAAACAATTGTTGTAGATTTTGATACAACACCAAGGCACAACAGACTTGAGTACATAAGTGAGAAAGGTATGAAATTACTTCATTCAAAGAAAATTTTACCAGGTCTGAAATGTGTCAATATGGATTTCTGTGAAAGTTGTGTGTATGGAAAATTTTAAAAAAAGTTTTGTGAAGAGTGAGAAGGGAAAGAAAAACTGAGAAATTAGAGATTTTGCATACAAATGTATGGGGACCAACTCAGATGTCTTCCCTTGGTGGCTCTCATTATTATGTCACATTTATTGATGATGCAACTAGAAAAGTTTGGGTTTATTTCCTTAGATAGAAATCTGATGTATTTCAAACTTTTAAGAAATGAAAATGCTTGGTCGAAAATGAAAATGGTAAGAGATTAAAATGTCTCAAATCTACTAATGGTGGCGAGTATTGTAGTTATGAATTTGAACATTATTGCTCCACTAATGGTATTCGCAAACAGAAAAGTGTTCCAAATACTACATAGGAAAATGCAGTGGTTGAACACATGAGCATGACAATAATGGAGTGTGCAAGGAGCATGAGGTTGCATGTTGGGCTACCCTTAAACATGTGGACAAAGGCTATCCATATTGATGCATATTTGATTAATAGAGGTTCCTCTACTCCTTTGGGTTGTGGTATTCCAGAGGAGGCATGGACTAGCTAGAAGGCAAGTTATTCTTTTCTCAAAACCTTTAGTTGTGAAGCAATTACACATATAGATCTAAAAATATAACCAAGCTAGAAGCTAAGTCAAAGAAATGTGTATTTCTTGGATATGAAATTGATGAATTTTGTTATAGGCTTTGGGATTATGAAAATCATAAAATTGTAAGAAGCAAGGATGTCATATTCAATGAGAAGTGTTGTACAAAGATTTGTTGCAGCAACTTGAGAAGAAAGAAAATGATTATGTAGTGTTGGATGATACTCAAAGTGAAGATGTTCTAGTAATCCCTCATGCTCTACAACAATTGCAACAACACATATTACAAACCCCCATGAATGTTAGATGCTCAACAAGACTAAGTAGACCTCCAAAAAGATTTTATCTTTCTTTGTACTCTATTTTACTAATTGATGTTGGCGAACCTAAATGTTATTATGAAGATGTGCATTTGGATACTAAGATTTAGTGGGAGTCTACAATGAAAGAAGAAATGGACTCCTTATTGAAAGATCAGACATGAGATTTATGCAAGTTGCCTACAAGTAAAAGGGCTTTATAGAATAAATGGGTTTATAGGTTAAAAGAAGAGGATGGAGGTAAGAAAAATTTAAATCCATGTTAGTTATAAAAGGATTTGCATAGAAAAATGACATTTATTTTCATGAGATATTTTCTCATGTTGTTAAAATGACTTCTATTCATATTGTTATAAGTATTACGGCTACTGAAGATTTGCATTTGGAGTAGCTTGATGTTAAAACAACTTTTCTTCATGGTGATTTGGATGAAGAGGTGTATATGGCACAACCATAGGGATTTGAGGTCAAAGGTAAGGAGAACTTAGTGTCCATATTGAGAAAAAGTTTATATGGCTTGAAGTAAGCACCTCAACAATGGTATCTAAAATTTAATAGTTTTATGCATGATAATGGATACAATAGGTGTTATTTAGATCCTTGTCTTAATTTTAAGAGGTTAGATGATGACAAATACATTATTTTATGTTTATATGTTGATGATATTCTTGTAACTTGGTCTAACATGGATCACATTAAGGGGTTAAAACAATAGTTAGCACATTCATTTGCTATGAAGGATTTGGGATCAACAGAATAAATCCTTGGCATGAAAATTTGTAAAGATAGAAAGAACAAAAAATTGGCATTATATCTCACGTTGATTATATTGAGGTGTTGTAATGTTTCTCTATGGAGAATGCTAAAGTTGTCAGTACACCTTAACCTAGTCATTTGAAGTTGACCAAGGAGATGTGTAGAAGAGGAGGCTAAGATGTCCAATGTGCCTTATCCTTTAGTTGTAGGAAGCTTGATGTATGCTATGGTATGTATGAGGCCAGATAGTTCACATGTAGTGGGAGTTGTTAGCAGGTATATGAGCCATCTAGTGATTGAGTATTGGATTTCAGTTAAATGGGTCCTCAGATATTTGAGAGGAACATCCAGTAAGTGTTTACATTTTGGGGGCTCTACTACTAATTTATAGGGCTATGTTGACTTAGATTTGGTAGGGGATATTGTTACTAGGCGAAGTATTATAGGTTATTTATTTACTATGGGTGGGGCAACAATACATTGGGTTTCTCAGTTATAGACGGTTAATGCTTTATCCACTACAGAGGCAGAGTATGTTGCTACTACAAAGGCAACCAAGGAGATGACATGGCTTATGTTCTTTATGAAAGAATTGGGACACCAACAGAGGGATAATTATTTGTTCATAGATAGCCACAGTGTCATTTATCTTATGAATAATTTTGCTCTACATTCAAAGACAAAACACATAGAGTTGTGGTACCATTTCATTCAACCAATTTTGGATGATGGGCAGTTAAAGTTGGAGAAGCTACATATAGGTGATAATCCAACATATATGTTTACCAAGGTAGTAACAAGGGAGAAGTTGAACTCCTCTCAGCTTCCGTTGATCTTCTAGACTAAATAGAATAAAAGAACATCAAAGTAAGGTGGTTTGATATTCCAGTGGGAACTACAGGTTTAGTGCTACTATGATTAGTCTCCAAGTCGAAGGTTATTGTTGTGGAGTTTGATCACTCTCCAAGTGGGAGATTATTGTGATGTAGAGCCTAATCAGACATAGAGGTTATTTTGGCACGATTTCCCCCCAGATTATTTCTATGGGGGTTTGGGGGCAACACCCTAGGGGCGCTCTCTATCGCAGTATAGGGTGGGGTTGAGGGACAATGCCCCCATGGGGGTTTTCAGAGGTAGCACCCCTGAAGCCAATCAAATGACTCACTATTGTAAAAGGCTTCAGTTGGTATTTTTCTATTGGACAACTTATTCTAACCCTAATTTTGTAAGTGAAAAAAGCTTATATAAAATAGAATGTACGATGGGAGTGTAGGTTCTTGCAGTGGTATTGAGTTGTAAGGGATTGCAAATTGTAATCACTAGATAATAATAATATTGGACTTTTTGTTGGTGTACACATAAGCCTAAGGATTGGGTGAACCACATCAAATCCTTGTGTCCTGTGTTCTCTTCTATGCAATCTATTATTTTTAGATATCTATTATATTTACATGTAATTGTTATTTATGTTCATGGTTGATCGTAACAATACCTTCCTCTATAGTTACTGACAATGGAGGACAATTAAAGATTTAGGACCTTAAACAACTTTGTAAGAAATTCAAGATCAAACAGCATTGGTCCTCAATCTACTACCCTCAAGGAAATGGCTATATTAAGGCTTCTAATAAGCCTCTTCTCAAAATCTTGCATAGAACTGTCAATAAATTGGGAAGAGATTGGTACTTACAGATTAATCCTACACATTGGGCTTACAAGACTAGTATATGCACAGCTATAGGAGCTACACCTTTTCACTTGTATATGGTTCAGAGATTATTTTACCATTATAGGTTGGGATTATACCACTAAGGTTGGTTTTAAGAGGTCTTATGGTAGATGAGGACTATAGAGTTGTGTGCCTACAAGAACCAGAACTTTTGGATGACATAGAAAATTTACACTTGATCACATGAGGGTTTATGAAAAAAAATGTCTCAAAGTTATAACAAGAAGGTTTTCCCTAAAGAATTTTAGGTTGGACACTTAGTCTTACAAGAGAATCCCAAGAATCAACAAAACATATCATAAAAGGGAAACTTTGAGCCTCACCAGTTGGGTCTATATTTCATTACTATTTCTTTTGAATCCAATCCATATTAAATGTTTACACTTGAGTGGGAACAACTCCCTAAACCCATCAACATCCTGCACTTGAAGAAGTTCTACGCATGATGCTCTTTGTATTTAGAGCTTTGTGCATATCTTAAAGTTCTGAAAAGATAATCATCTTAGTGAAAACCTAACAATAGGCGCTTTGATGTATCACCTAAAAATTCAAAATATCTCAAAAATACAAATAAAACATAAAAAGTCCTAAAAAACTATTCCAAGTGGTGAAAACCTAGAAACAAGTGCTACTTGAGGCCTATGCACCTTTATCGATTAGATTTTGACACTTAGTTATTTTATTCCATCTTACTTACTTGTCTCCTAGTTTGGAATTGGTCTTTGTCTAGGTCCAAGGGGCATGAATTATGTCAACTTTGGTCTTTTGGATGTGCTAGTCTTTGGGGATACCATGCAAATAGTGTTTCTCTCAATACTTTCCTTGACACTCATTGTCTTTAAGTTTACACCTTGTTTTCAGTCTTGGGTCACAATACTTCTCACTTACATACATGAGTCCTAGAGAGTCAACTTTTGCTCTTTCTTTTCCTCTTTCACATCGCAGTTAAATTAAAACTGACAAAGATATGCTAGCACTTTTTTTTTAGATGTTGCTTGTGCTCATTTTTTATGAGTGACCCCTCCTCAGTCTTGCAAGGATGTCACTAAACTAGAGAATTGGGGGCATGTAGCATGTCTTCTGCTTATTGGTGTGGTCTTGATGATCTTTGGTGTCTCTTTCTTTGACACTTAGGAGATTTAGGGCATCATCCTTATCTGTTACATCATGTTTGCTCATGCAAGACCACATTCAAGGGTTATCCTGGTGCTTATGCCTTGATAAATGTTTAGTCTTGCAATATTAAACTTAGGGAATCTACCAACAATTCATATTAACCTTTATGACTTTGATGCTTATGTTAGGTTCCCACATTTTGGCTCGATGATAAAAATAAGGACATGTCTAATTGACCCTAGCAATTACACTTTGCATTTTCATGTAAACTTGCATTTTAGGGTTTCATTCTAATTCATGTATGTATGAGAAGAGAGTCTCCTACATCACTTTTGGATGCATCACCACCTGTGCTTGCTCACCTTTTCTTCAATCTCTTAATCATATATTTATCATCTTTACTGGTCTTTCTTATTATTTTCTCCTTCTTCTATCATGTCATCACAAGGGGTTAATCATATAATCATTTCTAATATATCCAAAGATGTTATTTTTAATTCATGAGTGCATATCATACATATTAGAGCTAGTGAATAAACATCTATGAGAGGATCATGTATCATGGTACAAAGAAGGAAAGAAACATGATCATATATCAACATCGCAGAGAAAGTAAAGTGTTGAACATAAGGGTACTCCATGATATCCATGACAGAACAGAAAGTAAATGAGACAAGCATACAAAAATGATCAAAAGTTGAATCCATCATCTCATATATATAATGATCAATCAAGTACAAATACAAAATGAGATCCAAAAGTTTGATAAGTGTCTCAAAATCCTGATGTCAAAATATAGGAGGCCTTAATACAATTTATATCTAAGACTGGTTTCCTCCCTCCTTTGTAGATGGTGAAGGTAGAGGATCCTGGGTCTTGTAGGGTGGCTAGTTTGCACCCTCTGATCTACCTGCTCTCTATGAATAATGTGGCACCACTACTATATACACATCATAATAATAGGATGCTCTAGTCCTATGTCTCTTTGCATTTGTGCACACTATATCTTGCTCATCTCTGAGTACTTGATTTTTGGCTTAGGCCTTAGCTCAATCATTTATGAGCTTCTAATCTCTCATGGCTATGATAGTTCTAGCCTAATGCAAATCTTCTTGTACTCCCCTCAACTTTGTCTATGTGGCCCTCAACTTTTCGTCTGGCTTTGATATCTTGCCATCATCCACCTCTCCTCTTTATTGTGACTGTAGTTGTTCTATGTCCCTAGATCTTTATATTGTTCTTGGGTCCCTATATACTCATGCCCTTTACACTAATCTCTCCTTCACCTATCCTTCTCCATAGCTACTGATATCCCTCTAGTCCTAGACTAAGTACCTTCTCTTGTACTAGAAGGAGTATTTCCCCTAGTCCCACTAGTATTGTCGCCTCCTCTCCACTCTCTATCTCCATCTTCATCCCCTTCATCATCTCCCCCATCATCATCAACATCATTTTCATTATCTCCTCCCCCTAGGGCATCTCACTAGGTTGGATCTATAAATCTCAGGAAATGATACTCCTTGAGCCATCTGCAATATTGTAGAAACATCCCTACATCTGTCATTATAGGAAATAAATCCCAAGTCACCTGTTGTAGTTGCTTGGTCTCATGGAGACAATCCCCAAATCTTAGCATAGGGAACCATCATGCATCCTCCTCTACAGGGTATCTTGCATAATTCATAACCTCTATGCTCACCCCTACTACTGCCCAAACTATCATCATACCTTACTGATAACGAGTCACTTTTCATGTCTCCCTACCAGTGGCCAACTATTGAATATATATATACCATCTTCTCCATCACCTCGACCCAATGCTCACACTCCACCTAAGGCCTCTACTCTATCGAGGATAAGTGTCTCCCCTAGATGTGACTTCTACACTAACCCTGAATGCATGTAAATGTAGGGTTGCCCCCTTGGTCTAGGTTATACCCTAGGGAAGATCACTACAATATGCTCCTACACCTATATCTATGTCAATGTTGTGCCACTAGCCCATCTCTTCCCCTCCTTATCAACAATATTGTGTAGCTCATGATACATGTCTTCTAAGAGGGAAGGTCCCGACATTTGTCAAGGATGAAACATTAGCTCCATCATGAGGCATCCTCATATGCACTAAAAGCCTCTTTGAATCATGTATGTGCCAAGAAAATTCCCTATCAATGAACATATAATAGAAGCAACAAGATAATCTTTCTACATAATCTTCCATCAAGCAATCCCACACAATCACATGGTTGAGAATAGTGTCATCTCTTAACATTGTGCACATGGCCACTAAGCCCTCATGAGGAGACTAATCAAATTACACCTACATCACAACACCTTCAAGTATTAGTATAGGATCATATGGATAAATATCTCTAGTAACACATAAGCTATCAAGATACTCACTAGATCACCATAGCAAGAAATGTGAACTATCTGATATATGTCCTCCAAGGTATTTGTAATCTCTCATATCGCTAGGTGGAATGATTTCATCCTTGGAGTAAAATCTCTCTACAAGTGTTATCAGTAACCTAAGGTTTTCTCACACATGGGGCATTTGTAGGATCTCACCAAACCCCATGGTGGTCAAAGTCTTTCTGTCATGTGCATCTAGGTGTCAAACAAGGCTCAATGGGATAAGATATGGTGCCCTCATGGCCAAATCTAGAAATTGTCTTTGCGTAATAAATACACGTAAGGCAACACATTAGAATGCAATAATGATATATCAGAAAGAGACAGAGTTTATCAAATAATCATTAAAAATGACTACAAGTATGACTGAGCTCACCCTAAATGTAGTTAGAAGATGTATTTGGCTTAGATGCCATTTTAGTGGCTGCACTTATATCATACGATACTTCTCACTATAAGGCGGTGACACTTTAATTTTGGATGATAATTCACCTATGACTGTACGATACAAGGGTGGCTTGCATATGATGGATATTATAAGACTTGAGTGATATTTGGACAACATAAAGTATCATATTACTTGTCAGAGAACTGAGAAACAACATTCTAAATCACCGTATGACATTTTGGAAAATAATGCTAAAAACGTGTAAAAATGATAAAAAGAGCTTGAATTGTGTCAAATTTTAGTCACTTACTACTGCAGGGTATCAACATGGTTAGTTGTGTACCTAGTTGTGGTTGAATTGGTGCTCATGAACATTAAGTCATATCTCTACCATTGGAATTCTCTCTACTTGTTCTAAAATCACAAAAGACAAGTGTACAAATGAATTGAAAATGACCCTTTGAGTCCCTTATATAAACCTCTTGACCTAATTTTTGAAAGTCTTGGATTTCCACAAAAAATGCACCCTAACTTAATTTCAACATCTTAGATCTATTTTGGGATCAAAATAAAAATCCAAATTCATCTTGATGGTCAAAATCATGTTTTGAATTTTATCCTTTTTTTGCATAGTGGACTGACCCTTCTGAGGCTAATCTTCTGCATCTTTTGAGGTAATGATTATTCTTCCATTTCTTCATCACTTCTAATCTCTTCACCTCTTTTTTCTTCTATCATTCATTCCATTTCATATTTCTTCTTTCTTTGATCCAATAGTCATGATTTATCCTTCTAGTCAAACTTAGTCAAACTGGGGCATATTATAAACATTAGTAGTCAACCTTTGTTCTTAATCTCTTATCTATCATTATGAACCTTATCTTATCTTGATTTGATCATATCTATCTCATTTTTACATTCCCTCTACCTAATTTTGATTTCAATTCCAACGAGGCAGAAATAATCTATCTGATTGATTATGTTATCTATCTTCTTTCTGCTTCACCTCAACAGACTTTTGATCTATCTATCTATCTATTTATCTTGGAGATATTTGTGCTCATGTTATTGTTATGGGTATTGATTTTTTTTGGGCATATTAGTGATCATCTTATTGATATGGGTGTTGATATTGTCTTATATATTTTTGTCGTAATGTTCAGTTCCACTACTTATCTGTTGAGCATTCAGGTTCATCTATCTCTATGTGCTTCATTCAATTAGGTTCAGAGTCACATCTCTATCAACTGGCTTGATATCATCATTCTTTGAATTAATGTTTTTCTCACACATTAGTCAAAGACAGGCAAATGTTATCACCCAAAAATGGTCATCTAGAACATGGACCCCCTTTATATGATCACATCTGTTAAGAATAAGGTGTCTCAACCTCAGATAATTCCTATTCTTATTATTTGTTTTGTAAATGTATTTTTTTGCAAATAATGTAATTAAGTGTGAGTGTACGTGTCTACTTGGCATGTTGATGTGTCACTCCACTTGCATGTGTCAACATCTTGAATAGAGATCATGATTCAAATGGCTATGATGGATTCATATGATGTGTAAGAGCTATTTTTGGAAGATATGATGATGGGTGAAGATATGAAGACATGTGGCAATTGATCATTGAGTACTATACACTCAAGTCTCCATCTAGCGTACGGGTTCCAAAGAATGGTAAAACCCTAATATAGTTCTTCTTTGGAAGTTGCCCTAAAATAGAAAGTGCATGATATAAGCAACTTTAGGGTTGCAAATAGGAGAGAGTAAAAGTGTATTGTTGGTAGTGTTTTGTTGCGATTGGATTTGTCTTTCGTGTCTTGAAAGAACTTGCATTGCAAGTGTGTTGTAACCTTTATTTTAAAGATAATACATTGTGCAGATTTTGGAGGAGTGGGGTTATTTTACCAAAAGGTTATTCCCCACCGACATATCTTTGTTTTTGTGTTTTCTTTCTCTATATGTTTTCTATATTCATGGTTGATTGCTATATTGTTGTTTACATAATATTGAATTTGAAATTGTAAGGATTTAAATAGAATTTGCATAGTACTTTCCTTAAGGGATTAGTGTAGGAAGTTGTTTCTGCACCTGATTTTCCTTACAAGTGGTATCAGAGCTTGATCAACTTTTGATCCTAGTTGTTGGGTAGGGTTTTTTGACCTAATCTCAAGTTGAGAGGGAGTTTTTATGCAGAGCATTTTGAATCTTATTTGTAGATTGAGATGGCTAGTTCATCATACAGAAAAATGGAGGTGGAGAAATTTAATGGTAGTAATTTTGAGTTGTGGAAACTCAAGATGGAAGACTTGCTTGAAAATCATGATCTATGGGAGGCGGCTTCACTTGATGTGATACCCACAACAATATCTCAAGTGGATTGGGATCTCAATGATCGAAAAGCTAACGGTCTCATTAGAATCTGTCTAGCTAATTCAGTTCTCCTAAATGTTCTTGATGAGAAGATCACAATAGTTTGTGGACACAGCTTGGGTCTATGTATCGGGCCAAATCTCTGGTGAACAAGTTGTTCCTAAGGAAGAATTTGTATTCTCTAAGAATGGAGGAAGGAGGATTTTTTATTGATCATCTAAATGCTTTTAATTTACTAATTGCACAGTTGACATCATCTGGTGTCAAGATAGAGGAGGAGGATCAATGTATGACCCTGTTATGTTCCTTGCTAGATTCATGGGACCATCTTGTGATGGCTCCTGGAAGTACTTTAGTCACTTTCAGAATGGATGATGTGGCGTCTTTGCTATTATTTAAGGAGATGTGGAGAAAGTCTTTAGATTCAGCCAAGGAAGCTCTTATTGTTCGTGGTAGATCCAACGATAGAGGGAAGCAAGATGACAACAATTTTGGAAAGGGTAGATCCAAATCCCATGGAAAATCAAAGAATCCTAGAAAGTCCAAGGCAAAATGCTATAATTGTGATAAGACTAGGCACTTTTGTAAAGATTGTAAAGAGTCGAAGAAGAAGAAGAAGGCCTCAGATTCAGGTTCAGAAAAATCTCAAGAAGATGGCGATGCTTTCATTGCAGCCTTGGCAGCACATGCATTTGATGATGTGTGGTTGATAGACTCGGGTGCTTCTTTCCACATGACCTCTCATCGAAGTTGGTTCTCAAAGTATGAAGTTTTCGATGGTGGAAAGGTGTACTTGGGTGATGATTCTCACCTAAAGATAGTTAAACAAGGATATGTCACTATTAGATTCCCTGATGGACGAGTAAAGGGGATCAACAGAGTAATGCACATCCTTGGTTTGGCACAAAACCTATTATTTATAAGTATGTTGAATGATGTAGGTGTGCAAGTTTTTTTTTCTAAAGATGGATGTAAGATGATGAGAGGAGCTATGGTGCTTGCTAAGGGTACTAGGATAGGTACTTTGTTTTATCTTGATGCATGCATTTCTCAGTGCAATAGTTCTTCTATTTCAAAGAAGAGAGCAACTATCACTTCATCCCCACCATTTGAATGAGTAGTAAAAAAGACTGTGGCTATTGGTTCTGTTGGTAGTGCAACATGTGTACCTAAGGGTGCAAACACATTTGAAGGAAAGCTTCCTACAGAAAAGACAATGTTGTGGCATACAAGATTCGACCACATTGGTGAGAAGGGTCTTAGAACCTTGAAAAACAAGAACCTCATTGAGGGTTTAAATGATTGTAATCTCGAGTTCAACTTCTATGAACATGGTGTCTATGGTAAGCAAAATCATGTTCAGTTTTACTCTAGTTCTCACAAATCTTTTGATGTTTTGGACCTTATTCATTCTGATGTATTTGGTGTAAAAGTTCCTTCAATCTCCAAGTCTGTATTTTTTGTATCTTTCATAGATGATTACAATAGAAGGAAATGGATTTCTTTCCTAAAAAGTAAGACAGAAGTCATTAGTTGGTTCAAGGAATTTAAATCTCTTATAGAGAATCAGACTAGATGAAGATTAAGTGTGTGAGAACTAACAATGGTGGTGAGTTTTGCTTAGCAGAGTTTGAACAGTTATGTAAAGAATGAGGTATCAAGAGGCATAAGACAACTCCTTATACCTCACAACAAAATGGAGCTGCCGAAAGAATGAATACAAAATTGATGGAGAAGGCTAGGAGTATGCTTAGTGGAGCTAGTCTTGAACAAAGGTTTTGGGCTGAAGTTGTGGCCACTACTTGCTATCTGGTTAACAGATCTCCTACATCAACCCTTGTTGGTAAGACACCCATCGAGGTGTGGTCTAGTAAGAAGCCTTTAATTAGACATCTTTGTGTTTTTCGTTGTGAAGCTTATGCACATGTTCCAAAGGAGAAAAGATCTAAGTTGGAAAACAAAGTTGTCAAATGTATTTTCATCAAATACAGTGTTGGTGTGAAAGGATACAAGCTCTGGGGCCTTGTGACTAGCAAGGTGTTGTATAGAAGAAATGTTATTTTTAGAGAGCTAACATCTTCTCCTATTGTGGTATAATCAGATGAAAAAGAAAAGAAGGAAGATATTATTTAGTTGCCTCCTACGCCTAAGAAGACTAAAAAAAAAGATCATGTTGGGTCTAATGATGAGGAGAGCTCTAGTAGATCTGATAGTTCAAAAGAAGAGGAAGAACAACCTCAACCTCAACTCTTAAGGAGATCCATGGGAGTAAGAAAGTAGCCAAAAAGGTTTGATTGTTCTATGCTAGATTCCAGTTGTGCTTTTGCTTTGATTACTAATATTGATGAGCCTAGATATGTGAAAGAGGCTTTGGATATTAAAGATGCAGGTTCCTAGATTGAGGCCATGGATGATGAGATGGCTTCATTGATAAAAATAAAACTTGGGACCTTGTATCTTTTCCTAAAGGACAGAATCTTGTTGGTAGCAAATGGGTGTTCAAGAAGAAATTCTATGTAGATGGTAATGTTGAAAGGTACAAAGCTAGATTGGTTGCAAAGGGGTACTCACAGGTAGAGGGAATAGATTATGGTGAAATATTTGCTCTTGTTGCACAATTGACATCTATTAGTTTTCTTTTATCTCTTCTTGCATCATAAGATTTAGAGATAGAACAAATATATGTGAAGACAACTTTCCTTCATGGTGATTTGGAGGAAGAGATTTATATGTCATAGCCTGAGCACTAAATTGTTAAAGGTAATGAATCTTTGGTTTGTAGATTAAAGAAGTCTCTGTATGGTTTGAAAAAATCTACTAGGATGTGGTACCTTAAGTTTGATGACTTTGCATTGTCAATTGGACTTGTAAGATCAAAATCAAATCATTATATCTATTTCAGAGTTGAAAATGGTCGCCTTCTTATTGTTGCATTATATGTTGATGATATGTTGTTGTTTGGGAAGGGTAAGGGTATGATTTCTGATTTTAAATCTCAGTTGTCAGCACAGTTTGAGATGAAAGATCTTGGGGCAACAACATACATCTTGGATATGGAAACTAGTAGAGATAGGTCTAACAAAAAACTTTGGTTGAGTCAGAGTAAGTATGGGAAGTCTGTGTTGGACAGGTTCAACATGGCAGATTATAGACCAGTGTGTGTTCCTGTTTCTATGGGAACAAAGTTATCTATAGATGATTGTCCAAAATCTCCTAGTGAGGTGGAGGACATGAGTAGAGTACCTTATGCTAGTGTAGTTGGTATTCTTATGTATGCTATGGTCTGTACTATACTAGACATTACCCAAGCAATGAGAGTTTTGAGCCAGTTTATGGCTAATCTTGGATGGGTACATTGGGATGTAGTTAAGTGAGTATTCAGATATTTGAGGGGTACATCAAATTACTCCATTTTTTATCATGGTAACTTTTCTAGAGCTCCACATTCAGTTTGTATTCATGGGTTTGTGGATTCAGATTGGGCAAGTGATATTAACAGTGGGAGATCCACCAGTGCTTATGTGTTCGCTATGTTTGGTGATGCCATCAGTTGGATGAGTAAGCGATAACCTTTGGTTGCTTTGTCCACTACAAAATTTGAGTACATGGCTACTACTCATGCTTTTAAGGAAGCCATTTGGCTTAGGAGATTGTGTTCTGATATTGGTGTTGATGCAGGACAGATTACTATTTGGTGTGACAAAGTGCTATTTTCCTTGCAAACAATCCAACTTTCAATGCTAGAATGAAGCACATTAATGTGTAGTTTCACTTTGTGAGAGATATGGTGGAAGATGGAAAGGTAAATTTGGAGAAGGTAGATACTAGAAAGAATGTTATAGATTCATTGATGAAACCAGTGGGTACAAAGAAGTTCAGATGGTGTTCAGAGTGTATGGGCCTTTTGGCCTATAGCGGTTAGTTCCTGTTATGTTTGTGCTACTCTTACAACATGTTTGACAAGTGGGAGAATGTTAGGAATAAGGTATCTCAACCTTGGATTATTCCTATTGTTATTATTTGTTTTGTAAATGTATTTTTTCGCAAATAATGTAATTAAGTGTGAATGTACATGTCTACTTGAATCCAACTTTCCATGCCAGAACAAAGCATATTTATGTGCAGTTTCACTTTGTGAGAGATATGGTGGAAGATGGAAAGGTAAATTTGGAGAAGGTAAATACCATAAAGAATGTTGCAGATGCATTGACAAAGCCAGTGGGCATAGAGAAGTTCAGATGGTGTTCAGAGTCTATGGGTCTTTTGGCCTATAGCAGTTAGTTCCTGTTATGTTCTTGTTGCTCTTACATGATGTTCGACAAGTGGGAGAATCTCATGGATAACAGAGAGGAGAGAGTAAAAAGTGTATTGTTGGTAGTGTTTTTTTGTGACTAGATTTGTCTTCCGTGTCCTAAAAGGACTTAAACTGCAAGTGTGTTGTAACCTTTGTGTTGAAGATAATACATTGTGTAGGTTTTGGAGGGGTGGGGTTATTTTTTCGAAAGATTTTTCCCTGCCGACATATCTTTGTCTTTGTGTTTTCTTTCTCTATCTATTTTCTGTATTCATGGTTGACTGCAATATTGTTGTTTACACAATATCAAATCTGAAATTGTAAGGATTTAAATAGAACTTGCACAATACTTTCCTTAAGGGATGAGTGTAGGAAATTGTTTTTGCACCTGAGTTTCCTTACAACATCCTATTCTTAATCGATCTTGCACAATTATTTAATATATAATCTTTGATCAAATCATCATTTTATTATTCAACCTATGAATTTACCACTTTATCCTAAGTCTTTTTTAATTAGAAGAACATTCACCCTTTTAATTAAATAATTCCTCTTTATCCTATGTGCGCACATGAAAAAGGAACTTCCTAATTTAAAAATAAAAGAAAATGGGGTTTTGTCCACATTTGAATGCACACTTTCCAAGGCAATGAAATCTCTTTTTCCTCTTATTCTCCTCTACAAATATTTTTCCTCTTAAACACAACCGTTGATCTTGTCTCTCAAGATTCTTGTGCACCAAAGTCAACATGAGTTTTAATCTCCACTGCAAATTTTTGAGCTTAATATCTATCATCCACTTTTCTTTATAAGGAGGCTCTATCTACACTCTCTTATACCTTAGACACTCATGCTATTCTTATATTTCAATTTTTATTCGAGAGCACATGGAACACTCACCATACTCTTGGCATTCTTGCATTGTTGGAGTACTTTGCATTCATTATAGCTTAGTACTTGCACCATAGCTTAGTCTTAAATTTCATTGTACTTAAATAAGATTTTTTTTCCTTTTATTGCATCTTTCATCTCATTTAGCTTATTTACATTATCAATTTAGAATCTTCCATTCTATGGTGCACCTTCCAAGGGTCTACCTTATTAGGTTCATTTGAGAGCCACCACTATCATTGCTTACTTGATTCTTGCATGTCATAGATAGGAAGATATAAGCTGCCTCACAAGACTTCCTTCTTCATTAGTTCTCTTAAATATAAGGGTTTATAGAAGTGTACATCATTTTTAGCATACACTTACAACTTTTATTAGGCATCTCATTAAATTAGGTCATTATAGCAATAATTCACATAAAGACACTCATAGTGAGTCATGATAACCTTTTCCATATTTATCATAAATGCACTCACAACACCATACGTGTGACCAAAAAACTAAAAATAGAATATTCCAAATGGTATACTTAGCTATTTTTTCATTTTCCTAAAATTCAAATCGTAAATATAACTATGCCATTATGTGAGTTCTTTAACCAATGTGGGGGAAATAGTTTCACCCCTTATAGATGGATTAAAAATAATACTAGGGGAACAAATGATTCAAGGATTTACACCTTTGATGTCACCTAAATCCTAACATTGTGTCTAAAGTAAAACCACCATAAACCAAAGCTAAATAGGATTCTCACCACTAAATCCAACAAAATCAATAAGGCTTGATCCTCAAGGGTTTTTAAGAGGATCACAAGTTCTCTTCAAAATGTAGAACTAAAACCAAATTGATCAATACTACCAATGATGATCATTTAACTTCCTTTATAACTTTTTGAAAAAATAATAAAAGAGTCTTATTTTCTTTGAAACTCCTTTTAGAAAATACATAATTAGTTTTATGAAGCACATTTCACCTTTTCAAGGAATAATAATGTTTTATTCTTAACAAGTTTTATTTCCAAAGTGCCCATTACAAATAAAATTTGAACACTTTGAAAATGAACTATTACACTTAGTTGTCCATGTACTCTTAAATATTTCCAATATTAAAAAACTTAAGTAAAATAATAATTAGCTCTATAATATATTCTGAGTTAATAGATGCATCCCAATAATATAATTTTTCAATTTAACTATATCAATGCGATATTGAAGACTAGGGAGGATGATGAAAGGCAACCCAATGACATGCTAAAATAGACCATTACAAGAATTTTGAAGGGCACTTGAATGACCATAAATCAATCTCAAAAAAATGTAAAAAGACTCCTTCTAAAAAAAACTTAGACCTAAATAATTGCCTTGCAAGACGGATAAAATGCTTCTCCACATCCAAGAACATTGGAGCTCTCCATAACCAACTAGTCAAACTCCAAAAGACTAGGAAAGTGCCTAAAACTATATGAATTGGCAAAGCACCAAAATGGCATATTACCATGAACATCAATTAGAGCACAATGAAAGGGTTTTTTTATAACAAAATCCTATTGTTGTAGCTACCAAGGATAAAATGTCCACAAACATAAGTAAACGAATGAGGCATTTAATTGTTTTAAACATACCTATAGTTTTAAGGGAATACATCATTCAATGTAGGCCTAGGCACAAAATAAGATCATTCAGGTAAGTCAAATTTTTATTTATTTCATTGAATGAGGAAATAAGATACTAAAAGGGAAGATACTCCCAAGGTCACCACTATAAATTTTATTATGTATTGGATATAGAATAGATAACATTGGAAATTTTTCACACCCCAATTATAATCATAAAATTCCATTCAAATCATAACTCATCTCTCTATGTCCCCTTACACACTCCTTGTCTATACCAAAATGGGTGTCTATGCAATGATGTGTATACAACCATCAAACAAGAATAAATTGCTACACCAAAAGGGTGTATATGGAATAAGGTATATGCATCCATCAAACAAGAATAAATTAGTGTTGTAGTCAACCAAGAAAAAATATCTTGAAATGTTGGAGCTTAGACAAGACATGAGAGCCATTGGACAAACTACTCAATTTAAAGGTGATATCATAGAACATAACGGTTGCAATGTGACACAATCGTGTTGGAATATTCAAATAGGAAGAATGCTTTTTAGAGGGGGGGTGAATCAGAAGTATTGTATTTTAACCATTAAAACCTTTTAACTGAAAGTAGATTGCATGCATATGAACATATCAGACAGTTATGGAAAACACATGAGCATCACCACATAACACTTAAGATTTTGGTAACCCAGAAACCCTCCAAGAATAAGAAGGTAAAACTAGGGTGGGGATGATACCCACAAAATCACTATAGTAATAATATTTAACCACTTCTGATGGTCTGCCCTGTTAAAGGCATGCCTTGTTAAAGGCTTTACACTATATCAATAGTGACCTGGTTAAAGGATTTACAAACACTTTACATGAAGTGTCACCCTGTTAAAGGATTTAATCACCTATTTAAAGGATCTACAAAATAGTTGTTAAGCTAACCTATCACCATAGGGTTTTTCATTTTAATACAATTTCTAGAAAGTATTAGGTACAATAAACCTGATAGCTTGCAATCCTTCGTTTGCTAAATACAGGCACTTGATCTGCTTTCTCTAATCTTGATCCTCTGAGATCTGATACTCTTTACTCTAAAATAATGTTCCTTCCACACCCTTGTACATCCACTTCTCTTTCTAATGAGATTTCATCTTCCTTATAAAGACATTCGAAGACTTAGGGTTACGTATGGATCTACGATCCATATTGAATCTTTGCTTCCCGCTCATTCCTTACACTTTTCTTATTGGTTGCATGCCTTCTCCATTTTTCTAATTGGTTGCATGTATATTACATAGGAAATACAAAATATTTGATCTTATCATTTAATCCTTCTAGATTCATCATATGTCGGCCATGAAAATGGTTTACATATGAATCAATGAAGTTACAAATTCATATGTACATTTTGTGTTACTCGACACTAATAACAAACTGGCTTACTCAGTTCATGTTGCATTTCTGTATTGCTCGACATCATCTATGACTCGGCACTTAAATATCGCTCGACACTTGTATCATGCTCGGCACCTAAAGTCATTCAGCACTTGAACTTTGCTCGGCACTTGATCTTCACTTAGCACCTGGACGCTACTCGGCACCTAAAGATCACTCGACACCTGAAGTCTTTCCTGACTCGGCATACATGGTATACTCGGCTTCAATATAGAAAGTGGTTAAGTGTATTGGCACTCAAGTGTCAAAAACCATTATGAGGTTAACAATCTCCCCCTTTGACATGAGTGACAAAAACACTTAATTGATCTTATGAGTACATTAACTAATCTGCTTGGTATATACAGAGGTTTTAAAAACCTTTAATCAAAATTTGTGTAACTTTCAATATATATACCTCAAAATTATTGTAACTCCTCCTGAGTTGGTTGTTTGTGCCATTATCTGTATATCATGCTCCCCTTGGTTCCCTTGGTTTTATTTCCCCCATTCTCTCATTCATCTTATAATATCTCCCCCTTTGTAGTATCTCCCCTTTTGTTAATAAGATATATATCTCCCCCTTTTTGACACTTATGTCAAAGGATTTTAAGGGTTAAGACCATATTTTGCCAAAAATGTGTTGTTTACCTCCATAATCATCCTGAGAGCTGCATCCCAATTGTTCAAAGCAAGTTCTAGTGACTCGTGCTAGATGGTAGTCTCTGTAGTAAGATGAATAAGTCCATCTGAAGTAGAAAGGTTGGGATCTTTCTTGAGAATAGTTTCTGCATAGACTTGTTCCTTATGGAGTATTTCCAAGTGTGGGGTAATGGAGGATTGGAGTTGTATCAGTTTTGCCTTGATATTGGCCTCATCTGCTGATAATACAACTATTTCTTTCTGAGTGTGAAGCGTTTGAGAAAAATGCTTCTCACTTTGAGCTGGATCATTTAGTAGCTGCATGCTTGAAATATTTAAATTTCTCTCCAAGCTCAGTATCTTTTGGCTTGTCTCTTGTGTGAATTATGAAAAATCACACAACTTTTTGTACAATGAGAATATATTCTCTAGTACCTTTTTCACTTTGTCTATGAGCTTTGCCAATTCAACCTGGGATAGTGCGATTTGACTTGATACTTGCTCATTTACTTTTCCTTGGAATTTTCTTTCAAACCATTCTATAAGTTTTGCATTTGTCTCTTGGTCTTCATTTGTCACCCGGTCAACAATATCTGATAACTGCTCTATGATATGCTTTGACTCATCTGGTGACTACAAACTGAAGGCATCCATAAAGATGTCCTTAATGTTATGTAGTGTTTGCTTTTGTTTATACTCCCTCCTGAGTATCTCTTGTCTCTTTCTCCTATTTAGTGCTTCCTGCACCTCATTGATTTGATCGATGGTTATTGTTTTTGAGTCATATCCTGGTATGAATATCTCCTCATCTAATTTAGGATCTCCATAGTGAAGTACCCTTGCAACTCTTGTAGTACTGGATCCTGGTGCAGATATTTGCAATGGCTGTTGTGAAGGAGTTCTCGAGGTAGGCAAATTTATCAATGTTTGTATTACCTCTTGCTCGTTAGGAGTTTCCTCTGTTTTCTCCTCCTATTGTCTACTTCCTTGATCAATTATGGTAATCTTAGGAAGTGCACCTTGTGTTTGTGCTATAGGATCATATGTAATAGTCTGTCCTGTTTGTTTTGCTTCTTTTTCTACAGCTGCACTTGACTTCTGTATTGAGGTGTCAACTATGCCTAATGAAATAACTGTGGGCATTTGAAGTTGACCACTAGTAGTTGTAGAGATGATGGAAGGTGGTTCTTGTGGATTCACCTTTTCTCTAACTGTGCTTTCTACTAGTTTTTGTAATTCATCCATACTGACCAATACTGGATCTGTACATAATCTTGCTTGCTGCGTAGATTGGTCAAGGATTCTTTTGAGGCCTTCTGCAGTTAATGGGTTGATGTTCTGACCAGAAGTGTCAGGAACATCTTTTATAATTATAGTTTCTGCAGGTGTGATGGGTACTTGAGGAGGGCTAGAGGGTGGCAATTGTGTGTCTTGCACACTCTGGTCTGCTTGCTCTTGCTCAGCTATTGCTATTACATCTTGTTCTTGTGTCTCTTCCCCCTCTCCATCTTTCTTTTCTTCTTCTTCTTTCTTTTCTTCTTCTCCCTTCTCTACTACTGTCTTCTCTTCTCTCCTTTTTCTTCTCTCTTATTGTGGAGCAACTGCTTCTTCCTTGTATTCTTCTTCAAGAAAATCTTCAATCTTTTTGTACAAGTTTTTCCATGATTTCATTGTTCTTTGAACAATTTCTTCCATCTTGTTTTGGAGAATAAAGAATGCCCTGTACTTAGGTGTAAACTTAGTATTATGACTTTTGACTGCTTTCTTTATTTGTTCCTTAGTCAAATCAGGCAATACACTTGCTAGGGTTGATTCCCTCATCTCCTTCTCTATTTTCAAACAAAAATGCCATCTGTCTTTTACAATTTTAGATAGTTCTTTTGGAAATTGTCCATCTAGTTCAAGAGGAGTGTACTTGAACTGTGCCATCATTCCATAAACTGTTTCCTCTATCCTGTTCTATTCTTCTTTAGTAAACTTATTGAAATCAACTTTATTTAAGTTGCTTAAATCACCATTTCCAATCTTTCTACATAAAGTATCAATTGAAAAATGGCTTACCTTTTCAGATTGATCTTCTTCATCAATATTATGTTGAGCAACATATCTTCTTCTTTTCCTCAGCTCTTCTTGTGTTTCCTTGATTGGTTTCTTCTTTGTAGCTTCCTCTGTAGCCCTTTTTGTGGAGGCCCTTATTGCAGATCGAGTTGTTGGCTTTTGAGGTGATGGCATAGAAGATTTCTTTGGTTTTTGCTAAGCTGGAGGCTGTTCTGTTGCCTTCCTTTTCTTTGACTCAGCTTCAGTTGGTGCTTCCTTGGCTTCTTCTTCCTCTGCACCTTCCTCCTTGTCTTCACCTAGGCCTTGGGTCAATTCCATTGGGCCTTGTTCTTGTTCATCTTCATCATTATCATTGTCATCTTCATCTTCTTTTGCTTCAGCCTCAATTTCTTCACCAAATTTCTTCTTAATATTTTTCAACAATTTTTCTTTCTTCTTTAATGTGGAGGCAGTCTTTAACTCCATATTTATCTTTGATCTTACCACATCATAAGTGCCGAAGTGTGGAGCACTTTTATCTATCTCTTCTGCTAATAATGCAGTTATTGCTACAGAAGCTTCATCTATATTGATTTCATATCCAAATGGCCTTAGCCATCTCACTCTTGGAATTACTACTTGAATATAAGTAAAATCAATGTCAACTAAGAAGCACAAATCATTAGTATGTTTTTCCACTAAGGAAATTGGTATTCTTATCTTTGCTTCATGGATTTCTTGAAATCCTCAAAATAACTTGTACATCAATGTATCAAAAATTTCTCCCATCTGTTCTATATATTCATTGATTTGGGCAATGATAGTCTTATCATTCCTCCATGTAACTTTTTCGAAAGAGGGAAACTCATTCTGAACATAAAAGAATATACAAACTAGAATTGCTCCAAATTTGCACTGAGCACCCTTTGTTCTTCTTATGGCAGCTAGGTTTTCAGTAATATGTTGTAGTTGTAGTTCTGCAAGATCATAAGTATGATCCTTTTTAACCAATTTGTAACCTACATCTACTGCAATACATGGCACACTGTTGAGTCTACTGGATTGATAGAACTTATGGGCTATGACTCTAACAACAAACTCAACTAGAGGATCTTGGATGGTGTGAATTGTCATTCCCCATTTATTCCACTGAGCACCAGTGTTCTTTTCAATAACCTCCTTCAATTCACTTCTCAAGGTTTTGAACTGATCTAGGGTAGGATACCCAATTACCCTATGTATGATTCCTTTGGTTAATTTGATGGGAATATCTTCCAACCAAAGACTTCCACCATGAATTCTACTTAACACAAGTTTAACCCATTCTATCTTGAATACGGTGGGAAAGCTCAAAACTCGGATCAAACCCTTTCTTTCAACAATTTTGAATTCATCTTTTAAGACTCCATCTACGCACAATTTTTCATAGGCTTTCCTTATCTCCATATTTGGTAGGGCTCCTATCTTACAATTGTAGCATCTTCTTACGTCTTGAACCATTACAACTTTTGGGGGTATTTGGGAGAGAGCTCCGGCTAGGTCATTTTTGTATGCAACTTCAGGGATGGGATGAAACTCAGGTTGCTTGACCTCATTTGACACTAATTGAACTTCAAACGACTCTTTTTCCTTGGTTTTCTTGGAACTTGACACCATTTATGCAAACTAGGGTTTCCTCTTTATCAAATATGAAACTGTGTAGCTCGGCACAAATGAAAATACATCAAGATCAATGAAAATGCATTGAGAGATGTTACAATCTGCTTGAAATGATAGATTCTCTGCTATGAAGTCGCTCTACTCTCTTTCTCTTCTTTGCTTCTTGATCGTGATGAGGAAAGATTATTGGAATCGTGATAATATACCCTATTTTCATTGCATTAAATTCTCAACTACCAACTCGACTTCTGATGGATTTTAACATTACTCGGCTTGTACTAAACTTCCACTTTACTCAACTTACATTGGAGTTAACCAACTCGGCATCAGTTATCAACTCGGTCATAGTTAGGAACTCAGCATATGTTGGAGTTTAGCTCAGCATCCAAAGACAGCTCAACAACATCATTTAGATTTTGTCTTGACATCTTGTCTCATGCAGATTTATACTTTGCATTGCTTCTTTGTCTTGGGAATGATGTGTGATATAACCTTTTATATTAGTCCCATATACTTCTCATGCTTAGTTTGATGAAGTGTGATCACTTGACCCATTGGGTGAAGTGATCCCTCCACTTGATGTGTTGCACTCATCTTTCTTTTTCCAAGTCTTATTCATTTGCCCCCTTATCTTTTCGACATCAATCTTTTCTTTGCCCTTATTTTCTTCAGTCTTGGGTGCCTTTGACTTTGTAGGATAGTTTCTGCTAGTATGCCCAGTTTTCAGACAACTGAAACATGTAGTTTAGCTCAACCATCTTTTATAGTTTCCCTTGAAATGTGTTCTTATGCAATTCTGGGGTGTATGTCCATATTCCTAACAATAATGATAGCTATACCTGGTGTTTTAATCCCAATGATAGTGACTTTCATTACCTTTTGATTTTGCTGGTTGATTTGATGTCCACATAGGCTTTGATCTACATTCAAATGCTCTATGTCCATACTTCTTGCAATTATGACAATGACCTTCAAATATTTGAGTCCTTGTGGCATTGGATCTGCAATCTTGTGTTATATGTCCTTGCATGTTGCACTTGTGACAGTAACTCTTGCTTTTGGGTGTATTTGTCTGATTGAATCTCGTACTCTTGCAAATATTAGCAATATGTCCCTTTTTATTACAATAATGACAAATGGGTTTAGAATCCTTACCTTTGTCACTTCTTTGCTCACCACTCTTTGATGATTCTCCAACTTCAGTGCTGCTGTATCCAAGTCCTAATGTATCATGGGTGGATTTTGGGGATTTCAGCAACTGTTCAAAATACTTGATGGCTTCGCTTGACTTGTTGAGATTCTCTGCTACCTCTTTTTCTCTGTTTAATTCATTCTTCAGTTGTTCATTTTGCATCTTCAAAGTAGAAATCTTAATATCTTTCATATTGAGTTCATGATGAAGGTTCATCATTTGGGCAAGTGTATCCATCTGCATGTTTGAGATCCTTGTTAATTCAATACATTTTTCTTCAAGTCTATTTGCAAGATTTATTTTGTCATTTTCCATCATGACTTTGTCCTCAACTGCTCTTTTCTTTTGTTCAGTGATTTCACATAACATTATGGCGTGTGATTCATGTTCCATCTTGAGAGATCTTATTTCTTCTTCTTGAACTTTGTTTTTCTCCATCAGTTCTGCTATTGCTGCATCAAACTCTTTGGTGTCTCCATTGGCACACAGTTTTGTGGTATCAATCTCCTTGTAGTTTACATCATTTTTAGCTATGGCTATATCCTTTCTTTTCTTCAAGGATTTTTTCAATTCCTCTAACTTCAGTGCTGTTGTATCCAAGTCCTAATGTATCATGGGCAGATTTTGGGGATTTCAGCAACTATTCAAAATACTTGATGGCTTCACTTGACTTGTTGAGATTCTCTGCTACCTCTTTTTCTCTATTTAATTCATTCTTCAGTTATTCATTTTGCATCTTCAAAGTAGAAATCTTAATATCTTTCATATTGAGTTCATGATGAAGGTTCATCATTTGGGCAAGTGTATCCATCTGCATTTTTGAGATCCTTGTTAATTCAATACATTTTTCTTTAAGTCTGTTTGCAAGATTTATTTTGTCATTTTCCATCATGACTTTGTCCTCAACTGCTCTTTTCTTTTGTTCAGTGATTTCACATAACATTATGGCGTGTGATTCATGTTCCATCTTGAGAGATCTTATTTCTTCTTCTTGAACTTTCTTTTTCTCCATCAGTTCGGTTATTGCTGCATCAAACTCTTTGGTGTCTCCATTGGCACACAGTTTTGTGGTATCATTCTCCTTGTAGTTTACATCATTTTCAGCTATGGCTATATCCTTTCTTTTCTTCAAGGATTTTTTCAATTCCTCCCTTGCTTCCTCTACTTTGTGTAGAGCTAGTTGCACATCAATCACTTGATTGTCAATAATCTTCCCAAGTTTGAAGACTTCCATCTTCAGATCTTTTTCTCCAAGTTGTTAGACTTCTTCTTGTGAGAACCTTGCTCTGATACCAATTGTTGGAATATTCAAATAGGAAGAATGCCTCTGAGAGGGGGGGTGAATCAAAAGTATTGTATTTTAACCATTAAAACCTTTTAATTGAAAGTAGATTGCATGCATATGAACATATCAGACAGTTATGAAAAACACATAAGCATCACCACGTAACACTTAAGATTTTGGTAACCCAGAAACCCTCCAGGAATAAGAAGGTAAAACTGGGGTAGAGATGATACCCACAAAATCACTGTAGTAATAATATTTAACCACTTCTGATGGTCTGCCCTATTAAAGGCCTGCCTTGTTAAAGGCTTTACACTGTATCAATAGTGACCTGGTTAAAGGATTTACAAACACTTTACATGAAGTGTCACCCTGTTAAAGTATTTAATCACCTATTTAAAGGATCTACAAAATAGCTATTAAGCTAACCTATCACCATAGGGTTTTTCATTCTAATACAATTGCTAGAAAGTATTAGGTACAATAAACCTGATAGCTTGCAATCCTTCGTTTGCTGAATACAGGCACTTGATCTTCTTTCTCTAATCTTGATCCTCTGAGATCTAATACTTTTTACTCTGAAATAGTGTTCCTTCCACACCCTTGTACATCCACTTCTCTTTCTAATGAGATTTCATCTTCCTTATAAAGACATTCGAAGACTTAGGGTTAGGTATGGATCTACGATCCATATTGAATCTTTGTTTCCCACTCATTCCTTGCACTTTTCTTATTGGTTGCATGCCTTCTCCATTTTTCTAATTAGCTGCATGTAGATTGCATAGGAAATACAAAATATTTGATCTTATCATTTAATCCTTCAAGATTCATCATATGTCAGCCATGAAAACGGTTTACATATGAATCAATGAAGTTACAAACTCATATATACATTTTGTGTTACTCGACACTTGTTGATTTTAGATGCTCGACAATAATAACAAACTGACTTACTTGGCTCCTTTTGCATTTCTATATTGCTTGGCATCATCTGTGACTCGACACTTAAATATCACTCGACACTTGTATCATGCTCGGCACCTAAAGTCATTCGGCACTTGAACTTTGCTCAGCACCTGATCTTCACTCGGCACCTGGACGCTACTCGACACCTAAAGAACACTCGGAACTTGAAGTCTTTCCTGACTCGACACATGTTGTGGCTCAGCATACATGGTGTACTCGGCTTCAATATAGAAAGTGGTTAAGTGTATTGGCACTCAAGTGTCAAAAACCATTATGAGGTTAACAAATCGAAACTCAATTCAAAATGTCAAGAAAAATTATTCAAATATAGCTAGTCATTGTTTATCATGATTCCATGGGCTTTATCAACACTTTTCTAGCTAGGATTAAAGAATAAAGGAGAATTATGTTGGATGTTCTAGATATTTTTGGAAATGCTCTAGAAGATGTATGCAAAAGGAAGCATAGAAGAGAAAATGGAAACAATGGAGGAAGCATCTTGGAATAATTACCTTCTCAATACTCTAGTTAAAACTAAAGTGTTAAATCAAAGCATGTAAAATTTTACTACACACACAAAAAAATTAGAGCACCAGAGTGGATAATACTATTATTATAAATGGAGTGGTCATGACATAAAAATAGTTTTACTAGTGGAGGTGATTTTGCTACACACAGAAAAATCACACAAAATTTTAAATGATAGAATGTGAAAAAAAATACAAGAATTTTATGGGAATGGAAATGTACATGCCAAAAACAAAAATTGATTAAGGGAAAAGGAATAGTTAAGGGACCACATGGGCCACCTAAGTAGTCAAATCCTAGGCGTACTCAAGTATAGTCTTATTTTCCTATATTCTATTCACTCTACATTTATCTATTACATTTTTAGAACATATCTAAGTGGTGTGTTCTTGGCATCTCTACTGGTGCAGTATAGAATAAGCATCTATTTTACTATGGTGAAGACTCCTTTTCTAATGTTATATGCATAAAATTAAAAAAGTTTCCATATCCTAAAAGAAATTAGTTTAGAACATTTTAATGCAGCACCATCTAGGTGATTACAACATGGACTTTGTCATTAAATTCATTGCCCTTTGGCATATCCCACAATAATTAAGGTTTCCAATGACCAAAGCATTCAAAATGTTTATACATTCCAAATCTATTATTTTTAAAGTTTAAATATTCATAAGAAATCTAGGCACTTTTTTTTGTTAGAGTACAAATGTCCTACTAGGTAGAAGAGACTCTCACTCCAATGAACAATAAAAAGATAAATAACATGGTACATACGACCTAGAGATAATTCAAGTCCATGTCCTACAATATACATGTCTCATAATCATATAATTTTACAGTGTGCATATGGAATTTATCCACACACCCTCAATATTTGAAAATATTCACGCTTAGCCACCATCTTTCGTATTGAACAATAGGCTCCCTATTAGTTTTTCATTATTAAAACACCAATCTTTGCATACAATCTTCATAAGAAAGCCAACACACCTTATAGTTCTCCTGACATAACACTTGCTCAATACAAATACTAATTAAGAAGTCCTTACTATCCTTGTGCCAGCTTTCCAATTATGCAATGTAATGTATGAATATGTGACCCTAAAAATATTTTATTGAGCACCAAATGCTTTTCCCCAATGCCACATCATGTATTTAATTATAACCACCATTTGTGTCTCACATCAACACAACCTATGAAATATCCCTAATGGATATTACCTCCAATTTTTCTCTCACATAAATTTTTATAATATAAACTATCATTTAATGCAAAATAAACCAACAAATGAACCATTGGATGGTCATTAAAATACCTCAGAATACATTATTGAATTATACATAAATAACACAATAACCAGATATCTAAAAGCCAATCATAAATATAATTACACAGTTAGATTGGAAAACTAAGAAAGAACCTGTAAGCTCAATGTGAAATCCATCTCAAATCCACTATAACAATGAATTGGGTCTACGTCCAATCCACCAGAAATGTCATGAAGGTTTCTGTCCTCAGGTTTGAATAGGAAAGTTCAAATCTCTGACAATGTTTCTTGAAGAAAAACTCAAAAAACCCAATCCAAAATGATAAGAAAGGCATATCCAAATGAATGAATCTTCCCCTCATTTAATTCTTAATTTTTGACCCTTCAACTCCCTTCCCTCGTCTTTCTGTCATCTTCTCCTTTTTTTCATCTAATGACCTTCCTTTTAATATTGAAATGATCTAAAACAATCTAAATTGAGCTCCATTTACTTCACCTTTAAATATGTTATTCACTTGACTTAATTTTTCTCTAATAACCCAAATTGGGGACATTAGAATCTCTCCTCCTTGAGATTTCTTTCCCTCAAGAAATCACAAGTCTAGAAACCAATATGAGGCTCCCATATCCATTTGTAGATTGCTCCATAGTTCATGCTAGTAACTATGAAGTCAGGACATGCCATGTTGATGTGACTTATCTATCAATGTGATCCCTAGATCCCATTTCATCTTGTGAGATATTATTTCTTATGCCTATTGTGATACTCTAAACCCAACTATTCCATGCCTCAAGTGGTAAACCCACTCATTTTGATCCTTGAAAAGAAGATCTCATATCATGTCAACGTGTAGATCCCAAACAAGTCTCCATCTGATCCTGGGAGTAGAAATGGTGGTCCATCCATCCATGATCCCCTAGTGTCATCCAACTACACAAGTATAACACTTTGTTCATGCCAACAATACTTCCAGTATGCATGAAAATCAACTCCCCTAGAAATCCCAAATCAACACTTGGACTCCATAATTGTCTCCATATTCAAGGAGTCATACAATGCACCTCATTGTTTGAAACAAATACACCATTAAGTATACCAAAATCAACCATCCCATATTGAGTAGACTCAACTCTAGTGTTATAATCATGTTTAACATCTATGAAAGTAGAGTAACCATAGACACTAGACAAATTAGGAGAGGAAAAAATCAAATGTATACTCATCTGCACCATCCTTTCTCCTTATATGCTCATTTTCCATATTGTTAACCAAGTTTCTATCTAAGGTTGATTTTTTATCAGCACTATTTTCCTTGGTAAATGTAACAAGGCTATCACCTGTTGGCTAAAATCACTATCCATTTGTGACTCTTAATCAATATCAAAAGGTGTTCCATCATCAAACTCAAATAGTGAATTCTCCAATATCCAATCAACATCCACCTCAAAAAGTGAATCAATAGCTTCATCTAATTAGCATTATGTTGGCTGAAAGTACATAAGGATAATTATCCTCAAGTATTGCTACATAAATAGTTGATCCAAAGATACCTCATCACCCCTATCATTATCAACCAAATGATATGGTGTCATAATGGAAAGAGATGTCCTTAAGCTCCTAGGTGGTTGATCCACAATACATTAGCTTCATCCCTTCTAAGCTACCCATATGAATAAGTTTTATCTTTCTTTTCATTCCTATCTATAAGCTACAAAAAATATTCTTTCTTTCTTCCCTCAATTGTGTCCCTTATTAAGAATCATTTCAATTTTTGCTCACATTATTTGATGACAGTGGTAACTAAACTACAAGCATCAAAAGTACTAACATGTATTTGTTTCAGGTCAACCAATATGGTAGATAATATATTTTGTGAATCATCATGACTTACTTCAATTATCAAGGACATAATGGACTGCATAAAGGGTAGAACATCTCTCTTGTGGTCCCCTTTAATAGCAATCAAGAACTAATGGAACATATCATGAATTAAGTCTCCACAACTGAGATCCAACATAATTACACAAGTGCAATTTTTTTTCTATTATTTCTAAAATAATGAGAGTCTTACCAAAGGATGAATTAAGAATGTTACAAAATCCTTGAAAATTTTCAATGACTAGTTGGAATACCTCCTTTATAAATTCCCTATTGTAAGGATTGTGTGATGTTGTTATCCTCATAACATGAATGATACAATGAGTGATTGAAATTCTTACCTCTTTATCAATATGTCTCAACAATGTTGGCTTAACCAAATGAATCACAACAAGAAGAATGTTCACTTGCTTAATCTTAGGACATAGTTGTTCTACTATGGCTACACAATTCTTAATTGCTCCCAAATTACAAAGTAATCCATACTTTTATTGAGGCAAATGCAAGTTTCCTTTCTATATGGAGGATTTTTTCTTCAAGGACTTGTTCCTTGTCCTTGGCAATAAATCTTGGTAGTTTCCTAAACAAATTTTGGAGTTATGATGCACACTTGAGTAGACTAGTACTATTGGAATGACCAACCTATCGTGTGAATTGTCCTTGGACAAGATTCTACTATGAAATATATATGCATAGTGCAATATTTCTTTCATTCCACAAACCCCTAAAACAAAACACCTTCACTAGTTGTCTGAAAACTATTAAATTTATTATAATTATATGTTAAGGATGATTTTCTAATAAAATAAAGGAACCTCTCTTCAAATTTGTTCTAGCAATGAGAAGTCAAAATGGTTGCACCTGGTACTATTCTTTTTGCAGCAGGACTTTAGACCTTTCAACATCGATATAATTCTAGAAGTAGTGAATGAGTGTTTTTAGCTGTGTCACTTTTTTCCCATCAAGGGAGACCCATAAACTTGATGACTTATTGTAGTTTAATATCCTTTAATGAAAGATATAATCAGCTACTATATTTTAATGTAGATCTCAATATTATTCAATCAATTTGGTACTTAAAGAGTACATGTACAGATGCATGTTGCAACAATTCCACAATCCTTCAAAACTCTTATTCCTCAATACTTCAAAACTCTTATTCCTCAATAACAACATGAAAAATGTCACTCAAATGTGATACTGATGCATGTCCCATTGAGTCTATGGTTGTATGTAATATTCTCCATAATATACTCATTTAAAATTATTTCTAAAGTATGTAGATGAGTCGTCTATCTACTCACATCACTTTCTATGCATACACTCATTTCACTAATCCATAGACCATATATATTCTCAACATACCCTCAACTTCCTACACTAGTAGTATCCCTATATTTAAAATTTGAATGTCCTTGTTCTTATTTGTATTCCCTGTATATATCATGTATCAAAACTTTTCCACCTATTAAATTAAAGTTCAAACATTGATGCTATATTTCAATACAATCAGGCAATGCAACTTCTCACAAATTGGTTTTTAATGCCTATAATATCATGTAAGTATATTTTAGACTTTAGAATAATATTTTCTCTATTACACACAGTTTGAACCTATTGTGGTATGCCTATAAGAGAAACAAACTAACATCATAATAAATACCTTTGTGCATTTCCAATGTCTAATTATAATCATATGAAAGACTTGATAGTAATCACTTTATGATGATGAACTAGAACATTCATCGATCTACTACCACTCTATATATCTATTTGAACTCCAAGAATTTCTAGTAAATCTCCTTGCGTTTAGGTATAGAGAAAACATTCCCTCTCAATAATGGCTCCTTGAATTACTTATTCCTTGTCAATTTCATTTCATTGTATGCGATCTAAATAACTTAAGCCGAAAACACCAAAAATCCTGATAAACACTATCATTCATAACTAGCAGTACGTGTTAATGCTACTATGAGAATTTTCTTCTATTTAAAATTTTGCCCCCTACTCTAAAATTCGTAACCAAATTTCCATAACCATAGGAGTCAGGATCACTAGAGCCTTGAAATAATGCTAATGAAGATTTTTGTGCATTATTTATGCCTTCTTATGTGCATGTCAAGATTCTTTTTCAATTCAAAAGAGAACAATTTGACCTTTACTTCTTGCTATCATTTGGAAATAACGTCACCTTCAAAAGAATTCCCATAATTAATTCATGCTTCCAAATATTTGTCCAATAATTTATTCTTAAACTATTGCAACTGTTGGTGTTTTGAATCATCACAGTTTCAAATTACCTTGATGAGAACAAGATACATCAAGGGACAACTACTTCCCATCTTCAACATACCCTTTTAGACACCGGGCTAACTATAAGTCTAGACCCTTCTTCTACTTTAGGCTCTACAAAACCTACGCGGGTGGACCTTAGATTCACTTATATGTTAGAAGTGCTAAAACATACACTTGAATCTAACAAAGCAGATACAACCCTTAATCTTCTAATACTTATGCAAAGATCCCATACATGAAATAGCTAATGACATGGCCTAAGAAATTGATAAGCTAAGTAAGGGCATCCTTTTTAGTTCCTTCAACATTAAAAGGAAAGATATTTGATTAATGATGTTGGTTTCAACAAAAACATGATATGAACAACATAACACTCTGATCCTGTAGCTGATCAGTGCCTTACCTATTGGGCAATCTCAAAAACCCCTAACACACATCCCTAAAAATCATTGACATATCCCATACATCAAGACTTCCTGATCTATCTATTCACCTTGTCAATCAGACAACTGCATCTTTCTGAATCTAATACTTGACCTATCCCTTAATGAGATCAGCAATCCTATGATGATAAATCAAGCATTTACATGACTCCTTAAATCATAAGAAAAATAAATCAACATATACAACCAATAGATTACAACTGAGTTTCATACTCTTTGTTTACAAAATGCAAAAGATCACAAACAACATGAATGGGAGACAAGATATCAGATTAAGATTAACTTGTTATTGCATTTTCATTCATTTCTTTGAAACAAATACAATAAGATGCATGAAATTGAAATGTAAGACTACCTAATAGATGATAACTATATGTATTCTTATTTCTTGCTATTAATTAAAAGGGAAATTGCTGAAGAATGGTTTCACAGTAGTAAAATATGTTCAAAATTGGAACCCTTGGTCTCCAAAATTTGAGAAAACTCAAGGTTGGAACACCTATGATGAATTAGAAAGAGAAAGATATAACAAATGAATGAAATCCTAGATCTAATCTGGAAGTGACATGTGTCCATTTGAATCTTCATTCCTTGCTATTCTAAAACATCTCTCCTCTTTCTAAAACTGAAATCTGATATGATTTTCATCATCGTTATGTAACAAACTTGAAATATCTCTTCCTCAATGATGAAAACCCTTTTGTTGCCAAAATATTTGAAATGCATCTGAAATGTTGATAATAACTTGATTCAACTGACTTAGAGGTAACAGAATTCGCCCCTAACTACGTTCATATTGCCTCTTATGCTCATTCGATTCACCATTTCATTGGAAATCAAATCTGAATTGCCCCAATTGAATGAAACTGAACAATGGACACCTAAAACAAATCTTTGTATAAATTGAACTAGTGGATTTTCATTGAAAACAAACTCCAAAAATGGAAAGTTTTTTCTCTCTCGATTCCAATGATATATAATAGCACCATATTTTCTCACTAGAAATACCCAAAATCTCACTTTGAATTTTAGGCTCTTGTCATGGCTTTGAAACTACATTTTTCCATATATTTAACTTTACCTAAGGTCAAAACTATAGGTTCAAATCAAAATTTATTTAAAACTCCTATTGCATGTTAAGAAAAAGGGAAAATAATAAAAAATTATTATTTTAGGCACTTTGATTTTTCTCTCCTAATTTCCATATGGGTCAAACATGTTTGACCAAGCTATGACACGTGTTACACTCTGATTGGCTCACTTGTTGCATAGTCATTTGACACCTGCCACCCAAGTGCCATGTGTCATTTCCCCATTCATCCCCTATCCTTCCATGTGGTGACGACATCATCAGTCACTATGTCACTATCCTAGTTAGCATGGTGCCACATAATTGTGACATAGCAATGTCACAACACGTGGAACCTTCATCCACGTCAGCATCCAACTGGTAGCACCACATAATAGGTTGCTATGTCACATGACTCCTCAGCATGGTGCCATGTCATCATGCCATAGTGATTTCGTGACATGTGGCATTGTCACCCACATCAACACCTCAATTTTTGTGCCATGACTAGAAGTCCTTGCCACGTGTTGGTTTATAATTTTCCCAATTGGTGACATGTGTCCATTTGTGATTCATCTAGTAGATCCAATCATTGTGCCATGTCGCTACATCCACATCAGCATTTCGTTTCAAAATTTAACTTTAGCTGCCAAACTAGCTGTGACCCAACCACACAAACTTTGCACTTTAAAAGCACAGTGTCCATGAGACACTATGATATTGAGTGTTTGAGATAATAAAGTGTTTAAGTTATCCCCCCATAACAAATGTGGGATATCTCATTTTCACTATTTTCAAATAGAATTTTGCTTTGAGCCCTCAGCCAATATATCAACCCATCTTTACTTGCCTTGAAAGTGTTAGAATCTGAAAAGATTAATAACCCAGAAAACTAGTGCAAAGAGTAAATATCTAAACTATGAGTGCAAATGATACAAAATCAAAATAGCATCATAGAGTTAGTCTCCAAGAGAGTAATGCAAATGCTGGAAGCAAAATAGCATTAAGAGGATGTAAAAACAAGAGATGCAAATACAAGCCAGGTAGCATGCTTATATAGGCTAGGAAGAGGGAGGAGGTGTCAACACCAACCAATGAGGAGCAACCATCTATCGGACTAAAGATAGCAAAGTATCTTCCCAAGATAGCTAATGGATGCTCACATGTAGGAAGGTGACACCTCACAACCATTCACCTAATAAGACATGCTTTATTAACCTAAGCGAGATTATTAAAAAGTGTAGGAAAAACCTAGCAAAATAGGAAAAATAAAAAACTACACTAACACCCCCCCATAAGCGAAGCTTAGGTGGATGTAGAAATGGGTCCCGACAAGTCAAGCCTGATGAGGTACCCATGTACATAAGATTTCTCAAAAGAGAGAGAAAAGAGACCCCCCCACAAAAAAGTCAGGACTCCGAGTGAGAGGAAGAGGCCCCCCCCAGAAGATGAAGCATCCCGCACCCCCAGCAAAGCTCGCAAATGAAGGAACTTGCTCTCAGTGAAGGGTTTGGTGAAGATATCAGCAACTTGTTTGGAAGTTGGACAATAGCGAAGGTCAATGACATGACCATGGATGAGCTCCCGGATGTAGTGCATATGGACCTCTATGTGTTTGGTCCGTTGATGATGAACTGGATTTCATGAGATCTGAATGGCACTCTGGTTGTCACAAAATATGACTGATGGCCGTTTGATCTGGATAGCAAACTCAGTGAGAAGATGTTGAATCCAAATGGCCTCAGTGGCGACATTTACAACCCCCTGCTACTCAACCTCAGTAGAAGACAAAGCAATAGCAGACTGCTTTTTGCTCGACCAACAAACAGGACCTGACCCAAGTGAGAAGCTATACCCTGAAGTAGACTTGCGATCCTCAGAATCACCTACCCAATTTGAATCTGTGTAGCCCACCAAATCAAGCTCAATACCTGTTGCGTAGTGAATCCCACAACTATGAGAACCCTGAATGTAGTGAAGGATCCGCTTGGCTGCTTTCCAGTGTAACTCATGGGGCTCCTGCATGAATCGAGAGACCATGCCTACAGCATAGGAGATGTCAGGTCTCGTATGAGTCAGATAAATGAGACTCCCAACAAGTTGGCGTTACAAAGTGCCATCAACAAGTGGAGAAGAACATTGAGCCTCAAGTTTGACTCCAGAAAGGAAGGGAGTCGGAGCAAGCTTACAGTCAGCCATATGAAACCTCGAGAGTAAATCTAGAGCATACTTGGATTGTGTGATGGTGATCCTAGAAGGAGATTTAAGGATCTCAATCCCGAGAAAGTAATGTAACAAGCCCAAGTCAGTCATCAAAAAACTGTCTTGAAGGGCCACTTTGACAGCCTTAATGGTGGGTGAAGAACTTCCTGTGATCAGCAAGTCATCAACATACAAAACCAAAAATAGAAGTGAATCACCCTATTGCAAAATGTACACATTAGGATCAGAATGGCACTGAGTGAACCCAACTGATAGAAGGAAGGAGTCCATCTTGGCATACCAGGCCCGAGGAGCCTGTTTGAGGCCATAGAGAGACTTTCAAAGATGACACACAAGTGAAGAATCCTGAAGGAAGCCCTGTGGCTGCTCCATGTAGATCTCCTCATGAAGGTCACCATGAAGAAAAGCACTCTTCACATCCATCTGATGTACTTCCCACCGATTAGCTATAGCAATGGCAAGAACAATTCGAATGGAATTCATTCGAGCAACTGGCACAAAAGTCTCAGAGTAGTCAATCCCAGGAACCTGGGAGAATCCTTTGGTGACCAAGCGAGCCTTGTGTTTGTCAACTGACCCATCTGCTGCAAATTTTGTCCGATAGATCCACTTACATCGAACAAGTTTTCTTCCTTTAGGAAGAGGGACAAGATCCCAAGTGTGGTTCCTCATCAAGGAACTATACTCTTCCTGCATAGTTGTATCCCACTCAGAAATACCAGAAGCCTCATGAAAGGACTGTGGATCTGAGGCAGTAGCAATGAAGACATGTGGAGCATCCTGGAATTGTGAACGAGTTTGCCTGGTGTCTGATGGATCCCCAACCCAATCACCTACAGACTGCAAGGTCTGTCTAGCCCAAAGTGGGCAAGAAGATGGAGAATCTGGAGGGGAATCATTAACCTCTAAATGATGACTAGGAGAGGAAGGAGGTGAGTTCTTTGAATCACATTCTACATCAGAAGTAGAGGTAGAAGACTGTTCAGGTGAATCTGACTCATCAGAAGATCTGTCGTGTATTCCAAGTGACTCTAATGTCAAGGTAGAAGGAGTTGGAGAAGTGATAGAAAGTGAGCTTGAAGATCCCTCCTCAAACTGAACACTCCTCTCAATGAATAACTCATGTGTAGTAGGGTGGAGCAACCGATAACCCTTCACACCATCAGGATAACCTACAAATATGCAAGGTCTGCTTTGCGAATCCAAGGCCTTACGTTTCTTTGTAGGAATGTGGGCCCATGCAGGGGAGCCAAAAACTCGAAAGTGCTTAACTAATGGTTTTCGACTGCACCAAGCTTCAAAAGGAGTAACTCCCTTCAAGGCTCGGTGAGGAACACGATTCTGGATATAACGAGCACAGTTAATGGCTTCTGCCCAATATTGTGGTGCAAGAGATCTAGAGTGAATCATACAGTTTGCCATTTCCTTCAAGGATCTATTCTTCCGTTCTGCAACACCATTTTGCTGAGGATTGTATGGAACTGAATGCTGTAAATCAATCCCCTCTGAAGTGCAAAATCTTTCAAACCGATGGTTGACATACTCACCACCATTGTCTGTGTGCAAAACCTTGATGGCTTTCCCAGATTGCTTTTCTACAAAATTTTTGAAGTCTTGAAAATGATCAAATACTTCTGACTTCTGTTTGAGAAAGTACACCCATGTATATCGAGAAAGGTCATCAATGAATGTGAGGACATATCGGGCCCTGCTGAAAGAAGGATGTTGAAATGGACCAGCCAAATCACTGTGAACTAACTCTAGTATCTGTGAAGCTCTCCATGCCTTACTTTTGTCAAACTTTTCCTTAGGATGCTTACCAAGAATGTAACCTTGGCAAACACCTCCTGAGAATTGAACTGAAGGCAACCCTGTGACCATGCTCTGCTGGTTGAGCTGATGCAAATAGCGGAAGTTAAGATGGCCAAACTGCTCATCCCATAATTTACTCACATCATTAGAGTGAGTGAGCAAAATAGATGAAGGAGGATCAGGAACAAAGTGAGAAAACAGATAGAGCCGTGACTAATGATCTGCTCTCCCAACTGCAACTACAGAATCACTATGCAACTCACGTATCTCCACTGAATCAGGAGTGAACTGAACCCGCTTGCCTAAACCTGTGTGAGTGATTTGGTATATTGATAGGAGATTAGTTGATAATGAGGGTACACAAAGAACATCATGGAATGTGCCATCCCCCACATCAACAGACCCTCTCCCACACACCTCAATAGGAGTGTCATCACCCATCAAAATAGAAGGCATAATACATGGCTCCAACGATGCAAGTTCTTCCTTAGATGAAGCCATGTGGTGCGAAGCACCCGAATCAAGAACCCAAGTGGATGGTGAGGAAGCAACTGCAACAAGAGCTTTGCCCTTTCCTTTCCCCTTGTTGTTTTCTTTTGCCTTGTTAGACTCTTCATTAGAACTTTGTTTGATAGACTCAGGAACACTAATATTATTCTTCTCAAGAATGTATGTCAAGTGATCAATTTGTTTCTTCAAACATTTATGTTCATCATGACCGGGTCTTTTACAATAGGCACATTTAACCTTTTCTTTCTTAGGCTTATCGCCCTTAGAGGATGAGGTATCAATAGTTGCTTTTGAAGCAATTGGTATCTAATCCTTCTTTTCCTCACTATTATTTTGTTTCTCATCCTTACTATTGTTGTTACTACTTTGTCCTTTTTGTTCTTTTGTGCCTTGGTTGGTTGCTAAGGCATGTGACTTAGAGGACTTAAGAGTGCCCATCTGGATTAGCTTGTCCTGTTCTCGAGTGAGATTGACAGCAAAATCATCTAGAGATGGCATGGTGAATTGAGTACCAAGTGCACCCTTAGTAGCATAGAAGGTAGAGGCAAACACAGAATATTCTGAACTTAGCTTAGAGAGAATACTGAGAATCAATTGTTCATCTTTCTTTTCAATTCCACATTGTTTTAACTACAGCCTTAGTGATTTCAATTTGGTGAAAAAATCTTGGATTGTGTTGAAATTGCCTGGACTCAAAC
This sequence comes from Cupressus sempervirens, assembly GCA_028749045.1. Lineage (NCBI taxonomy): Eukaryota > Viridiplantae > Streptophyta > Pinopsida > Cupressales > Cupressaceae > Cupressus > Cupressus sempervirens. Next base: position 444,245,993 of record CM053784.1, on the reverse strand, counting down.
TAATTAATTCATTTTCCAACATATGACCCCTCATTGAATCTTGTGTGCCAAATAATGTTTCTACCTTTGTCCATACTTCATTTGGTGTATCCAAAGACTCAATGTGAAATAGCAAGTCAGGAGAAACAGACAAACACAATGTTCCATATGCCTCATCACATTTGTTAAACCACTTAGGCTTGTCTTCATCTTTAGCAGGTTCAGTTTCAAGTCCCATAGTTATCCTATTTAATCCAGCTTTCCTTAAGTGAATTATCATGCATGATTTCCACTCAAAGTAATTGTATGGAGTTAGGATGGGCATATTTGTTTGATCCATGATGAAGGAATGCAAAGAAATGCTAAAAAAAAGAGAACCCAGCCACGACAATGCCCCCCCCTTTTTACTCAATCAAAGAACCCCCCCCCCCCGCAAAGAAATATGATTTGGCACTTTATTTTAGTGCATTTACAACTACCACTAGAAAGAGATACTTAGTGTTCTTGATTTCAATGCATTACAAACCCTCATGAAGAACATATGCTAAAAGTGAAACTTGGGCACAATAATCAAGGAAACAAATAGGACCACTGCGATCTACTCAAAAAATTATGCACTTTCAAAAAAGAATCGCCTCGATACGAGGTCGTATGAGAAAGTTATGATCCTCCGAAGTTTCCAAAATGAGAACTGTGCACAGTCACGGCTGAGAATCTGCAATTTATGAAGAATTCATGCATGAAAATCAAAAAATAACTCCACTAGTGGATAGAGCACAAAAAAATAGCTAAGTTCATAACAAGAATCATCAAAATTGGAGTCTGTATGAGCAAGAACGAGACATTTGAAAACTGCATTTAAATATGCAGCTGCCAACGGAGAGGGGTATGGCTGTAGCTTTGCATGCTCGATTCTGAAAAATATACAACTTGCATGCAAAATATAAAAGATACCCAAATGATTTTTCGGGGCTGCGAACAAAACCCAGAAAGCGTTTTTCTTGCTGATGAACAAAAGATGTTGCTGTAGTGTAAATCAGATGCCTTTAATAGTAAAAAATGGCTCCAAAAATCAGAAAACGACCCCAGGAACCAAAAGTTGACATGCAAATGCTGGATTAGCTTCTTAAGTCCATCAATGGCATGCTGGAACCTGCAAAACTGATTGAAAACTCCAAATATGCAAGTTGGTTGTCAGATTTGAGATTGAAACCCCAGAGAAAAACTATTTTTGTCAAAACTTTTATGATTCTCAAGATCATCCAAAGATGCAAGAGAAGAGCATACTTCATTTTTCAAAAAACTACAATAAAGTTTATTTGCCCCCCCTGAATCTCTCAAATAAGGAAACTAAAATCTACTCTTGCACATAGAAAAGCTCTGATACCATGTTAGAATCTGAAAAGATTAATAACCCAGAAAACTAGTGCAAAGAGTAAATATCTAAACTATGAATGCAAATGATACAAAATCAAAATAGCATCATAGAGTTAGTCTCCAAGAGAGTAATGCAAATGCTGGAAGCAAAATAGCATTAAGAGGATGCAAAAACAAGAGATGCAAATACAAGCCAGGTAGCATGCTTATATAGGCTAGGAAGAGGGAGGAGGTGTCAACACCAACCAATGAGGAGCAACCATCTATCGGACTAAAGGCAGAAAAGTATCTTCCCAAGATAGCTAATGGATGCTCACATGTAGGAAGGTGACACCTCACAACCATTCACCTAATAAGACATGCTTTATTAACCTAAGCGAGATTATTAAAAAGTGTAGGAAAAACCTAGAAAAATAGGAAAAATAAAAAACTACACTAACAGAAAGGACATTTCACACTACTCACCTTCAAAATTAGGGGAAAGTGACCTTGGATGAAGGTAAACATACCTGCTGCTTTCAACACCAGAGGCAAGTTCATGATTTTCATTGCAAAGTCAATGACATGGGGGAGATGATTTGATTTGGTTGAAAAGTGCCTTCATATCCACCCTTGCTTTGTCGTGGCTTCTTCACTAGCCGTAGACTACATGCATTTCTTTCTCCATTTTGCCTCCTCTATCATAGTGTTGGTGTTTTGAAACATTATAGGTTTCAAATTACCTCGATGAGAATATGGTACATCTAGGGGTAGCTAACTCCCATATTTAACATATCATTTTAGACACTGAGCCAACTATAAGGCTAGACCCTTCTTCTACTTCAGGCTCTGCAAAACCTAGGTGGGTGGACCTCAGATTCAATTATATGGTACTAGTGCAAAACATATTCTTGAATATAATAAGAAGATTTAACCCTTATATCTCCTAACACTTATGCAATAACACAGATCTACAATAGCTAAATGCAAATCTATGAAATTCACAAGTTGAGTGAGGGCATCCTTTTCAGCTCTTCAACATGAAAGGGAAATACATTTGATTAATGATGTTGATTTTCAGCAAAAAATCCCAAATATGAAGTAGTATGAACAAGTGATCCTGTAGCTGATCATTGCATTATCTATTGGAAAAATCCATGAATCAAAAACATACATATGGATACCTGAGACATATTCCTATATTTAGATATCTAATCTATCCATTCACCTTGTAAATAGACATATATGTCCATAAAGATCTCACTACTTACTAAATATCCTCCTAATGAAACCTACAACCCTACCAAGGTAAATAAGCATTTGCTTGGCTCTTTGTTCCAATAGAAAACTTATCCAGACATACAACCTTAAGGGATTGTAAATGAGTCTAAGATCTTTGTTCTTAAACACAAATCATTGCATATAATAGAGGAAGGAGACGAGAATTAGAATGAAACTAAAGAATTTTCTGCTCAACTGTATTCATTTCCTTGAAATTATACATTCATATGCATGAAATCAAAACATAGAAACACTTAATAGATCTGAACTTTCTGTATTATCTTTCCTACTGTCGTTCATACAAAAGAGAAAATGCTTAAGAATGAAAGTGGAATCATAGTTTTGGATCCAACAAAGTGGTCTCACAGAAAGACTAAAAAATTCCAACCAACAATGGTCTCACAGTGGAAAAATTGGAACCCCTTCAATGGATGAAAGAAAGAAAGATATAGAAAAGGAGTGAATTCTTGGATCAGATCTAAGAATGACATGTGTCCACTTGAAATTCCATCTTTTGTAGTTGCAAAACATCTTTCATCTTTCTACCCATTTGATCTGATATGGTTTTCATCATTATTTTGTAACAAACTTGTAAATATCTCTGTTGAATGATGAAAACCATTGAATCATGACTCCAACTTCAATTCCCAAAATTCATCACATTTGAAAACATAATATTCTCAAAATTGAAAATTGGGGCCAAATTATACCAGAAAGGTGTCATATCCTCAAAACTATCCCAATAGACCTTTTACCATGCCTGTAACTATGTTTTCAATTTTAGCCCATTTCACTAAGAAGGCCCAAATTTCACATTTCTGCCTATAACTTTAACCAGTGAAGTCTTGTGCAAAAGCTAATCTTATAATCGAAAAGTTCATCTTCTCTTGATTCTGGCGATATATAATATCGCTATATTCGCCTACAAGAAACCCCCTGAAAGTCGATTTGAAAAACATACCCCCTCTGCATTGCCCTTGGTCTACAACTTTTAAAATTTCAAAATTTCAAAATGTTTAATGTATACACTTTAGAATAAATGCCTCTTTGCATTAAAATTTTTTGAACGTACACTTTCTATGAGAAAATATTTAAAAAATATTTTGACACTTTTGAATTTCCCCTTATCCTTGGATCTTGGGTCAAACTTGGTTTGACTTGTTGGTGTTTGAAAACATTACCAATTCAGTTTGAAGATCTCAGTGGATCAGTTGATTGAAAATGAATTTTTTTTTAGCCGGACCTGCTTTGGGGCCTAACTGATTCCATCAAATTAGTCCGAGTGTTATGGCATTAAGGAGATGCATTTTGTTATAATCAAAGGGGCATTGTTTGAATGGGAAGCATTTTGTTTTAAAAAAGAGGAATCCACCATGGCATGAAGGCCAGTCCACGACATAAAAAGAGAATAGACCCGCAGGAATTCACATTGGATCAATAGCCCCTATCTCACACAAAGGGAATGAGGAAACTACGAAGGAAAACTTCTGCCCTCCATGTCTACGAATGAATACATATTGAGTTGTAATGTCATTTTGTTTGGCAAAAAATGGCACCACCCACCTACAAGGAGCAGATGCATTGAGCAACCAAAGCCTTCCATGACCTCAGGCAAAACAAAAAAGGGGGATCGAGGATTCACGCTTTTCTAGAGCAGTCTGTATGCTCATCCCCACGCCAAAGCAACCTTCAGACTTATAATATCCAGTCATGGGAAGTCAACTGCAAAAATGAAGAAAAATACATCAGGAAAGGGCTCACGCATTACAAGCTTGTGCCGTTAAAAGGCAGAGCACACATTCACACTAAAAAGTGGCAAGAGATTGGATGAAAGAAGCCACAAGACAACTTCTTCCAGCCTGTGACTTAAGAGGATTGGGAGCAATCTACAACAGTCAGCAAAGGATGTAGGGTGTCCACGCCCAACTATGGCAAGTGCAACAGGGGTCCTTACATTTTATAGGTGACAACTTCATATCAACAAAGTCACAGTCATAGGAAATCGATAAACTCCAATGGTTTCAAAGGGAAAGCAACAGAGATCCACATGAGGCAATGGAGGCAGATCATGATCTTAGCAGGAGGCATGTAGTATACAGCCCAAGACGTCAAATGTAGGGGGTCGTGCCTTTAGCCTCTATAGCAAACAAAAAAAGGAAACACCCCACGTGTAGGTAGGCAACGCCCATATGGAGCAGGGGATGGTTTCATAAGGAGAACAAAGCGAACAGAACACTCCACACATGAAAACTGACAGCCATTGATGTCAGCGTTTTAACAAAAGGACAAGATCCTCGCCTCATCACAAGAGCAGTCAATGTTATAAAAGAAAATCCTGCATCGAGCCAAGCTACATGTCTATGTCTGCTAGGAAGATCCACGCAAGAGGCAACGGTGAGCACCTTCAGAGAATGCGCAGTCAAAAGAGAGAAGTCGCGACCCAAACAAGGCAGGGGCGGCATTAGAGTGAATGCGATTTATCCCACATTGTTTGGGGTTAGAGTTTTTAAGTTTTTAAATACCATTGCACACTATTGAGTAGTGTCTCAAAGCCACTGGCTTTTGGAGCTCACGTAGGCTCAAGGGTCCCACAATGACGACAGTGGAAGCAGACAAAAGCAAAATTTTGATCGGACATGCAGTAATGATGAGTTGGCACCCAAAACTGGAGATCGCAGCAGATGCTGACATGTGGCTTGATCGACGAATGGCGCTTCCTCACAATATGAAGTTGCGGGGTAGTTGATAATGCGGGGATGCGCCTTGGTGCCATATGGCACCGCGGGTCTCGCGAATGATGAGATGGCAAGTACGAGCAGTTCAAACGGGATGCACAGGATCGTGACACGTGTCATGATCCAACGATTGGTGCTTCCCCACAATAAGAAGATGTACACTCGATAAATAATGCGAGGAAGCAGATTTTTGACATGTGGCACTGGGTCCCTGTGGCATTGACATGGCATCTGAGAGCAGTGGTCGACCAATCAGAGGCCACCACGTGGCAAAAAGGTTGGTCAATAGAGGTTGACCCCGAATTTGAAGGGGTGAGGAAAATATAAAAAGTTTTAAATGTCATTTAAATATTTTTCTCAAAAAATGGATGCACGTTTAGAAATTCTATTAAATCAAAAAGGGGATTTATTCTAATGTTCAGACATTAGATTTTTTAAAAAAATTTTTGAAATTTAAATTTCAAAGTGTAGACCTGACTTTTATAGCAGATGGGCATTTTTTGAAATAAGATTCTAGGGGTTTTCTGTAAGAAAAACATGGACTCCAATATACCGTTGGAATCAGAAAAAGATGAGCTATCCATTTTTGGAGCTTATTTTCTACAGGAAGCAATTGGTTCAAGTTACATGAGGATTTGTGTCAGGTACTTATCTTGCAACCGAATTCAGATGACAAAGTTCAAAATTGATTTCTAGCATGGAAATGACCTGAATATGGTTAAAAAGTAGTGAAAATGAGGTTTGAGGCGATTTTAACCATTTTCAAATCAGTTGAATCTCAATTTCATCAGTATTACATTAAGGCAAATCAAATTTTTGGGTGAACAAGTTTTCATTATTCAACAGGGGATATTTGTAAATTAGTTAGAATCTAATGATGAAACAGAAAATCATATCAGATGGGTAAAAGATGAAAGAGGTTTTCAGTTGCACAAGATGGGATTCCAAATTGACACTTGTCATCTTCATTTTCAATCTGGGAATTCATCTCCTTGCTATAATATTCTTTCTTTCTTCCATTTGAGGGGTTCCAATTTTTGTGACTAAGAAACCAGTGGGTTCCAGTCTTTTGGAGAAAAATTTGCACATTACTGTGATACCAAGGTTTTGGATCCAGTTCTGGTTGCATTCCCATGACTATGACACCATTTTCTTTTAACAAATTCTTCTCATGTGAACATCATTAAGAAGTATAGTACAGATAGTTCTGATATGTTTGGTATTTTCATGTTTTCATTTCATGTATCTAAATGTATATTTTTAAAGAAAATGAATACATATGAGCAGCGTTTCATTAGTTTCATTCTGGTTCTCATCTCCTGTTTCAGTAATCTGTAGTCTGATGTGGTCCTGGAACAAAGAGCTAAGATCAATTTGCTTCCCCTCAAGGTTGTATGTCTGATATATTTTGCTGTTGGAACAAAGTGCCAAGTAAATGCTTAATGTGTTTGACAGGGTTACTGGTTATGTTGAGAAGGATATTTTGTGAGAATAAGATCTAAATGAACATTGATGTCTGAATCAAAAGGTGATTAGATAGATCTAATGTTTGGGTATACAGAATATCTCCTGATGTCACAAATGCATGTTTTGGATTCATGAAATTGCCCAATGGGTTAGGCACTGATCAGTTATAGGATCATTAGGTTTTTCTGCATGTTTGAGGATTTGTTGAACATCAACATCATTAATCAAACACTTTTCCCCTTTCATGTTGAAGTGCTATAATAGAATGCCCTCACTCAGCTTATGAGATTCCTAGATATGCATTTAGCTACTGTAGATTGATACTATTTGATGAAGCTATTAGGAGATATAAGGGTTTTTATCTACTTAATATTAGATTCAATGTATGCTTTGATAACTGGTACCATATAAAGAATCTATAGGTCTACTCGCCTAGGTTTTGTAGAGCCTGAAGAAGAAGAAGGGTCATGCCTTATAGTTGGCCTAGTGTCTGAATGGGCATGTTAAAAATGGGAGTTAGCTACCCCTAGATGTGTTTTGTTCTCATCAGGGTAATTGAAAATTGGTAACATTTTCAAACACCAACATGACCGACTGCCATGTGGCAGCACCCAATTGGTTGACCTCTGCCATCACCTACCATTGGGTGCTACGTGGAGCCATCCTATTTGTCCACCAAGCACGCCAGGTAGCGGCCTCTTATTTGTTGCTTGAACTGCCACATTGCTTCTCTGGACACACTGCCACATCATCATTATCCGAGACCCGCTGCTATATAGCAGCTTGGCGCTTGCTCACTTTACTTAACCTCCATGCATCTTCATATTGCGGGCACGTGCCCACCATAAGATGCGCCACGTGGTGCAATCCTATGCATTGGTCCTAAGCTCACGGTTTAAGCGCCACATCATCATGTTGTTATCCTTGGTCAAAATTTTGTGATCATTCCTCCAATTGTCATCCACGTCCGGCTAGCCTAGTGGGCCCCTCCTCAATTGCTGGCACTTCAAAAGCGCATGCCTTTAAGACAATAGACATGATGTGTGTTTGAGTATTTAAAAGCATAAAAAATTTCCATGGTGCCAATGTGGGATATTGTTCTTTCATTATTTTCTTCTTATTTCCCTGTGATTTTAATCTCTAACCGGTGACTCTCTTGCTATATGGATGTCCCCTTCCTTCATGCAAGCATGTCATGGCACCTATGGTTTCAAAATTTTGCCTACACCATGCTCTTCTGAGTGTCTGATGTTGTGGAAAGTGGCCTCTTCTATCGACGACTTCCTTAAAAAATGCAATGACTTCCTTTCTTGGTGCTACCTCTGGCTTGGTCATGGATTCCTCTAATGTCGACGTAGCCATATTGTGAGTAGTCAGTGTTATTTGCAGATAGTTTTCTTTTCCCTACTACTAATTGTGAATAACTTCCATTCAAGCCCTCACTTCTATTGTAGCTCAAGGTTTCGAAGACTGAAGACATTTGGGCTGAAAATTTTTGACATCTCATAGCAGCACACAACTTTCCCCAACATGCCTCTTCTATTTTTCCTTTCAAGCCACCTTGGACATGAAATGGTTCCTCATCTACAATGTGTCGTCTTGTTCTTTCACATATGTTTTCTTATTTGAAACTTGCAACTTCTTTCATCTTAGTGCCTACCTTTATAACTACTCCCCTGCTCGGCATGGAACTCCTTTGCCTTCATGCAGACCTCGTTTGCATTGATAGTTGTTTATGTTGCGTGGGGATGTTCCTCTGCTGCTACATGGATCTCCTTCATTTTCTCCTATTGTTGTCCTTTTTTTATGTCATTACCCATGTCGTGAGCCCTTTTTGCATGCGGCTTCCTCTTTATTTGGCATCTTTTTGCAGGTTAGAATGCTGCCTTCTCTCATTTTATTTTTCAAAACATGATTCTCTTGACTTTCTTCTAGGTTTTCTTGCCTTCAATTCATTAAACTTTCTTCTAGAATTCCCAATCCATGGATAGGCTAACATAGACTTTCTCCTTATTTGTGATACATATGAATTTTTGCATGATTGCTCCTTACTCCAATCTTTTGTTGCTATAGGATCTTTACAATATTTAGCCATTGTGCCTACGTTATCATTAATGGAGCATCCTCCTAATTTTCCTGCTTGTTGTTTATCAAACTATCTGCCTCCTGATCAATTCACTAGTCTATTTGAACTCTTACCAAGCTCTAACTCACTTAATTGTCTACTTAATTCTCGCTCAACAACAACCTCATGTTTAGACTTTCTATACACTTCTTGTTCGACTAAATTACTCTCTACCATGCACTGTTTCTTCCCTTTTGACCCCTCATTTTCCAATGTTTTTCTTGAATCTAGTTGAACATCTCCATGTTGTAAGATCTCTTTTTGAATTATGTGAAACTCATTAAAAAGGTTTTGTTTGGTAATGTTCATCACAATCTAGGCCTCTGCAAGACTTTATTCCATAGGCCTTGCATCAAAGTAGAGCCGATTGTGTTTGTGCTAGTCCATTTTCTTGTGATTGTGTCAAAGTAATTCTTATCCCACAACCTCTTCTTTATTCCAAATATTGATGACATATAAAACAACTCGACCTCTAAATGATTATGTTCATGTACAGAAACATCTTCATTTTCCCCTTTAAGTCTTTTTAGAATCCCAATAAAATTTGCTGAGTCTATTGATAAAATTCAAAGGAATTTTTTATGGACTGGCACTGAGGAAAAAAAGAGAATGCCTTTAATTGCTTGGGGTCAAGTTTTCAAACCTATCAGTGAAGGTGGATTAGGAATCAAGAAAATTAGAAGTATGAATAAAGCTCTCTTAGCCAAACAAGGATGGAGAGTTCACCATGATAACAAAGAGTGGAGCACCATATGGAAACATAAGTACCTCTTTTATGTTAAATCTCTTCCTGATTTCTTCTCTTCTCTTGATGTTATTCATCCTTCTTCCATATGGGGAGTTGTTTAGGGGACTAAGAAAACTCTTGGAAAAGGATGTTCCTGGAAAATTGGAAATGGCATTACGGTGAGATTTTGGGAAGATGTCTTGTTAAAGGATCATCCCTTGATTGAAGATTTTCAAGACAAGGTTCAAGTTGACTTATGTAAGCAAAGATATGGCATATTAGTTAGTCATTATTGGCAGAATGATTCCTAGGTGAATTTGACTGACATTGATCAAGGTTTCAATAACATCCAATTATCTCTCAATGCTGTCTCTCTTTATCCTTCTCTTGAGGATGAGATTATTTGGTATGTCGATCCTAGTGGCCAATTTAAAGTCTCCACTATCTTCGTCTCTAAGGAAAAGGGTAACCAACCTTTTTGGTCTTATGCTTGGATTAAGGGTCTCATTCCCAAAATTAATATCTTTTATTGGATTCTGCTTCAAAATAAAATTCTGACCTTGGATAATTTGCAAAAAAGAGGTATTAATGTGGTTAATAGGTGTACTTTATGCAAAAATGGATTTGAAGATAGAGATTATTTGTTTTTGAATTGCTCTTATACCCAGCAAGTTTGGACTAAGATTCTTAATTTTTTGGGTATGACCTGGGTCCATCAAAACAATGTTGAATTTTCTTTAGAAGTTGGAAATGCCCTTCTAAGGATCCTGATGTTCAATTTCTTTGGAAATTAACTCTTCCTCATCTCTGGTGGGGCATCTGGAAAGAAAGAAATAATAGAATATTTAGAAATAAAGAATTACCAGGATGGGTGCTTGGTCAGAATATTATTAGAGCCATTAAGGAGAATTTTAAAACTCAAAGGAAAACTGATCAAACCTTTCAAATTGATAATCCATTGCGATCTGAAGTTTTTAACTTGAAAACTGATAATCCAAGATTGATCATAACATGGAACGATCCTCCTAATGGATGGATTAAAGGGAACTTTGATGGAGTTGCTAAGGGCAATCCAGGAAGAACAAGATGTGGAGGTGTCTTGAGAGATCATGTGGGAAATGTTATAGATGCTATCACAGTTCCTATAGGTCATTCTAATAGCCATATTACTAAAGCTACAACTGCCCTCTATACTATGAAGTTAGCTGGTGATTTGGGGTATCCTAAATTATGGTTGGAAGGTGACTCATTGAATATTATTAACACTCTAAATAATAAAAGAGTATCCATGAGTATTTCATCCTTGATGGTAGAAATAAAAGAGTCCATAAATTTCATTTTGTTTTTCTCAACCATTTTAAGCATAAGGATAGACTTTCTTTCCCTTTCTATCTGTGGTTTTCTTTGCTTCAAAGTTTACATGCTCATAGGAAGAAGGAGTCTTGTCTTATTTTGCACGAAGGTTTGATACTTCTCATAGAGGGTTACTGTAAAAATAAATCCATAGCCTCCACTCCTTCTATTGACAAACATAAGGGTTCTCACTCTAAAAAGAGTAAGAAGGAGGACAATGTAAAAGGAAAAGAAAAGGTTCTTAAAATTAAACCCTCTAATTCTCAAAAACAAATTGTGGAAGAGGATTATGAGTCTGAGAATATTGAAAGCTCTGAGAATGATATCCCTAAGGAAGAGGAAGGTACAGATGTTGGGGATTTAAGTTCCAATTTAGAAGGGTATCCGGAGACCAAAGGAAAAAATGAGAAAGGGAATGAGGAAGACATAAGTGGAGGAAACTCAGAATAGAGTAACTTTGATAATGAGGGCAATCAGACTGTTTCTGGAGGAGGTGATAAAGACAAAGAAAAATTAGTTGAGAATCCTGTTGATATGAGAGAGGAGGATCATATGGTTAAGCCTACTTCACCTGCTACGGAGATTGGGGGACAAGATAAGGAGGACCTTGTTCAAAATGAGGACCCTATTGAGACTAGGGAGGAGGAACAGATGGAAAGGGATGAACATATCGACAAGGTTGGTTCCCCTCCTCATGAGATTGTAGAAGATACCAATGACTCTCCATAGAGGGAAACTAAGCTTTCCTTCCTGTATTCTGCCAAGCTCAAATATGATTCCATTCTACAAGTTGATTCATGGATTTATAATGAATTGATGGGGTTGAAGAAGAAAGTGGAAACTTTGCAACACAAACAAGATACTAACCATTCCAAAATCAACCAATTGGAGGTGCAAATGGGAGATATCCCAAATAAACCTAAAGACTATGAGCAAAATCTCAAAATGCTTATCAAGGAAAGTGGAACAAAGATGGAACAGGTTACATCTAGTATCTGTGTTGTCGCTGCAAGCCTTGGCAAAAGAGCTAATGAAAAAATTATATCTTTCGAGGGTCCAAGCAAGAGAACAAGGTAGAGCTCAAGGAAGATAACCCTAAAAGTTGTTGCTGCTTCAACTGTTAACTCCGTCTAGGACGCTGCTGCGATTGGTAAGGAGGCTATCAAGATGATTATGGAGCTACAATAGTAGCATTCGGTCTTGTTCTTTTGTTTTGTTCCTGTTCTGGTCCTATTTGTTGGTTGTAGTAAATGGTTCTTGTTTTTGGTCCTATTTATTGGTTTTCGGTCTAAACTATATTTGAGGTTCCAGGTCCTTGTAAAACTTGGGTACTTTTATTAGACTATGCTTATGGTTTCAGGTCCTTGTAAAACCTGATTTTGATGTTATTTTTCAATAGGTTTCAGGACTGTTTTTCCTAGTGGTTATTATTGCTTTATCTTTTCTCTTGTTGTTAAAGGGTTTTGGGCCCCCTTCAAAACTTTCTTTTACTGTAATCTAAAACATCTTCATTTTCCCATGTTTGATTAGTCTGATGCAATTAGTTGGGCCCTAAAGTGGGTCCAGTTAATAAAAAAAAATTGTTTCCAAATGACTGAACTGCAAAACTGGCTCATTCACCCTTTGGCACTGATTTGAAAAAAAGTTCAACCACTAAAAGCGAATTTGAAGCTCATTTTGCATCTTTTTGCAAACTGTCAATTTTGCGTCAGAAGGTCCTTTGACTGGCCTTAAAAACTGACCAGGACACCAGATCAGGCTCTAAAAATTGGCACACTAACTCTGTGTTCCACATACTCCTACCCTTTTGAATCTCGTCTCAAAATTTTGAGTCAAAAGATATTGACCACTGAAGTTTCTCTTTCAGAATTGTCTACAAGAAAACAAGTCGGAAAGTAATCAAACGTGTTTGGATTTGGCTTTGAAAACTGGGCAAACTGACACTTGGGAAAATGAAAACTGGGGCATTGGTTCACTGTCATGAGGAAAGTATAAATCTATGATTTGGGCTCATGAAAAATAATAGGACGCATTTGGCGAATGGTCAAACTAAGCTACTAAAACTTGTAGATTGGAAACAATGGCAGAAAAGTGTTTTTTGCAAATGGAATCGACTTGGAAAAGTGTGCAAACGGATTTGTCAAGGCTTGAAAATTGGCACACTTGAGGTATTTTCAGAGTACAACACAATGATACAATCCATTCAATCTCATATATCATATATCTCAAGTTATGACATCATGAACAGGGGTACTGAAAAATTTGCCTTTCTTGACACCATTCAAAAATTACAAGTTGCATTTGGAATCACGTTTGAAAGTTGATCAAACAGATTTTTCATAAGCTCAAAATTGAAAGATAGCAAGTCTTTGATGTCTAAAATACAACACAAAAGGAATTTTCTCATTTTGGTGAACTAGGTCAAAATTATAACAAGTCAAACAGGGCTTCCCAGAATTCAAAATAATTCACATTAGCATGACATCAGTAAATGACCAACTTTGAGGGGTTAAAAACTTAGTCAAACAGATTTGAAATGACTCAAAATCTGAAACATAGGTTCTCTGGTATGGACACTAGATACTCCCAAAGCAATGAGTCATGAAACATTATTGGGTACAAGATAGTCAATTGCAAACATAGCTTCCTATCACTATTTGACACTTGGGCAAACATGCAGATTTGACAAATATTCAAAACAAGACTTCACGAAATGAATCGAAATGGAAACTTAGCTTCATTAAACACATAGATAGACTAAATGAGAGGTGTTAGAAACATTAGACACCTCTTAGGCCTCAAATGGACAACTAGGTACATGTGCATCAAAAAGCATTTATAGGGCATAATTTTCTCAATGGTACTGAAAATCAGGGCTTCGATTTTGAGTCCCAACACATAACACACATTTGTGCATACATCTACACTTCCCAAATGATATTCAGTTCAAAATTTTGAACATTCCCTCAAAACATGATTCAATTGGAGGTCCTTAGGTGGAAAGGGCAGTTATTTTTGCTAGCCACGTGGGTACTCTACCTTTCTTCATTACACGTGTAACTCCTCTCTTTCATGTGATTGATCAATATAAAAAAATTCCTTCCTTATAGTCATTGATGAAAGGAAAGGTTGTGTTGACTGCTTTATGGCTTCTTCGATGTTCTCTACATCAGGAACAAGAAATGCACCTTGGTATCGGGTTAGGGTGAAGCCAAGATCAAACTCCCCTCCATGATTTGCCTCTCATATGAGCTTCAACTTCTCAATAATTTCATTTCTCTCTTCCCTCAGCTATCCAAATCTACATTATTCCATCACCAAAATGCTTTCATTCCTAAAAGGTTCCCTCTTCCGTGTGCTTTCCCTTTTGTCGTGGACCTCCAACGATATGCTAGAAAATATCACTTACTCACCCACACACATAGAAGCTTTTGTTAGGCTGCATCCATGCCTCTAGAAGCCATATCCCATGTAGATTCATTGAGGCACCAACATCTTTCACTATGTCTTTTTTATGCAATTTGCATGCTTTGTACAGGCAAATACTAACACACCAATGTCATCTTTGTCATGATTGGATACAACAATTATACAAGAAATCTTCATTTAAGAAGTATTCGTGAGTTTTTTGCTTGTGAAGAATGAGTTGAGGAAAGAAGTGAGGTTGGATTGGAAATAGAACAAATGCCTAAATAGAACCACACTTCACCATTAAGAACACACAGATTTGGATGGTCTCTTCTCCAAAAGAAAATGAGTCTACTGCTTAGAGTTTGATAATGAACACCTCTATACGTGGTTTTCTTTAGTATCTACTTTATTCTGCAAGAAAGTTCTTTAGAAATCAATTGGTATGTTTGCATTCCAGTATGTTTCTTATATCCCATCAGGTACATTTGTTAAAGAAAGTAACTCATTTGTCCTCCGTGTCCCTACAAACAAACATATGAAAATTTTGACAGATGGGAGCCTTTAACTATAGCTAGTCATGAAGAGGGAGTGCACAATTGTTCACTAAACACCCACTCCATCTCTAATGATGATATTTGCATATTGGGAACTAATCCATCATGAAACATTGCATTGAATACTTTTAGGAATCCCTTTCAATACCTCATTCTTCAACACATCTTTCATTCCCTCGATATCTTATCAGTCTGGCGAAATCAGTCAAGCCCCAAAGTGGGTCCGGTTAAAAAAAATTTCATTTCCAAACATCTAAACTATCAAATCAATCCATTGAGTTCACCTTGCAAACTGAAAACATCTTGAAATGTTGAATAAACTCTCAAAACTCATTTTTACCCTTTCTTGCCAATTCTCAATTTAGTGCCAAGGGGTCGTTTGACTGACCTTAAAAACTGACAAAAACACTTGATTGGGCTTTGAAATCAAACCTATTGATCCTCTCATTTCATGGTGAATTATTATTCAAAATATATTGACTCTCAAAGTTGTCTTCTTAGAATTGTCTACCTACAAGCAAACATGTTAGAAAACCACAAATCTAGTTCGAACTTGGCTTCGAGAACAAGTCAAACTAACACTTGGGGGAATGAAAATTGAGGGATTGATTCACTGTCATGAGAAAAATATAAATTTGTGATTTGGTCTCATGATGAATAACTAGGTGCATTTGGTGAGTGGTCAAAGTGGGCTAATCAGATTTGCAGAACTGGAAACATTGGTAGGAAAATGATTTTTGCAAACGGAATGGACCTGAGAAAGTGTGTAGACGAATTCGTCAAGACTTACAAACTGACAAACTTGAAGTATTTTTAGAGTAGAATGAAATGGTACAATCCATTCGATCTCACCTATCATAGATTCAGAGTTATGACATTGACACAATAAAATTTACAAATTGCATATGAAATTATATTCGAAAACTGATCAAACGGATTCGTCAAGAGCTCAAAATTGAAGCATAGCAAATCTTTGACCTTTAGAATGCAATGAAAAAGGAATTTTCTCATTTTGGTCTACTGGGTCAAAATTATAACAAGTCAAAAAGAGCCTTCCATAATTTTGTATAATTTACATCAACGTGACAACAATAAATGACCAACTTTGAGGGATTCAAAACCTAATCAAAATATGTGAAAACAACTTGAAATTTGACACATAGGTTCTCTAATATGGATTTTAAATACTCCCAGAGTGGAAAGTTATGAAACATAACCAAGTGCAAGGTATTCAATTGCAAACAAGGCCTCCTATCGTTGTTTGACACTTAGGCAAAAATGCGGATTTGGACATTGCTCAAAACAAAACTTCACGGAATGACTCAGAATGGCAATTTATCTTCATGGGATGAGTGGATATGCTAAATGCATGGTGTTAGAAATATTAAACACCTCTTAGGCCTCAAATGAACAACCAGATACACATGCATTACATGTACTTATAAGGCTTAATTTTTAGAATGGTACTAAAAATCAAGGCTTCAAATTTGAGTCCCAATAGCAACAATAATATTTCATTTCTCTTTCTAACTTTCATAGGAAAATATTAAGCTTCGACACATTACAAATTAATGGTAATATAATCTTTGATGCACCCAGAATACAAAGACCAAACACTTGTTTCTCACGATGCCAATCAATTCAGCCCAAAATTTTATAATCTTTCATACAAGAGTGTTTCCCATTTTTTTATGAATGTACTCAATATTGGCCAAATATTCTGCAAATGATTAATTTTGAACCCTTTCCAAATTGTACATCATTGCTTCAGAAAGCCTTTCCACATATTGTTCTATGTGTGGCAATTTGAAAATCTTGTCTCATTTAATTTGAAACCATTTGGTTTCATTATTCCCTTCTCAAACACCCAACTCTACAGATTCCTATTTCAGTGCTAGATACTTGGACAATATTTTTTTGACAACACCTTGCACATATAGAAATTGAGCCAAATTTCTTACATGCATATACTTGTTCTCAGACTCAATTAATTCCTCTGTTGCAAATTAATATCGACTTGGACATGTAAAGCTTCAAATTGTATTCATTAAATGCAACTCTAGAATCATTTTAACATCCAACTCTATAAATACAATATTACAGATCCATTTGATGTTATTCCTCCATAATAAGTTTGAGTTGGGCTCAGTTTGAAATAATCCTGATGTCATGTTCTTGCAAAGATTGTTTAAGACAATATACAACATCATTCTTGTGCCTCCTGATCATAAATATTTTTAATATGAATTAATTATTGACATAACCAAATCTATAGCAGTTAAGTCCAATGAGCCTTACCAAGAGTTTAGTGAAATGATAACTAAAGTGAACTGTAGTAGAGAATTAACTGCAGCAAACATCAAAATTTTGATGGGCTAAGGGCTTTTCCTGTGAACATGAACATTTTGGTTGATCAAGCTGTTGACCTGCTGAAGACTTTATAGCTGGCTTATTGGTGTCTTTTTGCTATTTTTTTGCAATCTTTTTTCTTTTTTCTTTTTTTTGCCTATTGTTGTAGGACATTCTGTTCTGGCTAGTTTATATGTTTGGTGTTGATGCACAATTTCTCTTAGAATTTTATTGATACTTTGCTTCGCTCTTTGTAAAAGGTTTTGGGTTCTTTCAAAACCTATTTTTACTTAATCAAAACAAACATCATAATTTCCAATGACTCCATACAATTATAGTTCACATAGATCACCTCAAACAATTTCAACCAAAGGTAATCTCGAATATGTGAACAATTTGGTCAAAAACACAAACTATTAAAAGAACTCAATGGTTGTTTTTGAACAACAATATCTCAAGATTTCCATGTTATATTCATGAAAATACTATAGATATTCATGCCATAACTATATGGTAAATAGAAATATTATGAAGCAGTTCTGCCATTGTTTAACCTTATATACTTTTTAAAAAAAGCCTTTCATCCTAATACATTGCAAATTGTTATGCCTTACTTAAGATAAATATTTCACATTATTACAACAGTAACTTTCTTCAACACTGTTTATATTTCTAAAACAACTTTAACTTTTGGCTAGACCCAAGAAGATAGCATGGTTGATGCTATGATACTAGTGTAATATTTTGAATGGTTATTATCTCCAATTTTTCTCACATAAGTTTTCATAATATAAAGATCTATTTAATGAAAAATAAACATGCAAATGAACCAGTAGATGCTCATTAAAATACCTCAAAATACATTATTGTATTATACATCTGCAGTACAATAACCTGGTATCTAAAATCTAATATTAAATGTAGTTAGACAATCATATTGCAAGACTAAGAAAGAACATGTAAGATCGGTGTGAACTCTATATCGAAAATGTTGTAATGATGAATCTAGTTTGTGTCCAATCCATTAGAAATGGCTTGAATTTTTTCCATCCTCAGGTCTAAATAGAAATTTGAAAGCTCTCCTAATATTTCTCCAAGAGACACTCAAATAAAATAATCCAAAATGATAAGCCAAGCATAACCAAATGAATGAAGCTTTCCCTTAATTAATGCTCAAGTTGTAACCCTTTGACTCCTTTCTCATGTCTTTTCATCACCTTCCCCTTTCATCACCAAATGACCACCCTTTTAATATTTAAATGACCTAAAATAATTTTTCATAAGCTCCATTTAATTTAACTTAAAACATATTGACTTAATTTTTCTCTAATGTCCCAAATTAGGGACATTACAGTATTTGTGACACATCAGAGAGATACATTTTAACATTTGGAAAATGCTGAAAGTAATATAAAATACCTAATTTCTGGCAAAATTAGTTTGCATTGTGTAACATATAAATTTGTGACATGGGATGTTTCTTTCACATTTTAGTTGTCCTTTAATGGCATAAGCATGTATACACAAGAGCACTCCAACAATAGAAGAATGACCCTTAATATGTTCCAAGCCCACCCTTGTTTTATTTGCAATGAAAAAAAAACATATCTTTTTTTTAAAAAATTACATCAATCAAATTGTCTTGTGGTCATTTAAAGCCATACAAAAAACTCCTCCCATAATTAATGATTAATTGCAATAGCATTTGATATTCATATAGCCTACAAATGTTTTGTCAAATTCTCTTTCAACATTACTAATTTCCTTCTCATGTTACACATGGACCTACCATTTGCATTTGTAAACTATTTTTCTCTTTTGGAAAATAGAGATGGTAAATTGAACATTCAAATTGAAACTATAAAATAATTTTCCCATGTCTAAATTGCATTTGAAGTTTTTAAATCTTGTTAAAATAAGAAATGGAAATATTTTTGAGTAAAGGAAAAGAAAGTTTTGAAGAGGGCCCAAAGCCTTGTACATGAAGGAGGAGAACAAACCCCACAAAGAAAAATTGTTTCTATAGAGAAACACATTCTCATCTAGTAGCCCTAAGCTAACTAACTAAATAGATGCAAATAAATCACTAGCAACTCTGAACATTTGCAATAGGCTGTCAATAAGTAACAAAAAGAAGCCCAAGTTGTCATTGGGGGTTTTGAAAGAAAAATCCCACAACATAAAGTAAAATGATCCCCTTAAGATTTTCCTTTGGTGCCCTTCTCATCAGAATGAAGACCTCTTAATTTGTTTACTTTTGACTGAGATCCAACCATCTTCAACCTTTGCAGCAACATCCTTCCAAACCATAGTTTCCCTTGCAAGAGACCCATCACTCATAGATGGGTCAATATGCAAAGAAGAACCAACAACCATGGTCTAGCTAGATGCCCAAAGACAACAATAGTCTCCTATATAGATCTATCACACCTATCAGTAGGAACACTCTCAACAACCAAAGTAGGGAAACGAGGAGAGGATCCAATTGGAACAACCTACACAATACCAAAACCAATAAAATTTCTTGGAGAGCACTAACAAGAACACATCCAACAATACCAATTGAATCTAGACTAGAAACAGCAACAAAATCAAACCAAGTAGTAGAGTCATCTTGAGGAGTAACTCCATCAGAAGAAGCCACAAGAGAAACATCCTTTATATATGAAGACTCCCACAAGGCATCAACACCATCATTAGTCTTGCACAACTACCTAGGAGAAGCTCTACTGGGAAGAGGCCTTCTTCATTGTATAATCTTGCAAGGAAGCATCATTCCCCCAAGAGGTAGGCATCTTACTTTTCTAAAGCTCACATTGTTCTACTATGTCACCATTCTAGAAGCATCTTCCACATCTGAAAGGAATCCCTCCATAATGCACTTGTTGGATCCAATAACCATTAGGAAAAGATTTTACTCTTCACCAAGAAGATCCTTCAAAACATCAACCACCACCAATGTATGGGCATATGTTGAATGAAACGTATTAGATGAGTCCTTATCCAACACCAACATATACCCAATAGCATTACCCAAAATCTCCAAAAGAGGCTCAACCAGAGGTAGAGGGGGAGATTGGGAAGCCTAACACAAATAGGAATCTTATTGAAAGATTCAAATGAAGGAAAGAAATTAAGATGCAAAGGTTTCATCATCATCCCAACTAAAAAAATGATCACACAAAATTGTGTTTCTATCTACAACATTTTCAAACTTAGCTACAAAGAACCCCTTAACCATTTGGAAGATTTGAACTATACCACTGATGATTAGGCCCCAATGTTGATCCAAGAATGAAGCTTCAATAAGGAAGGTTGAAACCCTTTAAATTTGCAAATCAAGCCTTGGGACAAAAAAAACTAAGGCAATATTGTCAATTTCAGCAAGCATCTCATCCACAAATCCACAATGATATGATTACGAACAAGGAGAGCGGTGTAGAAGCACCCCTCCCAAGATGTAATAGAGTAGGATTTGAAAGGCCTAAGATGCCTCAAGGATCAATGGATCCATTTAAGTAATAAGGACCAAATTGGAAGACTAGGAGCCACAAGGTGTTCTTATAAACCTTGGGGTCAAACTTGGTCAAAGGGTCCAAAAATGTGATATTTTGTTATTTTTAGGAGTTTTTGGTGGATTTGAGCTAGTCTAAGGTCTTAGAAGGTCTTAGATGGTGTAAATAAAAAGTTGTAAAAATTATTGTTAAAGTTGTAAAAGTTGCTTGACAACTTTCACAACTTTTCTTGCAAAATCTTAAAAAGTTGCTCTCAACTAACCCCAATGGCTCCAAGAATTCAAATTTTGATTATGGACATTGAGGGAAGCGGTATGCATACCCAAATTTGAGGGAATCATACATGTTGTTGGTCAGTATGAAGTTTTGGTGGCACATAAGTTTTCTAGTTTTTTCTCTATGTCTTCATACAAAAAACTGGATTGTATGATTGGTTCATGCTAGATTCCTTCATGGCTTCTTAGAGTTGTGTTTCAGGTTTATGTTCTGTTTGGTTTCATCTTTGTGGGTGTAGAATCTGAGGAGTTATTTGCAATTTTGTGAGACTAGCACCAAACCCCATTAAAAATAAGGATTTTGCTAAGATGAACTGCTAATTTCCATTGCCACCATAGGAATTCAATGACTCTTGGGGTGGTGCAAGTAGGGGTCATATGCTATATGATTCCAAAAGGAAAATCCTACAAGGTGTTTAATATTGTTTCCACCAAGCGCCACTCAAACATTTTCTATGTGCTCGAAGATAGTTTGAAGGAAATTGATATGCAGTAAAGGCTAGGAGATTGGTAAAAAAAGTTTAATGTCAAATCTAGTGTCTTTGAGGTTGGTAGGAATTACTCATTCCCTTGGTTGAGTTTGGGAATCCCTATGTTTAGCAATTTCTTTGAAGACCATACCTAATTAGACCTATTAGGTCTTTGATCACTTTGTTGGTTTGGTGGTGCCTAGTTGGAGTAAGAACTTGATTTTTTTATGTCACAGGTGTATCTTCCAAAAGGGTGTCAAGATGTGTCATTTGTCCCTATAATTGTGTGGAAGAATCTGGAGTTGAGTCACAAAAAATGCTTGGACTAGCCAAATTTCTATTAGGCCTCCCTACTAGAGCAAGTTGGGGCACTCTTATTGTGAGGCTTAGGAAATTAATCTAGTGGTTAGATTTGGGTTCCTCAACCTAAAAAAACTTGTCCAGGTCCATTTCCTAACCTTTGGGTGAGGTTGATTTCATTTTACCAAAAATATCATGTTTATAGAAATTGTCCCTAAACCCAAATTCGAAGCCAAATTGGCCAATTGTTTTGATGCAAAAGCATCTTGGGGTAATCAAAAATCCTATATGTAGGAGCATAGAGCTTGGATTTGTGGACTTATGGTTCATGTGGTTGGGGATGTGTTTGAGATATATTGGAGAACCTTTTCCAAAGTGTGCATAATGATTGGAGTAATCATCTTGGAGTTAGAGCCATATTTATGGTTGTTGGTAACGTGTTCCTGCTTTATTGGTAGACCTTAGAGATTATTTTTGCAAACTTCAATCCAAGCGAGAATGCTTATGCGCTCTTGGATTTGGATCCTTGGATGACACGTACACCTATGCTTAAGGTTGCATATTCTTATGTTTTCATAAGACTTAGTTAAGAATTGTAAACTTGGAGCTTGTCCTAAGTGTTTATTTAGTTTTGTTTGTCAGGCTAACTTGTGGCTTGACAGTTTATTTAATGTGAGTGTTTATTTAATGTAACTAGCTAGACCAACTTGTGACTTGGTTTTGTATAAGTAGAGGATATTGTGAAGTCTAGTCATTCATTCAGCATGGAGAAGATGGAGTAGTTGAGAAGAGAGAAGTTTAGTAGAGCTAGTAACTAAGTATGGCTTGGGAAGGAAGCAAGTGGCTTGTGAGCACAAGTTTAGATTTTTCTTACAGTTTTCTATCACATTGTGGGTCTAGGCTAGCTAGAGTTTGGATCTTGTGAGGTCTTGCAAAACTATTATTGTAATTGCTCATGTATTTGGTCGTAACCCAGAAGGCCTTACAGTCGGGCATGTTGGATGTAAATCATATGATTCTATTATGAGAATTGGTGTTGTTTTGGATCTAAATCTTTGTGTTATTATTTATATTCCACTGTGTGGTTATTTGTTGGGGGCTAGGACTTCTCCTTTAGGGATTCTTCTACCTTGTACTGCATCAAGTGATATAAGAGCAGGTTGATCTTGTGGATTTGTTGCTTTGGGTTTACAAAGGTCTTGGAAGATGCCTCCAAGAAGATTGGACCCTAAGGTGATTTTAGATCTTTGTGATGTTCTGGAGACTAAGATTTTACATGAGGTTAAAGTGAATTTCAACTCTGAGATGGAGCTTATGAAGAATGATATGGTCGCTGAGATCATGAGAGCTATAGTTGGTGTACGTAAGAATGTGGGTACTGAAGATGGTTATGAGGAATGTAATGCCTACCCCTACTTGACTTTTTTGATCATAGTGCCAGATTCTTTTAGTCTAGTTGTATGATTATCGGTACTTGGTTACCAAAATTGATTAATTGTATTTCATAGTCAGTTAATATATGTGTTGAGTTACTTTAATACTAGTTATTTCAGTTATTTCATGATTGTTTTGATGATGATATATATGTCCATTTAGTGATTTTTAGTTATTTAACGATGTTAATTAGACGAATGATTTTTATGTGGTTTCTATGGATACTTACCAACATACTTGCATGTGTATGGTGTGCGTGTATGTTTTCTTTATGTTTGACATTTCTGATGTGGTTGAAGAAGGGAGTCATAGTCACTTGCTAGTCAGGATTTACATGATGCACTGCTTCCTACCTTTGCCTATTTAGTTTAGAATATTGTGTTTGTACATCTATGGATTTTATGCATATTGCAGGTATCGGGTATCGACTTCCCTAAATTGCTAGGATGAGCATATCCTATCACAATATTTTAATGGTATAAGTGGGGAGATAATTCTTGAGTCCAAATCCTAACTTAAGCCAATTGTCCTAGAAAATAGGACAAGTATATGAGTTAGTTTCACCTTTCCAAATTCATCAAGTGATGTGAATTTGTGATTTTGACCCTAGTGTTTGATTTAGTTTTATGTTCTGTATGATGGGTTTTCGTATTCAGTCTTATGGGCATGTGGTGATTTTCTATTATAATTAAATCAAATTAAAAGATAATTTAATAATTTAATTAATGAAAATTTTATAAAAATAATTTAATATTTAATAATATTTAATTAATTGATAAATTAATTAAATAGAAGAATTAAATTTAAAAGATTTAATTAAAGTTCTAATTTTGATGTATTTATATTTATTTAATTTAATAATTATTATTTAAGATTTTTATTTTAATAATAAACCCTAAATAATATTATTAGTTGAGTAATAAATATTATTTGATTAAAAAGAAAATACTAAAATATGTGAATCTTTGATTAATTAAAAACTAATTAAATTTATGCTTTAAATAAAATGCCTAAAATTAGAAGTCTAAATTTAAAAAATTGGTTAAAGAGAAATTAGAATATGATGTTATTTAATTACATTATTAAATATGTGTTTAATTTTTTTTTTAAAGTCTAATTTAAGAAATTGGATGAAAATAGAATTAAAATATTAAAAGATTAAAGATTTAATATTATTTTATTATAATTATTTAATTAATAATTATTAGATTCAAGTTGCATTTAAATAATGAGCTTTAATATTCTTATTAATTTAAATAATAAACTATGCTTTATATAGTGGTTGCACTAATTAATAAAGTGGAGGAAAAGAAAATATAAAAGAATATTTTAATTAAAAAGTTCTTTAAAAGAATTAAATTTAAAAGACTATATTAAAGTTCTATTTTTGACGCATTTATATTTATTTAATTTAATGATAATTATTCAGGAGCTTTATTTTAATAATAAACTCTAAATATTATTAATTAAATTAATTGATATATTATTAAAAATAGGCAAGAGCCTACAACGCATCGGTAAATTGCGAGCCTCTCTTCGGGGAGGTCTTGGGTTCAAATCTACTCAAGATTAAGACATGATAATAATTAATCTAATAATAATAATAAAATAAATAATAAATAATCTAAGTTTCGGCCCATTACCTATATATAAAATTAAAAATGCTACGAAAATTAATAAGGGAGAGAAAGCTTTAATTTAATAAAGTTTATTTTAATTAAATTGCATAAAGTGTGTGCATGAAAATTAAAATATAATAATTAAAGACAAAGAGTTTTTGCATGATTGCATGATCAAAACCTTGATTTGGGGAAAAAAACTCTTTATTAAGAAAATTAAAGCTCATTTCTAATCATAGGTTTGGAGGATCCAATTTTTGAAAAGAGGGTCTTTGAAGGAAAAGGAAGATTCTTGTGCATTTGTGCGTTCATTATTTTAGCATCAGATTCAGGTAGGATCTTGTGGGTTTGTGCAGTAGTTGCTCGTTCTTCGAATTCCTATCTTCTCTGTGTCTGTTGTGTTTCTATTTTCAAAATTTCTTTGGGCTGAAACCCTTGTTTGAGAAAATTGATTTCCATTATAGAATTGTCTGTGACTTAATCTAAAAACCTTTAGTAAATATTGAACTTTAAGGTTTTCAAAGCCTAATGAATTATGAAATTCACTTTTGTATGCATTTTTTTACAATGTGTGATTTTACTGTTGGGTGTCGGGTTGAATTAGCTTTGACATGTCAGGATGTTTACCAGAGGCTTGGGAGTTTTGTCTGTGATGTCATGACGATGCGTTGTATACGATCTTTTGTACTCAACCATGGTAATGTGTCTTGTATGCTCTAGAGGTGTTTTGATCTATTGATTGTTATTTCTTTCCAATGCTCTTGTGTTAAATTGACGTGAATGGTATGACCTATCTGATATAACCTTTGATTCTTTGATCAAATATTTTTGGATTTCTTTCTAGTCACTTGTATAGGATTGAGGTGTTTATATGATTTGTGCTTGGTGATGTCATGTTATGACATGGTTTGGTTTATGTATACTTTATTTTGGGAGCAGTCTTGTTAGGATGATTGTTTTGGTGGAACCCATGATTATGATCAGTGATTTTTAGTACTTGTCAGTTGCTTGTTTAAGAACTGATGTATAGTATGTGGTCTTTTCTGATCTTTTGATTTTACTGAGCTTAGGGTAGGTTAATTGTATGTCGTATTAGGAAGTGGCTTGCAATGGAGACCGAGGTCCTAAAGCGACTGACAGGTAACCCATTATAGGTTCTTTAATAAATGATAACATTTCATTAAATGGGTTTAAAATGAATTAATAAGTCATTGTTTTCCTCACCCATGCCTCAAGTGCTAGTATAGGCTAGGATGGGAGTATAGAGGATGCTTTGTTGTGACCATGCTTCGTTAGAATGCCTTGTTAGTATGAAAGGATACTAGTGCCACATAGAGTCACTAGGGGACTAGAGGATTACAATACTAGCCAAGTAACCCTAGAGTTGTTCATGCGATGACACTTGCCCACATGCATAATAGATTTCATACATATTTGTGTTGCCTTTGGGATTAGTTGATACTTGTGTATTGGTACCCTTTGAGATAGTTTGCTTTCAATTGATTCCTTGAACCTAGATGTTGGTTTTTGACTTTTGAGTTTCTTATCCTATTTGGGACTTGAGTTTATCTCCCCAACACGGTGGGAGTGGACCTTTTTGAGTTCCATGAGGTCATGTGGTAGTATTTTTTCTTATACCATTGAAATTTGACCGTCAGATGTTGCTGTTGGATGTGTTTGTGCAGATGTTCCTTTCTATCTATTCTTGTATTTCTATGATGGATGGTTATACTTAGTATATTGTATTTGATTTTATAGATCTTACAAGATGATGTAATCTATTTCTTGATGTATATTATTTCAACCTGTCATACCTTGTGATTTGTATAGTGGATAATTGTGCATTATGATTATTGCCAAGTGGCATTCGAGATGATTGTATATTATTTAAATGGATTCATACTTGTATATTATTATTTGATGTGGATTTATTATATATTGGATTTAGTGTTAATTAAATTTAAATGTGATTGATCATCATGGGACCCTTAAGAGTTGTAACTAGTTTATGTGTTGTTGATGTATGAGTGTATATTAATTACTTCCACTATTCTATTATCTATTGTTGTTTATAATTGTTATCTTTAAAGAAAAAGTTTGTCAAACTTAGTAAAACTTTAGGTTAACTCCTTTTGGGTCACATGGCAGGGCGTTACAAGGAAACTATTGAAGATTTTGAGGCTATTGGATCTAGTGGTGAAGATGGAACTGATTGGATGGAGAGACTTATGGAAGACAAAATTGGTGAGGTGAATAGATCTGGAGCTCAGTTGAAGTTGAAGCATAAGATCGATGTTTCTCATTTCTTAGGTACTTTAAATCTTGAAGACATGATTAAATGAATTGGTGAGTTAGAAGGCTACTTTGAGTTAAAGGATATTGGTGATCCACTTAGAGTAAGGTTGGCACAAACTAAATTAATAGAAAATGTTTCTTTATAGTGAAAATAATTGCAAAGAGATAGACAAGAAGGTGAAATGAAGATCACTACGTGGACATTGATGGTTACAAAATTGAAGGTTAAGTTCATTCCTACCAATTATGAAGTTGAGTTGTTTAAAAGAATGCATAATTTGAAGTAGGAGGATATGATTGTAAAGGATTATATTAAGGAGTTTTACAAGTTAACAATTCGGTTTGGACATAGAAAGGTGGCTAGATATATTAATGGTTTGAGATTAAATATCCAGGATGAGATTGGTATGTTGAAGATTGATTCAATTGAGGATTCTTCTCAATATGCTTTGAGGGAAGAAGAGAAGTTGAAGAGAAGACATTAAGGGAATTCCAGAGGGAAGGAGAAGCAGACGAAGAATGAAAAAATTGTTGAGGATTGTAAGAATTTTCTTTAGGAAAAAATTTCTCCAAGAACTAAGAACTCAAACACAAGCACAACTATAGACCAGAAAGTGTATGATCAGAATATTGTTATGTATTTGATTCAATATGCCATTAAAGTATAGGAGTGCCTATATATAAAGGCCTCTAAGATGCATCTAGAATGCCTAAGAATTAGCATCATGATAAGTCATACAATCAAGCACATGTCCACTAGATATGGGTTATCCTCTGTTAAGAACAAAAGTAAGTGCGATGATGAGAGGATAAGCCTACAATGGTGTAGCACACAAATTTATGTTATAGACAACATGTGATAAAAAGGGAGTGCAAATAACTGTGTTGTCTACATGAAAACTTAGTGAATGATGCAAACTTGAGTGTTGTAGACACCATGTGTTGAATTAGAGTTGTGTACTTCTGTGTTGTCATAATGACAACTCATAAAGGTATGCAAACTCCTAAGTGTCTCACAAAATAAATAATAAAATAATGCATTAACCTAAGTAAACTTAAGTAAGTGTAAATAGTAAATGCCTATTTACACCAACACCCCCCCTTAAGTGCAACTTAGGGGAACGCCCTTAAGCTTACGAAAACTAGGATGAAATGCATGGTGGGTCCCAACTATGAGGCCATGTTAGGTACCTATGTACATAATGAAAATGCAATCTTTCATAAAGTGGAGAAAGAGGAAAAACCTCATGGGAAAAACCCTCCCCCAAAAAGTGAGATGAAAAGACTAGATGCATGGATGGATGGAGTAATCAAGACCCCCCCATTACGACATACATCAAGTATATACAATAGCGAAGAATGAGAAGAACAAGACCTCATAAGAGGAAAATGTCCCCCCCGCCCCCCTTACAAGAAAGAAGAGGAAGAGAGACAAGGTAGTCCCCCCCTAATGAAGAATGTCGACCAATGATTGCTGCTCCAAGGAAGAAGCTAGTCCAAGAGTGCAGAATGATGTTCCTCCCCTTTGGAACAAGGGCAAAGGTACAATCCCAAAGATGTATGGTGGCCCTAAAACATGCTCAAGTGTCCCTGTGTCGATACTGATGGTCGCCCCTTCCAACTATGTTGAAAAGAACAAATGCAGATCTAGCAAGGATGTCTGTTGAACCTATTCCAATGAACCATTTGTCTCCTCAACTAATAAAGAGACCTCCGACAACTGTTGTTCATAAGGATCCATAATCATGTCAACCTATGAAGATCGATCATGTAGAGAATGGACATGAGGGTCAGAGTGAGCCCTTGCAACAATTGTAGAAGGATCATCTTCATCAAAGAGAAGATGTAAATCATCAAGGTTGTCTCCCAAATCTATGGTGTGTGACTCCACGAACAAACCTGCAATGTCTGCCATGTAGTCATCTACTAAAGCTGGAGTTGGAAGACAAGATGTACCCTGCTTTATTGGACCTATCACTATGGCAATGTATGCATGTGGACTATATTGATGTTGTGACCTCTTGCTGCAACTTTCAATAGAACTCTATGTATCTGAATCTATTGAAGCACTATCACTGGTGTCACTATCAATTTTCACAGTGTATGAAGTGCGAAGAGGATTAGAGGATAAGTTGGGTGAACTTCCCTCAAAGTGAACATCCTTCTCCACAAAAATCTCATGAGTCTCTGGATCCATAATTCTATAAGCCTTAGCATCGTCTTCATATCCAATGAAAGTACAAGGCCTAGGTACTGGTGCCTTGCATCCCTTGGAAGATAGGTTTGCCCATGTTGGAAAAATGAAGACTCTGAAGTGACTCACAACTGGTTTTCTGCTGCACCATGCCTCAAAAGGAGTCTTACCATCTAAGGCATTATGAGGAGATCTGTTAAGTATGTGAGTAGCACTACTAATGGCTTCGACTTCAAGTGTTGGATCAAGAGACATGGCTTCAATCATGCAACTTGCCATGGACTGAAGAGTCCTTATCCTCAGTGTTGCAACATCTATCTTGTGTGGATTGAATGCTGGTGGATTTTGAAGATCAATTCCTGCAAGTTTGCAAAAGTCTCTAAGTCTTCTATCCACATATCTACTTTCGTTGTCCATCTATAGAACCTTGATGGCTTTCCTTGATTTTTTTGCAACATGAATCTTAAAGGCTTGAAGCTGATGAATCACTTTGTTCTTATGATGAAGGTAGTAGACCCATGTGAAGCGTGAAAATTCATCAACAAAAATAAGGATGTAGCAGCCTTGGTTGACTTAAGTCACTGCAAAAGGACCTGCTAAAACCATGTGAACCAACTGAAGAACAACTGGTACTCTTGAAGATGGGTACAAATAGGTATGATCAGTCTGGTCAACTACTAACACATCTTTCTAAGGTGTTTGCACATGTGTCTGAGTGCAGACGGTACACGTAGTCGACTGTACAGTCCATCGTGGATTGGAGGTAGTTGAGGTGGATGTTGAGCGAGATTTGACATGGAGATATAGGGGCAGGTTGTTGCGTAGTCCACATGGTACAACAAGGTTGGGACACGTGGCAGTGAGTTGTCCTTCTCGATGAATGCGTCTGTGTTGCTAGAAAGTTTGATTATGCAGGCTAGAGCCAGATTTTTCAATGTTGTGGGCCAAAAAAGTTCTTCCAATGCTGGGAATTTAATCCCACATCAATAATAACAAGGACTTTGGAGCGGTTTAAAAATTGGAACCCGCAGTGAGCATATAAACAAATAGCCCACTAGTGATGGAGAGGCTAGGCTAGGCACCGAGTTGCATTGACTTAGTTGCCGAAATTTGTGGCCGCGATCAAAATTATGTTGAAGCTATAAATTTGATAATGAGTCCACCAATTGGAATATTCTGCTACATAGGGTCGGGGTGTGACTGCTTGGTACCTATGCAAAAAAAAATTTCTTTGCTAGCCCGACTGGGCAATTTTTTTTTTGAAATTGTAATATGAAAAAATGTGAGAATAAAATTATAGATCCGAAAAGCAATTAATTAGATTTGCAAAATGACCATACCCATGTTGCAAATTGGGGCCTCTGGGTGTCGATTTGCAAAAAAAATTTGCTTCGCAATCGACTTTGGCCTAGGGTAACCAAATTTATAGTCGATTTGCACCAAACTGACATTCCAGATGCAATGGCAAGGTCTATTCTGGCTCTAGACACTCCCAATTTATGTGGTATTCTAGATCTGGGTCAAGGTGCTGAAGCAACAATGGTCTCAAATGACTATGTGAAGATAGATTCTCCAAGCTCTGATACCATGTAAGAATTTTCCTTAGGACAAAATTCTCTCAAAAATTAAGAACTCAAACACAAGCACAACTATAGACCATAAAGAGTATGATCAAAATATTGATATGTATTCGATTCAATATGCCATTAAAGTACACTAGGAGTGCCTATATTTAAAGGCCTCTGAGATGTATCTAGAATGTCTAAGAATCAACATCATGATAAGTCATACAACTAGGCACATGTCCACCAGATATGGGTTATCTTTCATTAAGCACAAAAGTAAGTGCGATGATGAGATTGTAAGCCTACAATGGTGTAGCACGCAAATTCATGTTGTAAACAACATGTGCTAAAAAGAGAGTGTGAATAAATGTGTTGTCTACATGACAACTTAGTGAATGATGCAAACTTCAGTGTTGTAGACACCATGTGTTGAATTAGAGTTGCGTACTTTTGTATTTTCAACATGACAACTCATAAAGGTATGCAAACTCCTAAGTGTCTCACAATAAATAATAAAATAATGCATTAGCCTAAGTAAACTTAAGTAAGTTTAAATAGTAAATACATATTTATACCAACAAGGATGAACCAAAACTTATTGAACAAAGGAAGAGAACTAATATAGGTGCATTTAAGGGTACTTGTTTCAAATGTGGTGAGGAAGGACATAGATATTTTAAATATCCCAATAAGAAGGTTGGTGATAAAAAGAGTTGTTTCGGTAAATGAGAATGTGGACTCAGTGAATGAACCTAAGGAGGAGGAGGAGGAAAACTTGCTAATTTGGAGAGTGTTTCTTGGTAAGAAGATGTTGGAACCTTGTCAAAGAAGTAATTTTTTTTGGACTCATTTTAAATTTGGAGGTAAATGTTGGAATGTGATTGTGGATGGTGGTAGTACTGATAACCTACTGGCCAAGGAGATGGTTCATAAAATTTGTTTTAAGAGATTGAGACATCTTTGTCCTTATAGGATTGGTTGTTTACAAGATGTACATGCTTTGGAAGTGAGGGAGCAATGTCTTGCTAATTTTTAGATTGGATAGTAAGTGAATCAAGTGTTGTGTGATATTATGGACATGAGCAGTTGTCACATATTGCTTGGTAGACCTTGGTAGTATGATTGCAGGGTAGTGCATGATTGTATCAAGAATGTTTTACTATTGAGAAGGGTGGTAGGAAGCATTCCATAACTCCTTTGCAGAATGTAAAGCTTGGTAGGAAGAACTTGAGTTTTGTTATCGAGTTGAGTTGAAGAATTCTTGAGGGGTTAGAGATCAACATGAGAAACAGGCTTGTGGCACATTAAA
Source organism: Cupressus sempervirens (assembly GCA_028749045.1). Lineage (NCBI taxonomy): Eukaryota > Viridiplantae > Streptophyta > Pinopsida > Cupressales > Cupressaceae > Cupressus > Cupressus sempervirens. The sequence goes on along the minus strand of CM053784.1, from coordinate 444,213,680 downwards.
GACATATGTCAAGATGATAGTTGTAGGAAAGGATTTGCAGAAGTGGAACAAAGGCAAGAGTGTACAAGTTGATAACTTGGAGGACATGTATGTGAATAACCAATTCAAGGTTTATGTGTTGAATCTTGAAAGATATTCTTCCAACTGTTAAGAATACATTTTATTTGCACCTAGTGTGTTTGATGTAGGAGCATCTTGGGGTAGTCAACAATTCTGTATGCAGGGGCATCGAGTTTGAATTTGTGGACTTATGGTTTGCATGATTGGGGATGTGTTTTGGCCATATTGGGGAACCTTGTCCTAAGTGCGCATAATGATTGGATTAATCATCTTGGAGCTAGAGCCTTATTTGGTGGCTGCTAGTAATGTATTCCTAATTTATTAGCAGACCTTGGATATTATTTTCATGAGCTTCGATCTGAGGGATTTGGCTTATGCGCTCTTACATTTGGATCATTAGATGGCACGTAGACCTATGCTTAAGGGTGCATATTCTTATGTTTTCATTAAAATTTGTTATGTATTGTATACTTGGGGCCTATCCTAAGTGTTTATTTAATTTAGTCTGTCAGGCTAACTTGTGGCTTGAGAGTTTATTTAATGTGAGTGTTTATTTAATGTAACTTGCTAGGCAAACCTATGGCTTGGTTTAGTATAAGCAAAGGGTCTTCTGAAGTCTAGAGTCATTCATTCAAGATGGAGAAGATGGAGTCACTACTACGTTTGGGCTTGCGATGACCACCCGTTGCCCAAGCAACAATACCAGGAATTGGCTCTCGTTGGACAAAAATTAGACTTTTGTTGTCACAAATTGCAATAGCAAGCACTCCTATCACAATTGCGATGCCTTTAGTCATCGCAATTTGAAAGAAAGAAAGGGCAAGAGTCCATCTTTACGCTATGGATATTGTGATGATCTACTATTGCAAAAATGATGACTTACATTTTCAGTATGTCATCGCTAGTGTAATGGATGTGTTGCAAGGTTGATGACAACCGGTCTGACAAGTCATCGCAATTGTGATGATAATGCTATTGGAGTGACAACTACCCATCAGATAGGTCGTCACAATTGAGATGACATGCAACAACAATTTTGTTGGTGCGACAACTATCCCTTAGACAGGTTGTCGCAATTGCGACAACTTGTTGAATTATTAAAAGAAAAATTGGTCAGGATGGAAAAGCTATGATCAATGTGCCCATTTAAAGATTATGTGTGAATTATGTAAGCGAACACCTCATGACTGTGCTCTCGTAGGCTCTCTGGAGGGATTAGATCCATTACTATAGAACTAGCTTGAGATAGATCTACATTCATAGGATTGTTCCAATGTAAAGATTAAAAAATATAAAGTTTAGAAAGAAAATTGATGACAATGTGTGATTGAAATGAATATATGAATATGCTATTTTTGATCTATTTAATGCATTTCAAACATTCTAATCAAAATTAGGTACAATTTGAAATGACTTTTATAAACTTGTCTCTTCATACATAATTTCTTAGTTGAAAGCAACTTTTAAATTGGATGTACTCTACTTCAAATTGTTATAATTTTCTATAGTTGTTGACACCAATAAAATAAGACAAGAAAACTATCAATACATATACAATGTGACCTTATTACTAATCTCTCAAACTAATGTACATTACTATTTATAAAATATTTACAATCACTTAAACAAATTACACTTAAAACCCATCAAAATTAAAATACAAAGCTTAACCAATTGGAATTGATGCGAGCTATCCAGCTGCTCAGTGTTATGACTACCAAAAGAGATGTATAGTTAGAGAGAGACAATGATGAAAACATTCAGTTGGTTTCACATTTCTCAAGCTCATCGCCTTTTAGTACTTCTCAACAGCCATGGTTGTTGGCAATGGTTTTCCACAACTTTTGTTTGAGGCCCACAAAAATTATCAGAATGTACAGACCTTCCTCAAAAGATGACGCGTCTTCCATTAATTGTGCCATGCACAATCAATGTGCCCATTTAAAGATTGTGTGTGAATTATGTGAGCAAATGCCTCATGACTGTTCTCTTGTAGGCATTCATCCAAAATGTGGAATCATTAATTTAGCTTGCATATCATTTTAGTTGAATACCCCAAATTGACACAACCATCTTCAACATACTTCCACACAGGTTCAATTTCCTATTTCATCTATCACCATGGAATTCACTTGTAACTTTTTTGTAGCAACAAAATGAAGAAGTTGGTAGAACAGATTGCAAAAATCATGTGTGCAACATATGTAGATATCTGACTTAAAATGTCTTCTCTCCATTCTAGTTGTGGTAGGAATGAGGTACTGGAATATTTGATAGTGTCCTATGAGAAGTTATTTTAGATGCAAGGTGAAATTGTAGGAAAGTGTGCAAAGTGAATAAAGTTTTATCCTGTCATCTCTTACATTTTCTCCACCTTGGTTGAGGTCTCCATGCACACATACACACCCTAAATTTCCTTCTGACCTGTGGGCTAGAGGACAAGCCTTGAATCAACATTTTAATATATTTTAAAGCATGATTGAAGTCATTGAAACAATATGGATCATATTTTCCATAATCCAACTTTTATGTCCAAGTAAAGAAATGCACAATATACTTAAGGCAGTAACTTGTAAAGAAAAACATGAGCATTTTAAGTAAGTAATATTCCTCAAACAAAGCACTGACGCAATTAAAGAGAAAGTTAGGCATATAACTTAAAAGTTAAAACATAGATTACCTTGACACGAGAGAACAATAATGCAAGCCTATAAGTATTGGCAACTACCTCTAAATTTTCTGGTATATTTTTAGGGTATATTGCTTGAGCAAATAGTGAGGAAAGTAAAAGCGCCAATTGATGTCCACTCAACCATAGAGAGCTTGTTTCCTAAAAAATCTTGGACAAGAGAGATCCTATGTCTTGAGAACCCAAAAAATTGAGTAATTATCTAGTGATGCTAGCAATAGCTAGGAATATAAGGAACAAAGACATGTCTTATTATAATATGAATGATTTGGTATAGATTATATGATATGTGCAATAAGATGAATTGTTGCAATTGTTTTCTGGCTACGATAGTGGTTGTAGAAAGATTCTCCAATGAGATAGCCATCATGTCAAGAATTTGACCAACATCACCAACCTAAAAACCCAAAAGTTATTGTGATGAAACTCCTTTACTATCTAACATCTATGTTTTTCTAGGAAAAACTCCACTTTCCTTGTCTATAGGCATTTCTTATTCTTGCAGACCATTTCTTGGCACCTCTTTAGGATTTTATAAAAACAAGTTGAACAATTATATTGACCAACTCTACATATTAGTGGATATTTAATAATAATTTAATATGTTTCAAACAATATGTGCATTCAAGAAAAGAAAAGAACTATTATATTTATCACCTTTTTTGCAAATTGCACCAAACACTCTCCAATTGCAACTTGAAAAGACTTGTTCGAGTTGTTTATATCATCACTGAGATTGGAAGCCTCATAAGTACAATGCATGCTCTTGCACAAATGCCTTGCCATATCAAACATGACACCAACCATTGCTACAAAAGCTTGTGATTTTGATTGTTGTGCAAGGATAACATAAATTTCAATGATATTAATCTGCATTTGAGGTTGCTACACCATATTCTTGTGATCAATATGTTTAGTGAGCATGGAAAATAGAAAATGAGTAGAATGACCTGGAAATTAACCAATAGAAAAGCATGAAATATCATAAAATGTTAAAATGAAAAGGTGAACTTGGCATTTGGAACTAGTAACTAAAATATTCACTTATAAATTATAATTTAACCAAAGTATTTTGAAAGTAAAATTCAAAATTCAAATAAGTAGATACCATATATAAACCTAGAGATGTAGCCAAGGAAATTTGACTTTTGCATATTGTAATTTGCAACAAGGATTATAAATTGTGAAATTATAAATGTTAACTGCTTTCTCCATTAAGCGTTTCATGTCATATAGAACATACAGTGAGAGTCCATTCTGAAGGGACCAATGTTTCCCACTATCAAAAAAATGACACATAGGTTCAAGTACACGACGTATTGTGGTGGTCTTCTTTGCTAATTTGGTCATGTTTTATGGACAAATCGTTGATCGGACTTTAGGATCCTCTACTTCCTCCTTGTAATATTATTCAACATATTGCCACACTCAAAAGAAATAATGAGAATAGTTCATGAGAACGTTGTGAAACAATAGAATGCACAATCACATGAATTATGGTGTATTCATATACCCTAGAAGATTTTTTTTACCCTTTGAGTCTACTACCTCCCAACATATCAAGTAAATTTGTACGACAAGATTCATTTAAAACTTTAAAAAAATACCATGAATCAATGTATACTTTAGAAGAATCTAATATCATTTGTTTCCACTATTCAAATTCTTCTTCATGTCTCCCAATTTACAAAAAAAGTCATCAAATGCAATCATTCAATGAGAAAATAAAAAATATAACAATAAGAGGAGGAAAGCCTAGTGACTCATACATTTTCCTATCCTAGTGTTGTAATTACAATGCAAGACAAGACATGAGAAACTACCAATACAAAAATGAAGATATGTAGTTGATGGAGTCCATCTTGTGATATAAGAGGAACCTTCCCCTACATCACAATAAGAAAGTACAAGATCATTTAATTTTCTTTCCATTAGAAAAATAGCTCCATTTGATCTGAATATACAAGGAAAAAATTCTACCTTTGAAGCAAAATGACCAGTTGCAACCTCATATGTTTCCAAGCTCTGCCTTAATGGTGTTTTATGAGAAGCTATGAACATGAGCTTTCTATGTATTGAAAAAATTTTAGTCTCCTCAACACTACTATCTTCTTCTTCTGAGGCCTCCTTTGGACATGGAAGGAAAGAGTCTCCTAAGCTCTCAGATATAAAAATCTCTGCAATTTGTGTCTTCCCAACAGTAAGTAGAAGCAAGATAAACCCCAAAAACATCAATTCTGCAAGCAATTTATAAGAAATCAAGCTAAATACTTTAATTATGTTATTTACACTGGATCATGCTTTCTAATATCTTTCTCTTGTTTATATGATGAATCATAGAATGTGATCCAAGATGTTGATGTAAAAATAACAACACAATCAAACATGATTGCAAATAAATAGAAACAATAACATACCTTAGAGAGGAATAATTTGAGGCAATCCCATAGAAAGTCATTCTTTCGAATACTTCATACACTACAAATAAATGTCATAAATCAATGAATTTGACTATGGCATCCTTCTGCATTTCTTGAAAGTAAGAGATTCACATAGTTAGTTATCATGCAATCATAAGTTAATGTTGAGCTTCACTTGGTTTCAAGAATGGTTTAATATTCTCTACTAATCAGGGTCAACCATGTGAAGGTTCATCAACCTCCTCTGTCTTTTGTAATGCAGGAATCCAAGGTTGAGTTGATGCCAATTGTGATATCCTTCTTCCTATATTATGAATCAACTTTTACAATGCAACCAAAAGATTAGGGGATGACTCAAAATCAATAATAAATTCATCCAACTCATCGTATGGGTCCTCGTCCTTGTGGGCTACTTTTTTTTCCTTTCTTTTTTCTTGATCAACACTCATTTGGGAGAGCAATATTATTAGCTCAATATTTAAAATCAATCCAAAATAATAGTGAAGAATAAAACATAATAAAAAATACACATTAACATATCTCTTGTATCTAATTTGTACAACAATCAGTTTTACCTGTCGGAAAGAAGAACCATCACCACCGTGTGTATCCTATGGTTGTTGATCCATACCGTAGCCTTGCATTTAAAAAAAAATCATTGAGACATGTTAAAACACACGTGTTATTATTCTAAGTTAGCAAAAAAAAATACAAATTTAATGGTTTGTTGTATTCATTGATTGGAGTTGATTTTAAATGTGCATAGTACGTAACACCTCCCCCATAATAATGGCCTTGTTTATATCTTTGTGATTCAAAATGTAATCAATAAGAATCTCTTCACCTCCACGAATTAATTTTATTGCACATACGAATACATGATTTCCCTTGCACACCTCAACTATGCAATCAGGTTGCTTCTTAGTTGAGCAGGTTGTGTACTATTTATAAAACCTACAATATTCCCTGATTTTTTGGCCTTTCGTCAATGCATATTGCTACTATTTTACTTTGTTCACTAACTTTTTATTGTATATAATTTTCAGTGAGTGCATACCTCACATACAATTTTTATATCTAACAATTTGCATCCAACTACTGTAATCATAGCAAGGTCCGACATACTCCATCAATTCAACAAGCTTGTTATAAGAGACCTTTATGTCATCCATGGAAAATAGACCCAAACCATGTAATGAGGATGGTGCTATGCAATATATCCTCTCTCCAACACAAAAATCAATGTTTATTTGAGGAAGTTCATTGAGGACCCATTATTTTTGAAGATGTTTGTACCTAAAGGGCACATTGGAGTCACCTTCACTCTCATCATCATAAGAACATGACCCTCCTTGAGCAAGGAAAAATTTCATGCACTTATTGAATTTATTTCTAATATTTTGACCTCGAGTCGATCTCCTTGATTTAGACATATTAAATGTCTCATTTTCTTCTTCCATTCCTACATTTTCCTCGCTCAAGGAAGACAAATCTAACAAATACCTATTTGTTGGTACCCTATTTTGATCAAATTCCTTTGTATTATCTAACATGATCCTTCTTCATGGAAATAACTTATTCTTGTACGCTTATTGAGTTGGTTGTGTATATCTGCAAAAATATTGGACATGTTGTACTTAATGTTTATATCTACACATGATTTTAAAAGAAAAAATTAGTGTAATTAATGTGTATATATGAAAAATATGGGACATGTTGTACTTAATGTTTATATCTGCACATACTGTTTAGAAAGAAAAATTTGGTGTAATTAATGTGTATATCTAAAACAATATTGGACATGTTGTACTTAATGTTTATATTTGCACATATAGTTTTGAAATAAAATAATTGGTGTAATTAATGTGTATATCTACAAAAATATCAAACATATTGTACTTAACGTTTATATCTACACATATGGTTTTGAAAGAAAAATTTGGTGTAATTACTGTGTATATTTGCAAAAATATTGGACATGTACTTAATGTTTATATTTGCACATATGGTTTTGAAAGAAAAATTTGATGTATTTATGCCTCTTCATTTTGATTTTGTTCAAGGGAAGCCTGTCAATGGTAATAGAAAACAAGAATGCATTTTCTAAGAATATACAATTGTTCAATAGAATTAATGTTTTACAAGAAAATGCACCTGAAGAACTATTAGCTCATAAGCAAGAACATGGCGTTGAAATAGTACAAAAAGTGCTTGACATGAGACGTTTGCAAGTGAGGGCATTGATCAATCTTGAAACTTGAATGCTGAAATGAAAGCTATCGAGGATCAAACACCTATGCCAAAGTTCATTTGGTTCTTCTACATCTTTCATTAGTTGATATTTCAATGGAATTCATTTTTCCTTCAACTTAGCCATCTATTGATTTATCCACGTGCGAGTGAATGGTGTTAAACATGAATCATTATTGTGTCAAAACTTCATCTTTGTTTGAAATAGCATCCGATCACCTTGGAATTTTTCATGTAATGCATATGTTTTTGCTTTTCCATTTCTTATAAGAGTGTTTCAAGGTTGGGAACCACTTCAACATCCTTTGCATGGTTTAGAGGTAATGTCATTGTGGTTGAGGCTTCTACAAGGGAATGAGCCTCGTGATTATGACATCTACACAAGCGAAACTTGCTTCTTCAATTCCTTTCACTCAACTCTTCATTGAAGTTGTTCTTCTAGCAGTGAGTATAGTTGTTACAAATTCCTAGGAACCAAGGAACCCTAAACCTATGCTACATTTTCTAGAGACATGGGAGAGGTTACTATTGGATTCAATACCTCATAACATTCAAGATCATATAGGATGCCCAAATTAATAGCAAAAATAAATACTGGGGATCCTCATAGGGATATTGTACCAATACATGCATGGTTACATCCTTGGCTGCCATTGTTGGGCCAGCGTGTGCCGGAGCCTTTATATCCAACCTTTATAATTTGGGGAATATAGTTCATGCCAAGCATGCAAGTGATACATTTGCATATGCAATTTTATCACCTTGGAAAACTGTATTTGATCTTGCTAGCTGGAAACAACTAATTGTTCATTTTATTGTACTTGATTTGATGACAGTTCTATAATAATTTGTAATCAACCCAACTAATCAGCAACTAGACCAATTTAACTAGCTTATGGCTTGTTTCTTTCTAAAAATATCTATTATGATATGTTTTTGTAAAATTTATTGCGAACTCTGCCCATTTTTCGTGGTCTACATTATTTTTGTGTACGATCTTGAACTAAGTCATTTAGCATGGGTTGAGTGAGGTTTATTGTTTTATTATTTGGATTTTGGAATATGTATGCAACTAGATCAATTTTTTTTGTTGTGAGCTAATATGTAATAAGCACCTTTAAAAAGATCTCTATGAATATATAAAGAGATATATGTTTAGAAGGAAAGATAAAGACATACATGTTTAGAAGGAAAAATACATTTACATAGGTACCTCATCTTGCCCTTGAAGAAAACCACAGAGAAAGGGTACGTAGATCACAAGGGGATGGCAATGAAATACAGAGATCACAAGGGTACAACAACAAAATGCACCGATCACAAGGGTACATCAATGTTAGTAGCTCTCCACCCTCATTCGAAGCTCTCCACCTCTTTCCCATGCAACTCTCCATAATCAAAACAAATGGGGAATGATTTATGCCATTTTTTAAAATTGTTTTTTATGCTCACGCGGGCGTCACAATTACGATGTCAATGTCGTTATTGCAATGACTTCAGGCTCAATTGTAAAATAAAAACATAAAAATGACCACAAATTACACCATCATTGCAATTTGACCCCAAATGTACTAGTGAGTAGTTGAAAAGAGAAAATTTTAGCAGAGCTAGTAGCTAAGTATGGCTTGGGAAGAAAGAAGGTTGCTTAGTGGCTTGAGAGAAAAAGTTTAGATTCTTCTTAGTGTTTTCTACTGGATTGGGCTAACTAGAGTTTAGATCTTGTGAGCTCTTCAGAATTATTATTGTAATTGCTCATGTATTTGGTCGTAACCCAAAATGATGCAGGGTAGGTCAGGAATAACTAAGGCCAATAGGCACACTCAACTACCCAAACCACCATGCAAGAGTTAACACAATGGAAACAAACACAGAAGAGAACAACACCATAGAGAGAGAACAATATTCTTTATCGATTCATGAAAATATCATCATACATGCCCAGCTATAAGGCCTTTTGGGTTACGACCAGATACGAAATACATTCAAATCTAAGATCCAGCTGCAAATACAAACTTTCCAATTTTTCTCTCCAATCATCTCTAAAAAATACCCTAGCTCTAAGCATAAACACTCTATTTATGCTAGCCAAAACACCTTATAGATCATTTTAGAACATAGAGAAGCCACAAGCTGTCTCTCAACAAATATTAAATACCCATCATGAAAATAAACCTAACATTAAATACTTGAAGAGCCACAAGCCAACCTGCATTAGCAATTAAATGTTTAGAAATCGATGTTCGAGCAAAATCACGATATCTCCTAGTTTCAATTGAATTAGAACTTCCGCTTCGAACAGTGGGTATTATTTTAGGTCCTCTACAACCCTTAAGTGCACAAAGGTTGATTCACCAAGGATAAGTGCACATCCATCCTGAAAGTCAAGCACATAAAATTGTCGTGGAAAACTACCAGAAATTAATACTTCAGAACAATTGCCATATCTCCCAACTTATGAGGAATTAGAACTTGTGCCTTTGACACAAGGAAGTACTCTAGGCCCTCTTCAATACCTGAAGAGCGCATCATCTCATTCATTGTAAGAAAATAGTCACAAAGTCTGCAACAGGCACCCAGGAACTAGAAAACACAGTTTCAACAAAACAAAATTTTAGCAACAAGGTATAAACTAAAAACATGTAGGATAGTAGTGCAACCCAGAATGCTCCTGCATCAGACAACCAGGGTTGGAAGAAATGATTCTCTTGAATCATTTAGATTTCACAACTTGAGCTGAATCCAACTCAGATTGAGAAATCCATGAAGCATCTTCCATAGGTTTTTTCTTCGACTTCACCAGATATTCATAATAATCTTTTCCCCTTGTGCTCTTACCAACTCTTTGATCCAAAATATGTTCAACTTCTTCAATCTGCTTCTTAGAATAGTCCTGTGATACAATAATTTCATCATCTGACTCATGATACTTGTATAAATCAACAACATTGAATATAGGAGATATATCCATGTCATCAGATAACTCAATTTCATAAGCATTTCTACTGTCAAACTTCTTCAAGATCTTACAAGGTCCAAACTAGCTTACTGTATGTTCCAACAGGAAATCTTTCTTTCTTTAGATGAACCATCATCTCATCACCATCTTGAAAATCATGATGTCTCCTAGACTGATAATCATTCTCCTTATACTTCTAATTACTTTTTTCTATCCTCAACTTCACTTCCTCAAGACTCAATAAAATCAACAAATTCTTCTCCTGCAACACTTCTCTTTTCTTCACTAGCAATATCTCTCAAATTTGATACTCCTCTAGGCTTCATTCCACTAACAATCTCAAAAGGTGTCTTCCTTGTACTCCTATTCACATAATTATTGTATGCAAATTCAGCTTGTGCCAATACCATCTCCTAATTGCTTGGCTTATTCCCTACTAAACATCTCAACAAATTACCCAAGCTTCTATTTACAACCTTTGTCTGTGCATCTATCTGCGGATGGAATGTAGAACTAAACTTCAACTCAATACCCATCTTCTTCCACAAAGTCTTCCAAAAATAATCAACAAACTTACTGTCTCTGTAAAAAATAATGCTTCTTGGTAATCCATACAATCTCACAATCTCTTTAAAGAAAGGTTCAACAACATGCTCAACATCTGATGCCTTCTTACATGGTATAAAACAAGCCATCTTAGAAACTCTATCCACTACAATAAATATGGAATCATACCCCTTCACTATCTTAGTTAATCTAAGAAGAAAATACATGCTGATATCACTCCAAGGTTTCTCAGGAATAGTAATAGGTGTATACAAATTAGTATTTTGACTCACTCCTTTTGCAACTTGACAAACTCCACAACTCTTTACAAATTTTTGAACATCATTATACATTTGTGGCCAATAATACTTCTCTTTTAGCAAACTCAATGTCTTATCAATTCCAAAATGTCCAGTCAATCCACCACTATGATTTTCCTTAATCAGACCTCAACCTCATAGAACTTCTAGGAATACACAACTGAATACATTTGAACAACATACCTTCTTGAATAAAATATTCATCATATTTATTTATATGGTTTGTTAGAGTTGGTTCTCTGCACTCTCTCCACGCCTCAAAAAAATTAGGATCAGTATCATACAACTCTTTCATTTAATCAAAACCAAGAACTTCAACCTTCATTTTAGTCAACAAAGGACGTCTTCTACTTAATGCATCAACAACTCTATTAGTAACTCCAATCTTGTGTTTAATTACAAATGTAAAATTTTGCAAATACTCAACTCACTTCATATGTCTCTGATTCAATTTATGTTGACTTTCCAAGTATTGTAAAACTTTATGATCAATATACAACACAAACTCCTTAGGAATCAAATAATGTCTCAACTTCTTCAATGCTTGGACAATAGCATACAAATTTTGATCATACATAGAATACTTCCTTTTAGCATCATTCAACTTCTCACTAAAAAAGCAACACGTTTACTTTCTTCACTTAATACAGCTCCTATTACATTACCACTTGCATCAAATTCAACTTGAAATACTTTGTTGAAATTAGGTAAAGCCAATATAGGTAATTCAACAAAATTTTATTTCAAAGTTTCAAAACTCTTATCAGCTTCATGTGTCCACTTGAATTCCTTTTTATCTCCCCTCATTGTCTTAGTCATAGCATTACAAACAACAGTAAAATTCTTTATAAACTTTCTATAAAAACTAGCCAAACCATGAAATGATCTTACATCACCCACATTCTCAAGTGTAGGCCATTCCAAAATTGCTTTAACCTTCTTAGGATCCATCTTCAATCCATCAACTGAAATCACAAATCTCAAATACACAATCTCCTCTTGCATAAAAGAACACTTTTTTCAAATTAATCAACAACTTTTCCTCTTTCAACCTCTACAATACTTGTCTAATATGCTCAAGATGTTCTTCCTTAGTCCTACTCAATATCAAAATGTCATCCAAATAAATAATCACAAACTTACCTAAGAATCTTTTCAGAACTTCATTCTTCAACCTCATGAAAGTACTAGGTGCATTAGTCAAACCAAAAGGTATAACCAACCATTCATACAAACCATCTTTTATCTTGAAAGCAGTCTTCCATTCATCACCCTCTCTAATTCTAGTCTGATGATAGCCACTCTTCATATCAATCTTGGTAAAATACTTTGCTCCACTCAAACAATCCATTATGTCATCCATCCTTGGCATAAGAAACTTATATTTCACTGTGATCTTATTAATAGCTCTAAAATAAGTACACATTCTCCATTCTTTTTAGGTACTAATACAACAAGTACAACACATGGACTCAAACTTTTTCTAATCAAACCTTTCTACAACAACTCATGCACTTGTCTGTTAAGTTCTTCATTCTTTGTAGGTGTCAATCTATATGGTGCTTTGTTTGGCAAACTAGTTCCAGGAATCAGATCCATACAATGACTTATACTTCTTATTGGAGGTAAACCATCAGGAATATCATCAGCAACAATATCTTTATACTCATTCAACAATTCTGCAATTTCTACTTTCACTTTGTCATTACCAACTTTGGTTGCTTGGTCATTACTATCAACACTTGGTCCTCTAGGAACTATAGCAAAAAAAACTTGATTCTTCTTTACTTCCTTTTCAAATTGCTTTCCATTAACCATGCAAAATTGTATTGCAATACAACTAATCTCATCTGGACTTTCAATCAAAGGCAGTAATATTTGTTTCTTCCCATTTACCCAAAGAGTATATTGATTCAATCTTCCATCATGCATAGCATATCTATCATATTGCCAAGGTCTACCTAACAAAATATGACAACAATCCATGGGCATAATATCACACAAAACTTCATCAAAGTAATATTCAATCTTGAAATTCACAATACATTGTTCACTTACCAATATCTTATGCTCATCTTTGATCTATAAAACATGATAAGGTTTGGGATGTTTCAGCCTCTGCAACTGCAACTTTGTAACTAGCTTTTTAGATGCCAAATTTGTTGACCTTCCACTATCAATGATTACCTTGCAGGATTTTCCATCCATCTTACATCTGGTTTTGAAAAGACTTCTTCTAAGGACAGGTTCCTCATCACTTCTCTTATTAAATAAGGTCATTCTCACCATTAAATTTTCTCTAGCCTCAAGTCCACTTGGTGAACTCTCAATGTCTCCTTGAATCACAACATTTCTATTATTCTGTCTACTTTTAGAAGATCTATATTCAAAATATCTATGCCCTTCTTTACCACATCTGAAACAATTACCACGAAAACTACCTCTATAATAAGAATTACCTCTTCCTCGGTAAGATTCAATACCTCCTCGGTATGAACTACCACCTTTCCACTCGATCTTGTCTTTGTCAACATTCTTTCATTCAAATTTTCCTTTATCATGCATAGAGCTGTTAGATCTGCCACCTTCACCATAAGATCTACCTTTGCCTCTCTAGAATCTACCACCTCTACGTCTTTGTCTTTGTTCATGCTTCTTTGTCGAGATCTCCTCAGCTTTCAAGGCATATTGATATGCTTTTTCCACACTTTCCAACTTCACAAAACTTATTTCATCTTGAATTTCAAATTTCAATCCATTTATGTACTTTGCAATTTTTTCAACATCATCATCCACATGTCCAAATCTGATGTCCAATCTACAGAATTCCTCAGTATACTCTTTCACAGTCATGTCCTTTTGTCTCAAATTTTACATCTTTCTCAGCAAGCTAACTTGGTAATTGGTAAGTAGGAAGGAATTTTTTCTTTACCTTGTTTACAATCTTTGACCAAGTTCTAATCTTCTCCTTTCCTCTCCTTTGTCTGTTAGTTTGCAAATGCTCCCACCACAGTGAAGCATGACCTTTCAACCTAGTGACTGTAATCTTCACCTTCTTATTATTAGGAGTGTTTTCATATTCAAAGAACTTCTCTATATCTGAGATCCAATCTAACACAACATTGGCATCCAATTTTTCATCATAAGGAACAACTTCTACAACAGGCTTTGAATTTTCCCTAGGCAACACTCTTAACAATCTTTTCCCATCTTGATCTTCTTTAGGTTTTGGATTATGATTTGGTGCTACTGCTTCATCATCACTTACATCATCAAGATGTGCTCCTCTCCTCTGAGTTGTCTCTACAACATCTAATTTGGCTGCAATTTGTCTCAATTGATCCAATATAGCATTATCGACATTTCCTATGCCACGAACAATCTTTACAAATAAGGTTCCTGGAAGATCGTTATCCTCTGCAAGTTATAGGTCAAATCTGTAGATCTGCAATCCTACAACCAAATCTGAAACAAGGTTCTACATGATCCAATCTCCACAAGGATGAACCTCAAGCTTTGATACCACCTGATGTAGGGTAGGTTGGGACTAAGGCCAATAGGCACACTCAGCTACCCAAGCCACCATGCAAGAGTTAACACAACGAAAACAAATAGAAAAGAGAACAACACCATATATATATATATATATATATATATAGAGAGAGAGAGAGAGAGAGAGAGAGAGAGAGAGAGAGAGAGAGAGAGAGAGAGATTCTTTATTGATTCATGAAAATATCATCATACATGCCTAGTTGTAAGACCTTCTAGGTTATGGCTAGATACAAAATACATCCAAATTCAAGATCCAATTGCAAATTCACACTTTCCAATTCTGCTCTCCAATCATCTCTAAAAACTGCCCTAGCTCTAAACCTAAACACTCTATTTATACTAGCCAAAACGGCTTACAGATCATTCTAAAACATAGAGAAGCCACAAGTTGGCTCTCAGCAAATATTAAATACCCATCATGAAAATAAACCTAACATTAAATACTTGAAGAGCCACAAGTCGGGCTGCATCAACAATTAAATGTCCAAAAATCGATGTTTGAGCAAAATCATGATATCTCCTAGCTCCAATTGAATTTAGAACTCACACTTCGACCTGTGGGTAGTATTTTAGGTCCTCTACAACCCCTTAAGTGCGCAAAGGCTGATTCACCAAGGATATGTGCACATCCATCTCAAAAGTCGAGCACAAAAATTGTTGCGCAAAACTGCCAACAATCGATACTCTGAGAGAATTGTCATATCTCCCAAGTTATGAGGAATTGGAACTGCCTTTAACACAAGGAAGTACTCTAGGCCCTCTTCAATCCTTGAAAAGCGCATCCTCTCATACATTGTACAAAATTAGTTACATGGTCTGCGACAGGCACCCAAAAAACAGAAAACATAGTTTCAACAAAACCCAATTTCAGTAGCAAAGTAAAAATTGAAAACATGCAGGATAGCAGTGCAACCCAGGATGCTCCTACATCACGAAAGGCCTTATAGTTGGGCATGTTGGATGTAAACCTTATGATTATATTATGAGAATTGGTGTTGTTTTGGATCTAAATCTTTATGTTATTATTTATATTCTATTGTTGTTGGGGGCTAGGACATCTCCTTTGGGGATTCTTTTGTTGTGTATTTCATCATGATTTATCAAGTTGTTGTAATGCTCAATGATGCATAAGCCCTTAGGTATCCCTTAGGTATGGTCTCTTGGTCCTATTGAAGAAGTTTGGTTACCTTTGTCACTCCTTAGTAAATAATTAAAGAGTTAAGGGATTTTTGGTCCTTTGGCTAATTAATTGTTAAGGGATCTTAGGTCCTTTGGTCATTAATTGTTGTCACTTTGTATTAGACAAGGTGCAATGCCTTCTTCGGCACCAAACCGATCCACTACCAACAACATGAATGACAAAAAGAGAACCCATATCCAACCCAAGTAGTTGCAGCCTAAGAAATGTCAAGAACATGAGGGGCTCCAAAGGAACAATCCCCAACCTAAGAGACCCCAAGCCATTGCTACCATGGCAAACATCAAAACCAACAAAAGACCCATTAGTGCTAGTAGTGACCACTGTAGACCCAATAGACGCACAAGGAGGCCCATTACGAGGGGGCCCAATAATTGAACCTTTGGCATGCACTGGTTTGATACCACCAATGTTGACTGGAGACTTGGAAGCCATTCAAAGAGTTTGAAGCACCGTAAAAACCCTAGCAACACAAGAGGAAGCCATTAAACTTTCAACAACAAGAAATGGCAATCTTGATTCTTATTTTATCTTTCAATTTTTTTATAAGCATGTTTCAATTGTTAGTTGTTAGCAAATATCCAATAGAACCAAATTTACATTTCTAGAGTAGAAATTATGGTTGGTACCTAGAAATAATAAACACATATTCAAACTTAAAAATATAGAGCCCTTGTCATATAAATCAATTGTGTTCCAAATAAGTCAAAGCAAAGTACCTCTTTCACCTTTTTAAGGCATCTCAAATCAATTGTGTTCCAAATAAATAAGAGCAAAGAGCCTCTTCTACCTTCATAAGGCATGTCAAATCAATTGTATTCTGAAAAAAAATTGTACCTCACCAAACTTTTTGAAAAAAAAAGAAAGAAAACATACTTCAAAAAAAAAAAAACTAAATTGAAACAATTTTTAATTGTTTTCACGTACCTCAACATGCTTCAATTTTAAACACATTCTAGATATGATGTGCAATTTATTGTCATTAGTGGTTACATTGGATTTCTTCAACCTCTTAACTAAACTCGTGTAACTAAAGCAATTTTTTTTCACCACCCAATATAGATTTGACTACGCAAATAGGCAACATCATGTGTATAAAGATCCGTAGTTTAAACAAGAAACCACACTATTAAAAGAAATTGTCAAGACTTCAAAAATGTTTATAGGTTTATATTAGTAATATCTTTCATCTCTTATAATAACAACTTACGAAAAAAAATGCTCCTTCAAAAGAAGCAACCACTATATTGATCAAGAGCTGTTTTTTCGTCTTTTTTTTAATAAATTTTTTTGCACCCTCCCAACAATTAAAAATGGACTCCATTGTCTCAATCCATTAATTTGGAACAAGTTGTAATGCATCTTCTACAAATTTCACCTTCCTTGCCACTAGGGTGTTGCACACCTTCTCAATACCAAGGCCCTTACACCCGCTTGAAATCTCATTTTTTCCTTGCCACTCACCCACAAAGGATCAGACAATATGAAGAGCATGCATGGGAAAAAAAGTGTGTATCCAAAAAGAAAAAGAAACTTTGGGAAGTTGTATAAAATGGGGGAAGGATAGGGGTCTTAGAGTGGCATTCATGTTATTGATCAGCATGCGGGCAAACGCGCGCACACACGTGTGAACAAGTTGTAATACATCTTCTAAAAATTTGGTGCGCACCACCTCAAAACCTAGGCTCTTCTACCCCTTTGAAGTCTCCTTAAATTTCCTTAACACTCAACCACAAAGGATCTAGTGATAAAAATAGTGTATAATAAAAAGTGTGTCAAATAAGAAAAAGATACCTTGGGAGGTTGCTTCAATGGGATGGGGAACAATAGGGGTCTTGGGGCATTGTTCATGCTATTGATCGACATGCATGCAAACATACATATGCATGCACACATACATATATGCATGGATACATTCAAGTACACATATCCACCCACACAATTATTTTATAGGTATATAGTAAAAAATTAAAACCACACACGTACATACCAAAATCAAACATGACAAACCCAAAAAACAAACATTATATCATAAAAATAAGAAAGCCAACACACACATATCTCATTAAATTGAAAAAAAAAATGGTTCTCTGATCAAACATGAGGACCCAAAACCAACAATACAAAAATATGAAAGTAAGAAAGCGAACAAATTGGATTCACCCTAGGCACTGCAAATTCTGACCAAAAAAATTCCTTGAGAACATCCATGGGCATACACAAACAATTTCAAATGGAAGTTACAGTAAAATTCCAAAGTTGTCGGGGTCAATTTGGTGACATAATAATTAATTGCTTCTTTTCTAAGCAAACATAAGTTCCGACAATTCAATGTAGTGTCTATCAAATTGCCAATCAAATCCAGATCATCGCTCCATTTGTCATTCATGAAAAAAGTCTGCCGCTATCTGCTGTATCATTTGAAGTGAAATGTGCATGCCACAGGCTACTATGTATCCAAATAGGCTATTTTTAGTCTCGTGGACATTAAAATTTTATCTTTTATCTATCTTTATCTATGGAGCTTGGGCATCGTACAGCTTCGGTACACGGTGTACATTTGAGTCTTTGACCATTAAGAGTTATTAATTGCACAGCTAAACAGAAAACACGCCACGTATAGTAGATATGCAGGCTTACAAGTCCTAGAGTTTCACTTTTCTTTAAGCGTCTGTCTAATACACTTCTGTTCTTAGAGTACACTAATGTAGTTCTATGTATGTTGTAACACTTCATTTATAAAGCTTAATCATTCAGTTATGTTTGTTTTTATTTCACATGAATCTGCATTTTTTTGTTCCAATGTAGGGGAGACCTAATAGCCGCCCAGGGTAACTTCGGGCACCTAGAACTTCTAATCCATATTTCAAAATTTGCCGATTTTTCTGATGAACCTCCATTGGTGAGGGAAGAGCTTAAAGCTAACCTTTCAGCTTTTTAGGATTTATGAAGCTCTTTGTAGAACTTGTAGAGTGCGAGCTGGTCTAAAAGTGCCATTTTAAAGAATTTGCCCGGAACCCGTTATGTTCACCCCCAAAAAGCCGCTCACCAATAAAAATAGTACTTTTTGCACAAATGGACCAATCAGCAACCAAGAAAGCTTAAAAATGATCAACTATTAGTATATGTGCAATTGGCTATTAGTACATGTGCTATCATTTTTTTGGGTTTTTTATGATCAGTAATTGGGGGGATAGGTAACGGTAGATGTGGTGGTCATTCAAACATAGGTGGCAACTGGCTCGCTTCCCCTAATTTAAGAGAACGCATGGTCCACTTCTGATTTTCACATTTCTGAGTATTTTCAATACTAGTAACTACAAGTACTAGATATTTCAATCTAGTCAGATATGGAAAGTTAATAATTCCATAATGATAGGTGTCAGAACGCTGGCTTGTCTCATAACATCCATCGTGAAAAAATTAGGTAGGATGATAAAGGAATTTAAATGTCAGATCATGTTGTACATGGTATAAAGTGTTGCCTCAACAATTTACTCAAAAATTAAAACAAGATGCCAAAAACCTAAACCACAGATAGATATCTCAAGTTGAATATGTTCAAGTCTGGAAAGTAATAGAAAGGGAAAAACTCA
The DNA here is from genome assembly GCA_028749045.1 of Cupressus sempervirens. Lineage (NCBI taxonomy): Eukaryota > Viridiplantae > Streptophyta > Pinopsida > Cupressales > Cupressaceae > Cupressus > Cupressus sempervirens. The sequence continues at coordinate 444,194,093 of CM053784.1, read as the reverse complement.
CGTTCCATGCAAAGAGAAATTAAGTGAAAGCCATACCATGTGACCAAGTCATTAACCTATTTCTCCTAACTCATCCAAAATTTATACATGACAAACAGGAGTTAGGCTTCACTACTATGATTTATCAGGTAGTGTTCAAATTGCAGAATGGTGACCTCTTATCCAACCAAATTATTTGAATCCTTAAATCCCAAATAGGCAGTGCATAAACTCCAAAATGCATGCTACCAATTAGATTAAAACAATATCAGAATATTAAGTTCTGGAACTTCTTAGACATGCAAGTGGCTACAAATTATTCATAAAATGTCAAGGCAAGAATCTATAAGGTCATCTGACCAAGAACCACTATATCTTTCTATTCATGTTTGAAACTAGATAACATATTAAATCCCTTAGGATGCATCAAACAAGAATAAAAATGGAAGATATTAAACAACTTTGCCCCCTTTTTGCATTTCCTCAAAATGAAATAAGAAAATCTATACAATAAATTCCTCAAATTATTGATTACAGACAGCCAAAGCACTTGTGCAGAAGCCAATGACAGGAATCCCGATTATTGGTAAAACGATATCTCACCTCCAGAAAATCACAATTGGGATCTGGTTAAACAAAACTCGAAGATACAGTTGCTTTAAAAGCTCTCTCCCCATAAATTAAACAGTTGCATACCTAGCGTCTTTAATGAAAAGGCAGATATTTACAGCCAGAATTGTAAGTCAGATTCGGCAGTGGAAATCTCAAATATAATCATTCCCTTGTGTCTACATTTTCTTCAATTTCCTGTGACTCTCTGCTTAAGTTACAGCTTATCAAATTTATATGTGCCCAATGCCACTGCTACAATAACAAGAACTTTCGTTGACAATGTCTATGGTGCCTTTCTGTAGCAAGCTTCTCCATGACAACTTATGATTCTGACATTTTACTCAAACATTCTGGGTCATTATTTTCTGATGTCACATTAATATAGGTCACTTCCTGAGAGCCGAATTCTATCCAGCTATACTTCCAAGTTCCAACCATAAATGCACAAAAAATCTCACTGCTGACTCTACATTGTACCAATTCCATCAATGGACTGCACTGGAATGCAAAGACCTTAAAGATAATGTTCCACCAGATTGAATATCCTCAGACAAGTGATTCCCAGAACGTATTAGTCTTCTACGTCGCCTATAAAAATACTTAAAAGACTTTATGCAACTCAGATACCCGTCACCATTTTCCCTGTAACACTCACTACTAAGACTGTGAGAATTACTGTCCACATTTTCTGTGTCGGAAGCTTCACAATTTGACCTTCGTTCGAGAAATGGAGGTCTACTGAATAGAGATGCACTTGCTTTGATGGTGGATAAACAGTTTCCATTAACTGTACTTGTACTTTTGCTACATCCTGCCAAACCCTCCTTGTCAACTTTCCTTCTTTTACAGATGCCAAGCAGAACATCCTTATCCTGTGAAGACTCCCAAGAGTCAGTATCAGTGATGATAGGGCACCTGTCTTGAATGGAAGAATCTTCTTTTCTCTTATAATTTTTCCCTTCACTCCGTTTTCTTCTCATCATACATTCTATTCCATTCAACTGATGTTTTTCTGACCAGAATGGTTTGTGATTCTGCCTATGACAAGAATAAGCAACTTTCCACTTCACCTGCCTCACCTATACACATCAAATGAACATAAGAGTCTAAAAATTTTGAAACTTGAAAAGAAGTTCTATTTATTAGTTGAAACTTCTAAAATTGTAAAACAAAACACATTCTGATGCACATGTATGTACCTTTTTCTAATACTCCTAATTTAAGATTTGCTAAAAGAAAAATTATATCCTCAAGAATCTAACATGGCCTTCACATGAATGTTATTCCTGTTTGACACTGAAATAGAAACAATATCACTTACCAAGCGATTTGAACGTGTAGTTCCTACAACCACCTTAGACAAGTACAGATCATCCTCCCCTGGAGTACTTCTGGATCAATCATTACCAAGAATCAGACTGGAATTCCAAGTCATTTAATTGTACAAGTATTAGAAAATGTCTGCAAATGATTTACTTGACACCACAAGCTAGAAGGGTCTGATACCATGTCATGGGCCACAACATTAACCAATTCTTCCCTTGCGGCATTAGATGTAAAAGAGAGAAAGATGCCTTAGGTCTATTAAATACAAGAAACAAATTTATGCCAATAAAATATCAGAGCACATAATGTATAAAAAAAAACAAAAAACTTTAGATTATGTGGCAAACGAAGAAATTTAGAACAATCTTTCAACCAAAAGTGAAGGACCGTCTTCTGTTTCCAGGAGAGTCAAGTCTTACATGCAACAATACGCTTAAGTTTGTAGTGCTATCATACAGGTAGGGAGTATATGTAGATAATACAAAGAATTCAGCTGGTTTCCAATCTTTCATTGGAAAGATGCATTATAGGTTACTCTCTTTAGTCTGTCAAATTTGTGTAACCAACTTTCTTTGAAGAACTGTGTGAGTGTGTGTGCATATGTTCTTCCTTCAATTCCTTAGCTACAGCATGGAATGGACTTTGCAAAGAAAAGTAATGACCTAGCATTTCCTTTAATAAAATAGGTACCAATTCATTATGTCTAGCACCCAGACCAGCTGTGGAATGTAATCAGCAAAGGACTAGAAATTCAATACTAGCTTCATCAAAACAATGACAAGTAATTTAAATTTGCACAGATATGTCTGCAGCTTCTAAATGTGAATAAGTTGACGTACCTAACTAATTGATTAGCCAGGCCAATTCACAAATTAATTTAGGTCCTACGAGTTATTTCATGAAGTTGGTTATAAATGGGGTCATGTATCTCATTTACTTCTTGTGTCCTAAGTCATTTGATAATAATTAACAATTCAGTAGTCTCGTAACATAGGATTATGACACATGTCACAATCTTGTCTAATACTATTCCCCTACCTTACCTATATAACCAAGGCCTCGTATGTACATTTTCATCATTCAAACATCCATAACCAAGCAAGATATTCTTTCCATTTTCTCCCTTGTGGAAGATATTTTGGTCTAGCACCTGTTCCTAGAGTAGTGAGAGTTCACCATTCATTCTTACACATCTCTAGAACCATGAGACATTATACCATAATCCAAAGAAAATTCACACAATATGGACACAAATTAAATTTTGAAATAAGAAACAGCACTCAAAAGCATCACAAAAAATAAACAATGCCCAATTATGTTATCCTACTTGTCAATAGCCCCATCACTCTTAATAAAGAGTTTATAATAAGAATCATTTTTTTGAATTTTCATCAGCCAGTTGCAAAAACTACCTTTTTAAAAAAAAATCTTATCCCAAGCAACCACACGAACACATACTTTCAAGGAGAGACTCCCCTCACCTTCACCACTAAGTGCTACTTCTAGCAATTCCATACATCAAAATTAAACCCTGGCAACAACAGGCAGTCATTTTGGGTTCTCTTTTCCGTATTTCTTTTTTGCCCATTAGAATGGAAAAGTTAACTTCAAAAAGAAATCCTATAGCCTACAGTTAACCTTGAAACCAATTGAAAAACAAAAACAAAGACAATTATATCATTTTGGAAGAAGAAAAAAAGTCATCCATCATTGTACAAATTGTGCCAAAGATTGATCGTTGAAGGTTCCAGAGAGGTTAGATTGCTATTATTAAGTATGTGCTACAGCCTGTTTGCTGCCAAGGTGATGTGGAAGAGATTCTTGGATTGGAAGTAAGTTTTTCCAGTATTTTCCTCCATTTTTTATACTATGATTTCTCTTGTTTTGTTACTTTATTGATTCATTAGGTGTTCTTCTATATCTAACTTAGTTGTGACATTTTTTTCCATTTGTTTGGAATGTGCTGTCTTCTCAACTTTTAGCCACAAAGATCACTATTTAAATGACTGTAATAACTATTTCATGTGAAGTGTGATGTTAGACAGTTACATGCTTTTCAATTATTTAAATTCATAAAATATGATTATGATGATTTAAATTACACATCTGGAATATTGGGAAAGAATTATGATGGATTTCATTATGAATGATTAGTGTATACTTTAATTCTATTAATGATTAATTATCAAGGATGATGGTATATGATCCTTCTTTGTCAGTGAATGTAGGAGAAGATCCATCCCATGAGCAGGGGGAAAGTATCATCAGCACAAGGAAATGTGAACATACAAAGAAGGTCAAGAATACTATCTAAGCTAGAACCATAGCTATTTAACCAATCATCAGGTCTGGGCATCGAGTCACCTGAGATATGTCTTGACAGTTGCCATCCCTTTCTGATATTAGTTAAGAATTTTGGATTTATAATTAATTTAATTTCATTGGACCCTTCTTGTCAATTTCAAGGAACAACCATGGTGATATTTTCTATTTCTTTCTTCAGGCTATATATATATAGACTAAAAGTATATGAAATGTATATAAATTAAATTAAATGTAAATAAGTATTGACAATCATTGAGAAGATAAGTACACAAGATTAAAGTTGACACAAAGATGATAATGCATGTAGGCATTTAACACACACGAAATTGATGTTTTCATGTATGCTATATACATATATGTACTTAGAGTGTTATTTGTGTTCCCTGCTCTTGTGCAGCATGATGCTTCATTGTTACCGACTCTCATTATTAACTTTTTGGCTCACATTTGAATTGCAGAGGTAAGTTGGGTTAGGTGGCAAGAAAACTCCTCTTGCCACCATGGATAAGGAGTTACTCCTAAGCCTTCGACCCGTTTTCTTCTTGCTGGCTAGTTTATTTAGGGAACATTCTTCACTTGATCAGGGGGTTCTGGAATTTTACCCTTTTTAAATGAGTTCATGGTAATGATTCTGCATTTTGTGATTGGCATTTTCTTTTGAGCTTTATTCTTCCAATTGAGAGAAGGATCTCCATAGCATTGTCTGCTGCATTTCAATTCAGTTGGGCATCAATCTTTGGATTGCAGGCACGGAACTGCTCTTCTTATCATCGTTTTTCTGTTCATATGCATTGTATTTCTATAATAGAAAAGGAATCATTCGACCACATGTATTTATAGGTTCATGATAAAGGAAGGATTGCTCAACCATCTGCATTCATATTTTTACTATGTCAAAGAAAGATCATTCAATCATATGCAGAAAAGGATTGTTTGGAATTTGAACTTGATCTGTTTGCAGTATGCATTGCACGAATTAGCTAATAATTTAAAAGCTCAAGTTCTTAATTCCATCAGATTGAACCAATATTTTTCATAATATTTGCATGATTACTTTTATGTGTTATTAAGTATGTGATAATACAAATATATTTTGTTGTATAATGCATCTGTATTAGTTTTATCTGTTATTTGATTGAAATCAAACAAGCAGTTTATCATCTTCCCTAAGTAAAGAATTATCTGCATAGGAGAAGATCCCACATGAAACATAGAATCTTGGCATGATATTCAAACCTTTCTTGAGGTTGTGTTTGTACTTCAATCTGGGTTTGATGAATCTGAACATATTTTTACAACAGTGGTAACTGAACTATCATGAGTCTTGCACCAATCCTGCCCTTACAACTTGAAATCCTTGGGACTGCAAATCTTCAGGACAGCAAACTACCAACTGATTACTTGTCCACTTCAATCATATAAATAATGTGGGTAGGATAGTGTGCAATGGCCATTTTAAGAAAATCTGATTACATATGAACAATGAGACCATCAAGATGTGAATATCCGATAAAGAGGCCTCGTTGACTCTTAATGAATCTGGTGGTGACATTGTCTGCACAGAGAAATGTGCTTGTACCTTAAAACCTTGGCCAAGCTGGTACTATACTACGGCAGTAACAATCAATCACTAGAATCAATAGGGTAATGTCCATAGCTAGAAAAATCACCCTGATAGAGAAAGATGTCAATAGGTTAGTTGGCTAAGGTAGTTGTGGGTTCTAATGTCCTTGGGAATGGTCGGCCACTTCAGTGTAAAAGTTGTGCAGATGACTGTTAGGTCACAATCGTAAAATCAAAGGTTGGATGGCAAAAACTACGATGATACTCATTTTCCCTATGGAGCTCAGAAGCTAAAGAAGTACAGTGGATATTTAATCAACAAGTTCGGGTTCTATGTATCATTCTTTGGTAATATTTTTGCTGTTTACATTCATAACAATCCAATGAAAGTTAATGTTACTTTTCTTATTGAATGTCTCATACAATTATAGTAACGGACTAAATTAAGTTAAAATCAGATTCATGTGAAATAGAATTTCTTATTCAATGTTCATGTTCAAAGCAAATGGAAGGCAGTTATTTCAGTTATGTTAAAGCATATTTCCTTTCCTCGTAAGAAATATTTATTTTCGTAAATATTTTAGGATAGTATAGTTGGTACATTACATGGGAGTGTGTTAACATAGTATAGCAAAGTCCAAGCAGTGGAGAATATATAGGTTTGCAACAGATGTGCTGTAAAATATGCAAGAGCGTACAATCAGGTAAAACCCGATTACTGTGGTATCTTAGCTGGGGCATCAATATTTTCCTAGTCAAAATGTAAAGAAAAAATTAACAAACTCCAAGAAGGTACAAGTGCCAGGGTTTTGAGGTGGTGTACAAGAGCTTATTGACAAACGAAGTTGAAACTTAAATAAGAATAATTGCAGCCCATCAAGTATTTGTCGAAAGAGCCAAAAGTTTATCATTCTAAAATCTAATTGTTGAACGATATGAAAATTACACCTTGATAAATGTGATTATGGTGTCTTTGAGAATGTTTTCGATGCCGACGATTGTTGTAAGGCATAAGTGAAGGATATATTATTTATTGCTAGCATCATAGTTCACAAACTAGACTTGAAGACTACTTGGCAAGCAAACTGTTTTCATCATCTGATATGAAGACTACCTAGCAAAAAACTCAACAAAACTTCACAACTTACAAAAACATTTTGTTTGTTGGAAAAAAAATTAATTTTATGCAAAATACAACAGAACATATCAAATGAGTTTGGTGGGGGTTTGTGTTCAAAATCATGTTTAGAGCCAAGAGGCAATACCCTTGCAAAGGTCTAACTGCCACATTCCAAACAAATTCAAAGGGCAACGCACCTTGGGGGGGTATAGGGGCAACAAACAAGGAAGAGTTGAGGGATGGAACCTTACCACTATGCCCAAATATAGTGGGCAACATACAAGGAAAGAAAGCTTACAAAGCCAACAAAAAAAACCTTGATGAGTGTTTAAAACTTTAACCACATAATCTTGATGCATTGTGAGCAAGACAAGAGGAAAAAATCACAAACTTTTCATATGTATTAACAAAATTTTCCACTTAACGAGTAAACCATATGAACACTCACTAAGCAAAAACAGCCTGCAAGTACTCAGTAACTCACCTAGTTGACTTACTATAGCTAATATCCTCATGTGGGCTATTGAGGAAGAGGCGCCTCTTTAATATCATCCAAGTCATAACAGGAAATAAAAAAGTATGAGATGGCCGGCTTGTTAGATGAGACATGTTATATGCACATCTTTCATACACTTACATTTTGCCCATTTGCTCAACCTTGTGTTTCGAAAGATTTGAATTTCGTTGGTCCAAATATATAAATGTTAAGGCCAAAAATATCCCAATGTTCATCACCAGCCACTAAAATTCATAGTCCATATTCAAATCATTCTTCAAGTTCGAGCTACACAAGTTAGTGAAACAATAGAATTTTATTTTTCAAGAATGAATTTATCTTACTTTCTAATTTTATTGATTTTGGTTTCCAAATAAGTTGCTAAAATCAAATTTGCTGTTAAGTATATAACCAGATAACCTACAGGTCTGAAAGTGCAGACTGCACTTGATCTTCTTACCCTAATATATCATAAGGTTGGCATTAGATTATATACTTCCCTTGTGAGCCGGCGACTTCTCAAGGAGTAATTTGATAATCTTTAACTAATCTAACCCATTGTGTTAGTTAGTAATTATTATGTTTATCTTGCAGATCGCTGACTTCTAGGGAGATTATAAATGCTAACTTAGGAAGGGACATGTCCCTTTTAGGGACATGCCTTTTACCAAGGATATTTAGGGAGGTCATTGTTGTAGTTTTGAGGACACACAATTACAATTCAGTCTGCTCCTTCAAGCAACAATATCCAGCGATTATATTGCAGAGTTACAACTAATTCAGATCAGAATAAAGTTGATCATTCCTCCTTACATCAGAACTAAAGAAGCTTATTATTCACCAATAAAAGATTGACTACAAGTCTGATCAAAGATCATAGAATTAGCAGAAACTTTACATGGTATCAGAGCTCTAGTAGTTGAACCTAGGCTCTACAAAATTCAGTTATCAGACTTCATATATATCCAGCAACTATCTTCTATCTTCAATGGCACAAACAATCAGACCCGAGGACAGGTTTGATGGGAAAGAACATTTTGATGCCTAGAAATTCAGAATCATGATGATTCTTAAAGAGAATGATGTAAGACAATTTGTTGATGGAGCATCCAAACAACCTCCAGTTGAACCTCATAAATCTATCTGGAGCAAAGGAAATAGAAAAGCCATTCAAATCATGTCAGATGGAGTAAAAAATGATATCGTACCCATGCTTACAAAACATCAAACTGCATTTGATATGATAAAAACATTACAAAATGCATATGAGGTCAACAATGCAACTACAATTCTCGCATTGAAAAGGCAACTAAATCACATTTAGATAAAGAAAGGAGAATCAATGAATTCTTATTTCCTAAGGGTTGCCAGCATTAGAGATGAACTGTCAAGTATAGGAACCATTATTAGTGACACAGAATTAACACTAATGGCCATAGATGGATTACCAGATTCATGGGAGACTTTTGCACAAGGAATAAGTGCTAGAGATAATCTTCCTGACTTCAACAGACTTAAGAACGATTGTTTGCAAGAAAAATCCAAAAAGCTAAAGAAAGGAGGGAAACTATAAACAAAAGATGAAGAACTTCACATTCTTAATACAGACTCCTATAAGGGCAAGAAGAAGCATTTCAAAAAGAATAAGGGAAATCAAAAGAATGGGAAACCTAAGAAAGATCTATCTAAAATAAAGTGTTTCAAATGTGAAAAATTTGGACACTACAAATCAAATTGTCCTAAAAATTCTAAACAACAAGCAAACTGTACAAATGTTACTAGGGAAGAAGATACCTATGATACTGAGAATCATGTATTGTACTCCTCATTATCAAATGAAATTTCAAGTAAAGCATGGGTAATTGATAGTGGATCTTCTAAACATATAACGGGATACAAAGAAACACTAGACTCCTTATCAAAGAAGGTTAACTATGAAGTTACCACTAGTAGTAGCTCAACACATTCCGTTGAAGGAATTGGAAATTGCACCTTGAAACTCAAATTAGGAAATACTCTTCTTCTCAAAGGTGTGCTCTACGTACCAGGAATTAAAAGAAATCTAATCTCAATTATAGCGCTTGAAGATGATGCGCATAATGTTGCATTCATGGATGGCAAAGTATTAACTTGGGCAAAGAATTCCTCAATCAAGAAAGCGAAGTTGATTGGCCAGAGAAAATGATACTTGTATCAATTGAATACAGAATCTAGTCGACCTGTTCAAGCCTTAGTTCATGAAGCTACAGACATAAATGAAATATGGCACAGAAGATTAGGACATCTAAATTCCAAAAACTTATCAACTATAGAGAAGATGGTTATTGGATTACCTAAACTAAATAAAGACCACTCAAACATATATGCAAAGGGTGCGCTCTGGGTAAGAACACTAGAAGTCCATTTCATGATAGTACTAGGAAAACAAATAATGTTTTGGAATTAATTCATTCAGATTTATGTGGACCTATGTATGTTCCTTCTCTTGGAGGATTCCGGTATTATATTTTGTTCATAGATTACTTCTCTAGGAAAACATGGATTTACTTCGTAAAATGCAAAGAATCAGAAGAAATCTTAAAGAGGTTTAAAGAATTCAAAACATTAACTAAAAATCTTTTAGGGCATAAAATTAAAACCCTTAGAACTGATAACGGAGGGGAATATACCTCAGACTTGTTTAAAAGGTTTTATAAAGAATCAGGGATTAAGAGGGAGTACACTGTTCCTTATAATCCAGAACAAAATGGGGTAGCAAAAAGAAAGAATAGGACAATTATGGAAGCTGCTAGAGCTATGATTTTTTATCAAAATCTAGAATATTATCTTTGGGCAAAAGCCTCTTGTACTGTTGACTATATTCAGAACAGAAGCCTTCACTCTTACCTTAAAGATAAAACTCCTGAAGAAGTATTCACTAAGGTCAAACCCAATATAAGTCATCTTAGGATTTTTGGATAACCTGTATATATCCATGTTCCAAAATAAAAGAGAACCAAGTTGGAACCCTCTCGAAGGAAAGGTATTTTTGTAGGATATAGCAAAACATCTAAAGCATATAGGATTTTCATACCTAGATATAAAAGTATTGAACTGAGTAGGTATGTAATTTTTGAAGAAGATCTTGCTTTCAAAAGAGCCCTAAATTCTGAAGAACCTTCTCCTTTATCTAGTTCTGAAAGAAATAGTGAATCTAGGTCCCAGAGGGAGAACTTAGAAGAAAATGAAGATGAAATTCAAAATCTGAATCTTGAAGAAACTCAAAATTCAAAGAAAAGACCACTTTGGGCCATTAAAACAATCGAGGCAGCTCAAGACTTTGTTGCACCTTCCAAAACAATCAAAGAAAGCAAAAGGCCTAAAAGATTCTCTAGTTATACAACAAACATGAGTGATTTATCCAAAACAAAACCAACCAATCCTTCTAATGCTATTAAACATATAGCTTGGAAAGAAGCTATGACAGAAGAATACCAATCTATTATGAAAAATGATGTTTGGGAAATTGTTCCTAAACCATTGTTCCTAGACCTAAAGGAAAACTTGTTGTTCCTTCCAAATGGATATTTAAAATAAAGCATGTTGCTGACAGTAGCATTGAAAAGTATAAAGCTAAATTTGTAGCTAGAGGATTTTCTCAGAAGGAAGGGATTGATTATGAAGAAACCTTTGCTCCTGTTGCCAGATATACCTCCATAAGTGCAGTCTTAGCAATTGCAGCATCGAAGGGATGGAAAGTACAATAGCTAGATGTAAAAACAACATTCCTAAATGGAAAGATTACAGAAGGAGTATATCTGGAGCAACATGAAGGATTTGAAACTCATGATCCTAACGCTTTTGTTTGCAGGCTAAAGAAAGCTCTCTATGGTCTTAAACAAGCTCCCAGGGCCTGGTATGCAAGAATTGATAAGTATCTCACTAGCTTAGGATTCTCCAAGAATGAAGCCAATCCAAATTTATATTATAAAAGAGATAAAGATGATATGGTAATTCTGATGTTGTATGTTGATGATTTACTAATAACAGGTGATGATCATCTCATAGATCAGTGCAAGAAAGATCTAACTTGAGAATTCGAGACGAAAGATTTGGGACTCCTTCATTACTTCCTAGGATTGGAAGTACAACAGAATTCTGATAGTATCATACTTAATCAAGGGAAGTATATATCAAATATTTTGAAGAGATTTGGAATGTGGAATTGCAAGCCTATGTCTTTTCCAATGGAGACTAATCTACATAAACTTAAGGAAGCAGCAGCAGAATCACCTTCCATAGATCCTACTCCCTACAGACAAATGATTTGGTCTCTTCTGTACTTAGTAAATACAAGACCGGATATTTGCTATGCTGTTAATGCCTTCAGCCAGTTTATGTGTGAGCCAAAGGAGATTCACCTAGTTGCAGTTAAGCACATTATGAAATACTTACAAGGCACTCTTAATTTTGGACTCAAATATGATAAGGTTGCTTTAGATTTGCATGGATTCATTGACTCAGATTGGGGTGGAAGTGTTAAAGACAAAAAAAGTACTTTCGAATGTTGTTTCAGTTTAGGATCAGCTATGATATCTTGGATATGCAGAAAGCAGTCTTTAGTAGCTCAAAGCTCCACAAAAGCCCAATACATTGTAGCAACGATGGCCTCTCGAGAAGCAGTCTCACTAAAGAAGTTACTTGTAGGATTATTTGGGCAAGCCATGAATCCTATGATTATTCATTATGATAATCAAAGTTCCATCAAGCTTTCGGTGAATCCAGTTTTCCATGACAGGTCCAAGCATATTGAAATTCCTTGTCATTATGTAAGAGATATGGTAGATAGGAATTTTGTAAAATTAAAATACATTTGCACTACAGATCAGACAACAAACATACTCACCAAACCTCTATCTAGAGTGAATATAGAACACCTCAGGAGAAGACTTGGTATGGTTAAGTTGTAATCCATTTGTACTCTTTTTATTATTAATAAAATAGTTTTATTTTATTTTGTCGGGCTATTCACTGTTATGGGCTCCACCATTTGTACTCATTATTTAAAGAGGTGACAAATCTTTGAGATAATAAACACTTGTATAAAAGACATTATAAGAGATGACAATATTTTGATAATGTGCTATACAGTAGAGTTCTACTATAAGATCTAAATGAGTTTTAGATCATACTGTGATGTTGACATTGCTATGTCTATGAGTCACAATTTGGATAAAGGAAGAATTTTAGTATTCTCTGGGTTTATCCTATATTCTGGTAAATCTTAAACTCAAGATCTTGTTGTGATATAGAAATACTAGTTTCTATGAGTCACAACTTGGATAAATGAAGAAGAGTAAGGGAGATGAAGGGGTAAGTGTGAAAAAGGAGAGTCTGAAGCAAGACACACCTCAGAAAATGCTGAGGAAATTAACGAGTCTGAGAATTCAAACAAAAATGATGAAATGAATGTGGAGAATGAGGAGAATATGGATATGGGGGACTTTAGTTCAAACCTAGAGGATTACCCTAGTAGCAAAGGTGAGCCTGGAAAGGACGAAGCAGAGGAAAGTTATGACAAAAATATAGATCGAAAAATGTTGGAGAAGAGGATAAAAACCAGAGTGAGCAACCCCAGAAAGCTAGGGAGGAAAATTTGGAGGAAGATACCGGGAAGGAGAAGGATGACCTCACTAGTAAGGGTGCTACGAGTGTGGAGGAAGATACCGGGAAGGAGAAGGATGACTCAACTGGTAAGGGTGCAACACTGCCAAGCTTAAGGCAGACTCCTCTCCCCAAGGTAATTCCTGGATGTACAATAAGTTAATGAATATGAAAAAAAAGAATGGGAAAAATGTAGCAGGACTAGAAAACTAATCGGGCTAAGATCATTCAGTTGGAAGTTCAAGTTGGCAATATCCTGGAGAAGTTAAAGGAATATGAACATGAGCTCCGTCTTTTGATCAACGAGAGTGGTAACAAGATGGAACAGGTCACTTCAAGCATATATGCGGCTATTGCTAGCGTAGGCAAGAGAAATAATGAGGAAATCATGTCTCCTAGCGGGCCAAGCAAAAGAACAAGACAGAGTTCAAGGAAGAAGGCGGTTGAGGCAACTGGGGGATCTGTCGTTGACATTATCCAAAACACTGCAGAGGCGGGCAAGGAGGTGGTGAAAATGATCAAGGAGTTGCAATAGCTGTTGGTGGTGGTTCTGGTAACTAGTCTCTGGTTTGGGTTTCTTAACTGGTTTTGTTCCTTTTGTTTAAACTCTAAGTTCCAGGTCCTTGTAAAACCAAGTTTCGTTTACTGGTCCTTTTTTCTGGTTTCAGGTCCCTGTAAAACTTGGTTTTGTAACTTTCATACTGCAGGTTTCAGGTCCTTGTAAAACCTTGTTGTGCTTATTTGAATATCTTTTGTTTTTCTGTAAAGAGTTTTGGGTCCCTTCAAAACCTATTTTTACCTTAATCTAAAACTTGGATAAATGATGAAATTAAATTACTCTTCAGATTTATCCTGTATATTATCACCAGTGGCAGTGATTTGTCATATCACAGGTTTAGTAATATGACATTGTATCATGTGTTCTATGATACCACATACTAAGAAGATTCAGATAGATATAGAGTATTAATTCTTGCTTATTTATCTGTATTAATGTTGCTATATATCATATCTCTCTGTATGATTATCAGATTAAGAGGGAGTGTTAAGTATATAACCAAATAACCTACAGGTCTGAAAGTGCAGACCGCACTTGATCTTCTTACCCTAATATATCATAAGGTTGGCATTAGATTATATACTTCCCTTGTGAACCGGTGACTTCTCAAGGAGTAATTTGATTCTTTAACTAATATAACACATTGTGTGTGTTAGTAATTATTATGTTTATCTTGCAGATCGCCGACTTCTAGGGAGATTATTAATGCTAACTTAGGAAAGGACATGTCCCTTTGAGGGTCATGCCCTTTACCAAGGATATTTACACACAATTACAATTCAGTCTCCTCCTTCAAGCAACAATATCCAACGATTATATTGCAGGGTTACAACTAATTCAGATCAGAATACAGTTGATCATTCCTCCATACATCAGAACTAAAGAAGGTTATTATTCGCCAATAAAAGATTGACTACAAGTCTGATCAAATATCACAGAATTAGCAGAAACTTTACATTTACCTCCAACACAAACATCATGAGATGCTTGTTAAGGTGCAAAGAACATATTCTAGCATATATCCATCAACTAACTTTGGTTAATATGAAAGCAGTTCCTAATAGACCAAAAAACATTACGCAAATGACCTAAGATGACAATTAATGGAGTTCCGTGAGATATCCCCTCAGTTTCACCAAATCCATCATGATCATGATCTGCTGTACTAACGAGGATAAATTGTGCTTAATAGAGGTATATGATGGCATAAATTTTGATCATCAAGAAGATAAAGATGCATATACAAGTGCACACCAATCTTGTTGAGAAACTGAACAAAACAACTCCTACTCGCACCTTCTTGTCTTGCATTGGCTTTGATATAATACAGCATTGAGATCCCTTGTTGGGAGTTGCACAATGCAAAGATGGGAAGTTGACAAAAGGATACAAACTAGCATATGCTAGACTTCTTCCTAGTCCTAATTTAGCATATATTATTGCAAATGAGTTTGCTGATTTTGTACACTTCAATAGTTAACATATTTTTGCTTCAATTAATGGTAACTTTAGGATCGCTGAAAATGCAATAGCACTGCCTGTATTTTTTATGTGTTTTTCAAAGGCAGCGATCTCTCTTGTATTTATATTGAGGGTGAGCCAAGGAGAGAAATGCCCCTTCATAAGACATGTCTATTCATTATTTTGTGATTAATATAAAGACAATTATTTATGACTCTGTGTGTGTGTGTGTGTGTGTGCACACATAATATATCTTGGATCATTTATTAATTTCTTCAGCATTACATAATAGTAATTATATGTGTGTGTGTGTGTGTGTGTGTTCAATAGTTTTGTCTCATAGAATTTATCCAACAGAAGCTACAAAAACATCAACACTCTCTCTTAGCTAGGGAGGATAAACACATGATTTTATATTACCTCAATGTAATATAGAAAATGGCATGCTTATGGATATCTTTGATAAGAAGATATACACTATAATGATATCATCTCATGATATCAAAAGTAATGGCCTTAGAATATCAAGTAGTATGATATTCACAAAGTACTCAAATGTTCATAAGGTATGTGCACACGGATCACTCTATAATACTTACCATAGGAACATTAAAATCATGGCTTGTCCATGGATATTAAATCCACCATTATATCTATACAATACAACTCATAGATATCTATGTGATGATATCTAAGTTGAATGACTCACAAGATATAATCTATCATGATCTACTTAGATATCAACCATATAACGTCCATCATGATAGAAGGTTAGACTATTGTAAGATTGTCACCTTACTATAGTAACCATAAACAAACGCCAATGAAAGATCATCACCTTTCATGATGTTTCCACAAAGTCGTATACTAACTCCCATCACATCCACCATGAACATTTCCAGAGGTTGGAACAAAAGCTTTCAACTCAAACTTCTCTCTTGCAAACAAGCATGCATTATAGTACATCACAGGTAGTCACCGATGTTGAGTCTACTTAGGTTAATAACTCCAAACTTGTCTTCAATAATGTATAGACTTAACTTTCGCACAAGGATGGAACTTCATCTCATGAATCATAGTCCTCTAATTGTTACAATTTTCCTGACCACTGGAGAATCTATCTTCACATGGTCTACTCCCTCTGAATCAATATGATCAAGATACTTAAAAGTCAATTGGAAATCCTCAATTTGCTCCCTTTTTCACAAGAGCATACCTTGATTCATTGTAACATGAGTGAATGTTCTACACTAGAGCTTTATCTCCAAGTTTGGTTACATTAGACATTCATGCTAAAGTGGCTCCCTTTTAAAGCTCCAAGTTCATGCATCAACCTCTCGACTTCCAAGTTTACCCCTGACGGATGTGCCAGACTCCCTCTTATTATAGGAGGATATTCATAATTCTAATCATAGAAAATATCTTATTTCCAATAGCCTCATTTCATCTAGCATAAACATCAAATAACTTCTTTGGAGCTGTGTCATAAGATTGAGTCCTGCACAATATTTGATAGCAAGCCTAATGTGTAATTTTTTTTCTATCAAAGTCGTGTACTTAATGTCATTTTTTTTGTCCTTGTAGATTGCTCAAAGATGTTTCTAGGGCTAAAGATGTGGTTGATGAACAAAAAATATAATGGAAACAGTATGCTTGCACCATACTTTCAAATGGATGGACGAATGGAAGAAATCGTGCCATCATCAATTTTTTAGTTTCTTGCAAGTATCAAAAATTCTTTCTTAAATCCTTGGATGCCTCCAACAAGGTAAAGATGGTTGAACAATGTTGTGATGAAGGTTGGGGCTCAAAATGTGGCGCCAATAAATAACCGACGTTGAATCGACATATGTGGCAATGGGTAGGATCTTACAAGAAAAATATAGAAGACTCTTTTGGTCTCCTTGTGCAATGCATGTTATTGACCTTCTTTTGGAGGACATAGGGAAATTGGATTGGATGAAATAGGTTGTATAGGATGCAAGGAAGCTAACAGAATATTTCGACAATCACCCTTGGGTCCTTCACTAGATGAGAGACTTCACCCATGAGAATGAGTTGATTAGACCCGAGGTCACAAGGTTTGCAATGATTTTCTTAATGTTGCAAAGCGTTTTTTATATAAACTCTTTGAGGCAAATGTTTGTGATCCACCATGGCTAGAGTCAAGTTATTCAAAGAAGCCCAATGGACAGAGTGTTGTGCGCATTGTCTTTGACAACCACTTTTTTTATCTAGCTACAAAAATTGTGGAGGTAACTTGGAAACTTCGAAGTTGAATTTTTAAATTCTTTTTGTATTCAATAATCAACTCTTTCATTTTTAAATTCTTTTTGTATTCAATAATCAACTCTTTCATTTTTAAATTCTTTTTGTATTCAATAATCAACTCTTTCATTATTTATTTATAATTCTCCTCTCTGATTAATGATAATCATTTTCTACATTTCAATTGTAGGTGGCAAAGCCTTTGGTTAAAGTTTTTCGCTTGGTAGATGGGTAACAAACCCCAATGGAGTCCCTTTATAAGGCCATGGATAGGGCCAAAGAGGTTGTAAGAAATCAATAAAAGGGGAACAACCTAAAATTTGAGCCCATATGGGAAATTATTGATAGGTGGAGCAATTGGTATTTCCTCAACCCTCATTTTCGCTTCTCTCCATCATACGGGGATCCCAATGGAGAGTTCATGAAGGGCTTCAATTAATTCATGCACAAGATGGTACCTGGCATCGAGAGACCTCATTATGGCTGAGATGGAAGTGTATCAAAATGCAACGAACAAGCTAATCTCCTCAGATGTGGCAAAGAGAGGCAGAAATGTTTGAATCCCAAGTACAACATTTGGAATTTGGAGTCTTTCACATGCATGATAAGAAGACAAATGCTAAGCTACAAAAAATTGTTCTCACCTTGCTTTCTAACTAATTAATATTTATCTTGCAAATGCTTGTGGGTGAAATTGAGGTGGAAATGTGCCAATCTGCAAAAACTTGCGCTTTGCATCTTATCTCAGCCATGCAGCTCATCCAATTGTGAGCGTAATTAGAGGTTATTCAAATTCATACAAAGAAGAGGAACAAGTTGGCACAAAAACACCTAACCTTAAGTTGTGCATAAGAAAGGTAGAGTCATCACCAGCTAAGCCAATTGATCTGAATGACATAGATTCTTATGGTGATTGTACAACACAGGAGTAGCCTCCATTGTTCATACAGAATGACATATATGATTTGGAGAGGCAGGCTATAGAGGAGGGTGGTTTTGCAAAGGGACTTGATGACATTCAAGAGGAGGGTAGTGAGAGTGAGGACAGTGACAGTGAGGATTCAGATGATGAGAAGTCATTGCTAGCGCCCGCACTAAGCAACAATACCAGCACCAACACCAACACAGAAGAATGCTAGGGCTAGAGCCACTATACCCCCTCCCTCTCCCATAGTTTTTACTAGAACCACTAGGAAGGGAAAAACGAAGATGTAGACTAGTTGCATATTGTTCTTGGCATTTGCATTTGCTTATCTTTACAAAGACAATTTGCTAATTGTAGGTTGCTTCAAAGTTCACTGTCTCTGATTACATCAGCATTTCACATAAGGATGTGATTTTGTTATTTATTGCATTTATGTATATCTAGATCAGCCTGTTTGGCTTGTTTACTCTTTTAATAACTCATTAGACACATCTACTTATTAAATTTTACAAAAAAAAAGCATTTTTTATTAAATTTAAGTCATTTTAAAAATTCTCTACATTTTCCTGAGAAGTTGCCGATTTATCTCCTATATTTGACGAGTAAACTTTTTTTTTGTCTTCCCAATAGGTGAGAAAGAATGAAATTTGAACTACACTCTCTGTTGTCGAGAAGGCCATATGCGAATGTAGGCACAAAAATGGTGTGTGCCATGGGGTGCAATGTAGGAACCTGTAAAGGGCATTGCTCCTTGACCCCAATGGGAGAGTTTACCCCAAACCCCCATTATTTTGAAATACACTATAACTTTGTGTTTGCACACTATGAGTCAGTATCTACACTCTTGTCATTAGCCTTTATTCATGAGCCGATAAAGATATATTTTACTCTTGTACTTGGTATAAACTACCATCTTTATTTTATTCCATGTATGTAACATATCAGATATACCAGTAAACAATGTGGGTTCTTTGTAATATCTGAATTATGGCTCTTATTTCTCTGAATAAATGAATAAAAATTGGTTTTAGTTTTTATTTGTAAAACTACAATTTTCTTCTTTGTTGAGTCCTAGCCAAGCTTTTTTTGTGTCCCACGTTCAAGTCTATTTCAGGCTAACAAGTCCATGGTGAGAAGAACTTTTCAAACTATGTCTGCAACAATAGTAGCTCCTTTCTCTCCTTTGGTTCAAACAGAACTCTCCCCATTGTGTATTCCAACAACCATCATTCTCATAAGCAATAACACATTAGGTTGCATACTCTCCAATGGAATATCCTTTTTCTTACTTGTCCCTCCAAACACAATCTAATTACCTCAGCCTTCTCTACTAGAGTTGCAGCCTTAAAACCTTTTACCCCTTGTCCACCTATCCAAAAACTATGAGAATAAACTCTAATATAGCTGCCCCTAGAACCTTTGTTGCACTAATGACACAGCCACACCCTAGTCTCTCTCAAATTTTATTTCTAATCTTTGTCTATTCATGTTGCGTAAGTTGGAGTTAAATGGATCTTTTGCAAGATTTTTGAGAAGTTTGGAAGGACATTCGAATGGACTAGTTGAGCTTGTTGGCCTTGCTACACTCCACTCTCAAAAGAACCATACTGGAAATCATACTCTGATGACTTCAAGTTCTAGTTCTTTGTTGCAACTGAACTTTAATCTCGCTCTTAATACACCCATCACCTCTCGTTTTTTTTTATAAGAACTTGCAACACAAATGCAAGTTCAAACAGAGGAGACCAATAAACAAATACCTTCTTCCCCACACATTTGAAAATATATGCCTCTTACAGTACTATCATCAGAGATTACAAGACAAGCATGGATGCACTACAAAATAGCATAAATTATTGATACAATTGTTAAGCAACCTATATTCTCGATACACTGCATGATGGTTATTAAAAGACCTCTAAAATATCATTCAGAGTAGTGGATGGTGCAGAAGATGTCTACAGGTTAACTTTTTACAAAATCTGAATAGAACTTATAATGCTTTGAGCATTACAGACCATGTATGGAATTTAGAGTTTTCAAGTAAAGAATAAAGAATATCCATCAACCTCAAACATACACTCCAAATTCAGAAAATTGCAAATAGTTTGAAGGCTAGAGTGAGAAGGAGCTTAAGGAAAAAACATACTGGATAACATTTTTTATTGTATTTTTTTGAATTCTGTGCTTTTTCATTGAAGAAATTGAACCATCATGCTGATAAGCTCTCAACAGAGACTGCTTCGTATCATCATCAATGCAGCTATTCCCTCCAGCAGTATAGTGTGACACCTTGTATGTGCCAGTATCACAATGCAAACTCGAGCTGGGAGCCACAATATTTGTAACTTCAGCATAAGGTGATCCTATTTGACATGTGCTAATATCAACATTCTTAGGAACAATTCCTCCCTGAATTGGCTGTTCTCCATGCCCAGTTCCTAGACTAAGATTAAGATGCACCGGTGCTACTCCACTTCCACTGGCAGTTATTTCTGTCAAATCAGAGCTTTTGAAACTATCTTAGAGAATATAATACATTAATAAATACTCCAGATTAAATGGAAAGTGAATAAATAACCACAACTGCAACTAGTTCTCTGTTCTAGACCTGCTCTCATAAGTAACTTCTGAAGCACCGTCGTGTCAGGAAAATTCACAAAACTGTGTTGCAAAAGCTCAAATCTTTCTACGGAAGTCATCCTCTGAAACCCAAATGCATTCTCCCATGCATTCTTTAGTTCAGGAATTGCTGGCAAAATAAGCCTCTCAACCCCTAAGGAATGAAGAAGCTGATACCAAGTATGTGTTATTGATTTATATGTAGAAAGACATACATATACAACAAAAAGTTCTTGAACAATCAAACAACAGAAACTTGCACTTCCCAACCTCCAAAGTTCGATGACAGTACCTTTTCTAGTTCTTTGACAAGAAGACGACACATTCCTTTGCGACGGTATTTGATGCGTGTACCAATAAGAGGCATTTCTGCAACCCTTCGTCCATGAATCCTATAAAAAGAATAGGGGGTATCCAACAATAAAATAAAAAAATTAACCACCCCTTTCAGCACTACACATCAACGAAAAAAATGTAAACAAGAATCAATGACTAAATACGAGAAAAATAATATAGATTCAAAAGTGACCTGTATCATCTGATCCGGAAAATCAAATGAAAAATAAAATACCTCACAGTAGCTACAGAAATAAGTTCATCTCCTTTTTCCAGAATCATTGTATAGAAACCTCGAAAGTTCAACAAATTTCGATCACATCTGAACATGAAACATTACCAGGTAAAACAATTTGGAATTTTAGATGTAGTTTTTATTGTCATTTAAATTACAACCTGAAACCAAAGAAAAGTAAAAGATCTTACTGCATGTAGTTTTTAGCTTTGACACAATATTTTTCTAATCCAACAAACAAATATGCAGCTGTCTCCTTTATAATTACCCCATCACTGACTGATTAAAATAGAATATAAATGTGACATGCAAAATAACCTGATGAGATCTCCCATAAATTCTGAAAATAAAAATAATCTTACTCAAACAAGGACTATGGTAAAACCCACAAGAAGCATAGAACCTCCATAATTTAGCAACTTCATGTTTATCAAGAAAAAAAACACTAAAAGACAAATCCATGAGTGCAGTAAGATTACATGAAATGTGAAGAATGAAAATCTCAGAAGTTGTAGTCATATTATTTCTTTTCCAAAAAACAAATCACTAAGTTTCGATTTCATCTTATATGCAGAAAAAATAGTATCAGTTCTTTCATTCACAACTTCAAATATATAAGACTAAAAAACTGAAAGTACAAATTCACAGATCAAATATTTATAGATTTTATTTCAAATTGCAATGAGAAAGCAATAAGTTATAACCTAATAAGAACACTTAGACCTAAGTGTCATATCAAGAAAGATTGAGAAATTTAATTAATGAGAAAAAGTTGTGTTGCTGGAGCAGTGACCAAGACAGAAAAGGCAACTTTCACAGAACAGCAGGGAAGACAACTAGAACATTGAACAGCCATCTGAGTAGTAAATGAGTAGGATCAGAAATTAAGTGTGTTCTCTACTGTGGCATTCTCTGATCATTTATTGCAGTTTAAACATTATTCCAGACAATGAAGCAAGCCTCCTCTTCATAAACTTCCAGCCGTGGTCCAACTTATAGTTATCGGCAACTTATGGCCGAGAGCAAAAAAAATATCGGCAAATATTGGAGATAAGTTGGGAACTTATCGGGAAAACATCAAGAACTTAAAATTTGCTAAAGCATTGAAAGGTGGAATTTGTAAAGGCATATTGGGCTGAATGTTGTGAAAAATAGGCATAGGAGGCCTAGGAGCAACCTTACCTGCCTGAATGAGACTATTTCCTACCCTTACCGCTATAGCAAATGCTTGAGGTAATGAAGTACCTCCCATACACTGAATCATGTCAGAAATGTCGTCATTCAAATTTTTCAGGTAATACAAAAAGGCATGATCAGCACTTGGCCTTATGGCAGCAGGTATTCTACTCCACGTTTTCTGAAAACGTGTGTTGAAATCTGTCATTTGTTCTTGTGGAGCCCTTTTAATTGTTGTAAGTTGCTCTACAAGTGACAAATGACCAAATTTGTCCTCAAAAAATGTGGTGAAGGCATCACCAAGTTCATCCCACATGCTAACTGAAGCCACAAACAAGCTTCTAAACCACTCTAGTGCTTTTCCTTTGAACGATGCAGCGAGTAGTCCAACAGCTACATTTTCTTTTGTGACATGATGAACGTTGCAGAGAGTTGCTACGTCTCTAATATGCTCTAAAGTTGTAAATCGGCCTTCTTCAATGAAATCTAGTAGTCCTTTGAGGCCTACCAAAGGAATATCATTATGCTGCCCAAGATTCAATGGACTCCCTTGATTAAAGGGCATGAATGCAAATCTCCTTGGGACTGCCATCGGTGGTGGAGGAATATGTGCTTGTTGCTGCTGCACTAGAATGACAACGGGGCTGCAAACAAATTTGTTGCAAAACTTGAACTTGTTGTATTAGTGAGAACAGCATAAACCTCAAGTTCAAGTCGCTCGGTTCTACAGATTGGACTTGCTGAATGCCTGATATTCCTTATACTTGCACGGTTTCTTCTTTGATAAACTCGAATATCAAGGGTTGACCAATGCATTCTCTTGGCTGGCTTTGCTCTATCAACAGTCCTTCCACGCCTTTTTGGTGTTTTCAACTGCAGATATTCAAAAGTATTGGCGCTCCTAGTCTGTACTTTTCTCATGAACAACATTGATCTGCAACTTTTATAAACCACAAAGTCGCCAGGTATGGACGCTAAAAATACCTTGAGCAAAAAAATTCAGACCTAGTTGTTTGCATATCAAAAACAATAGTAAAATCTTTTTAAAATTTAAGGCAAGTGTCCCATCGGACATGCCAAAACTGTTAACTCCGGAAATTTGCACCCAAATGCCAAGGTCCTAATACTTTAGCAATTTTGGAGTAACTCAAAGAACTCCAAAAATCACTCCTAAACAAACTCAAAAGTCATTAGTTGAGACTCAAGGTCAAAAATGACTTCTAGGACAGATGGCAATAACACTATGCCACCACTAACAAATTACACAAAGAGTCTACACTTACAGTCTCGTAACTAACTCTAATCCCCCAAGTCTCGGCAATCAAAATGCCACTTGTCACCTAGAACACCTACTCAACAAAATACTCAATCATCTCTCCTTTGAATCCAAAACTTAAAACTCCCTCTTAGTCAGATATTTGTGCATTTAAAATTTATTATTATTAGTTGATTTATAAAATATCAACCACAATAATCACATTATTTCGAAATGCAACAAATTATATATATAAAACAATTATATGATTATTTACATACTATTATGTAACAAAAGAATAAAGTTACATAATACTAAGTTAATAAAACATAAACTCCCCATGGCAGACCTGACAAGAAATTATAATGTAATTTAGGGAAGAAAGAAAGATAGAAACAAAGTCTTTTTTTGGCTCATTTGTATGACATAAATTTTGGAAGAGAGAACAGTGAACAGGGGTTTTAGAAACACTAGCCACGTACTATGGAATTTTCTGGATATTTTCTCTGCATTTTCTATGGCTTTTCCTTATGGCGTGATTGTTAGGAGCTTTCCCAAGGGCGTAATAGAGCTTGAATCTGTGGTTGGGCTTATTTCTTTCTTCCACTTCAAACGCCATTGTTGGATTCTGGATATTTTCTTGAGATTGATTACACCATGAATGGAAAATCTCTGTTTCGATTGCAGCTTCTTTGTCTCCTGTATGTGATGGATATTTTGTATGTCATTCTGCTCCTCTCACTCATGTCATGACTGGGTGCTTATCGGGTCAATGTCATGACTAGATGTTTGGTGATCTCTTCTTGCAAACATGGCTTCATTTTCACCATGACTAGACTTTTACATGTTGGGTGCACAAAAAGTAGAAACGTGGGTTTCTCTAGCTATAAGTTGTCTATACTGATAAACTTGAAGTTTTAAGCTACCATGAAGGGTTTTAATCTCCTTTGTGAATCTGAATATTTTGAGCTTTCTAAAACAAACCCATTTCACCTTTTATCGTGGGTCTTAATAGTAGTTGTGGCTTCCATTGTTAATACAAGCTTTGAAAGAAACATTTTGTGGGTTCTTAGAAATCATGCTACTTGATGGTTTGGCTTCTTTTTGTGATCAGTGGCAACTCGTCATCAATCTGTCTAAGACTCGGGTTATGATCTTTAACTATTTAAAGACCTCTCATCTTCATTTCTTCTTTCAAGGTCAGGAGGTTGAGATGACTTCCTCCTACATGTATCTCGGTGTGAAGTTTTTAGGGCCCCGCTTTAGCTTGAGACTGGCTATTCAGCCTAGAGTTAGCAAGGGCATGGTTTCCTTGGCCATGTTAGAGAGGCAGTGCTTCAGACATCATTTTCAAGATATTTCATCCAAGTTGTCCCTTCGTCCAAGTTGTCCCTCTTGGACTCCTCGGTTCAACCGACCGTTCTCTATGGCTCAGTTGTGTTGGGACCTTTTCTTCTTGCTTCTAATTGGGCCTCTACTGAGTGTGTTTAGACGTTGCTTGTACGATGTATCATTAGATGTCACAGACTCACCCCCCATAGCATTGTCTTAGCTGAGTTTGAAGCTCATCCTTTCAAACTCGCAACCACTTTTGACATGCTTTGGTTTCTTCATCGGCTTCAAGGTTTTATGGAGTCTGCAGTTGACCAACACAAATACTCTCATATGGCATATTGTTCTTCTCTTGAGATTATGAGATCCGACACTTGTACTAGATCTCGTTGTTGGTACACCTAGGCACCTCTTTGTTGGGCTTGATCAAGATTGAGATTGATCATCTTCCTCCATACCAGTTTTCACTGGCTGCTCCTGCTCACCTCCTCCCCTCACGTCAAGAGTTGAACAAGCATGTCAGAGATGATATCTATAGACAGTACATTATCACTACCTAGTGTAATCCCCTAGGGGTGTTGCACCCTAAGATGGCTTTCTATGTTGAGCATTTTCTTGAGATTTAGAATGGTATTATTGTTCGTCCTACTTATCTTTATTGGCACTGGAGTCACGCCTTGGGGTTCTCTTTGGGCTCTCTTAGAGTTGGCTCTCACCGGCTTCAAGTTCGAACCAATCACCATATGGATAGGGATGATCGGATTTGTCGACCGTGTACTTTGGCAGTGGTTGAGACTGAGACCCACTTTATTTTCTGATGTCCTATCTATTATGAGATCAGAGAGAGATTTCACTGCCTATTCAGAGATTGTTTTTCTCTATTAGTGTTCTTCAACTATATTGACTAGTGGTGTCTTGCACTTTATCTTCAGGAAGCCACCTAGCTTCGAGAGAATAGCTTGCAGTCATTCATACCTCACGGCCATATTTCAGACCATCACATCACCGCCTTTTTCTCTCCCTTGTCTCCACCACGGAATTCGAAAAGGCCATCTAGTACTCCTCATTCCAGATCGATCGGACACTGCACTAGTCTTTCCAGGCAGCGACACTCCTACAGTGGTTCTCAGAAGCGTTCTAAGACTCTAGATCGTCCATGGCTATATCCCTTTATTACTGATTTCTTTGTAACAAGGAAGGATCCTTAGTCCTTACCTTATTTTTCTCTGGTTTTGTGCCATGTTTTGTTTCTTCTTAGTCACCGTTTGGTGCTCCTACTTGGGCCGGCTCTTTTGTTTGTATGATCAGTCCCATAAACCCTTGTGGTTTTTTGTTGGACATTAAATATTATTATCTTATCTAACTCTTGTTTTGGAGGCTTTAGTCATGCAACTGTAAGTTGATGAGTAACTTGGAAATTCTTGATAGCTTGAGATAAAATTACAGACTTATTGTTCACAATTTCCTCTACTTCACTTTACATTTGTATGGGGTTTCTCTCCAGCAGTTGTTTCTACTGATGGGTATTTGCTTTTGCCTTATTGCTTTCTGGGTTGAAAAAAATCAAGAACGATGACTACCATTCTGATTTTCTTCTGCTAAACTGAGGCACTTAAATAAGGGTTTGTTTCTTATTTTTATTGATGATCATCTGGCCACCATTTATAATGCATATGAAGCAAAACTACCATGTGGGTTTTTTTCCCTTGCATAGCAAAAATCATCTTTGAACTGGGATCTGTTTGTCTTCAGCAGCTTGTAGCATTTCAGCCTGCTTATTGTTTTGTTTCATTTCCACAAGAAACCTCTGCGGGCATCACAATTTTGAATCATACCAGTATGGTCCCTTTTTCCTCTTATTGCGATTTTCTAGAAGTGGATATTTGCATTGCATCTTTTGCTTCAGTTTTGGTGACTAGGATTAATTCATCTTTATTGATTATCATTCATCATTTACTACTGTAACTTTCTACATTGTGAGGAATAGTGCCAAGATCTTTTTTGTATTTGAAGTAATATTGCTCTAGATCATATATTGCATTTAACTCTTTACCTCAGCTCTCTTCACTTAACTTCACATTTGTCTCATATATCATATCATTTTGCACTCTACTAGGTGATTTCCTGTAGCATCCTTAAATGAGAATGTTGAAGTACTTTACTGAAAACTGCTGTTGAAAATTGATAGTTTATCTGATGTTTTAAGCTTCCACTAAATGAGAATGTAAAAATCTTATAAGAAATCAAGAGTACAAATCTTCCATTACTGTTCATACAATTATGAAGGCTGCTCGTATACTCTTGAAAGCTTATCTTTGTTTTCCTCTTTTAAATGCTGAAATCTCTCTCTGCTTGTAAGACATTTACAGGTGTATTTTGATCATAGCACTCATTGTCTCTTTGTGCATGCATTAGGAACCTGCTTGCTGTTATAAAACCTTTGTATGATTATCATGCATTCCACTTAGCTAATCACCTGTTTCTGTTGCTCATTTTGAAGATTTTGTAGCTTGCACTTATTACATCTTCCTGTTTTGTAGCTGTAGCATTCATCACCACTTTCTATTCTGAAACAAAAAGGTTTCAAGTTAAATAACTTATCCCTCTGATGTTTGACTATAATAGAACTTGCAGTAATTTCACTCTGTTGTATAAGTAAAAGGTTTCATAAATAAATAAATCCTTTTGATACTTCTATTGTACCATTCCGATCAGCTCCATCAATCCTGCCTCTTATAGGCACGTCAGGCTCAATAACCCTCGTGAGAGCCTACAGTTATATCTACGTACCTATTGAAGACAAGATGTTGCGTACGAAACAAACATGTTAGCCATAAAACTTGATATGATTATGATTACCCCTCCTTCTGTTGGTCTGTATTTTCTGATGTATGCAAGTGCATAGCATGATAGTAGCATAGAATGTTTATGCATGAGGTGAGGTGCTCCATCATTACTTAGATACATTGGATCTAACACCTTTTATGCCTGCAGGATTCGGACGCTTGGACAATTATGGACCGGGGTAGCAGACAAGTGGGACTGGAGCAGCACAACATAACCAGTCATTACAGGCAACGGTTGGTTCCTTATGACCTTCTTTTACTCTATGCTCATTCTTTTCATGTTATGCATTTTCATAGAGTAGGAATATGTATCAATTGATTTAGGGGCTACTCTCACGGCCAACTGTGTGAGAGGCATTAACTTTCAGCATTCATTTTCATCTCAGCTTTGAAAATACAGTTGTATCTATCACGATGAATAATACAAGGACATTCTTATAATATTCTTTTTTTCTCAATGAAATGTGATTTGGCAATAAGTATGTGCTGAATGCAAATAAAAATGTGTACCTTACTTTCACTTACAGATTGTTTAGAACTGAATTTTAACATGTGTGAAAATTTAGTAACAATTACCAATGGGGATAATTTGGGACTACTTTGAACTGGAGTTGGCCAAGGAAGCCAAACCTAACAACTATTATAATCCCTATGGCAACAAAATCTATAGACAACAAATGAAAATAAAAATATGCATAGAAGCAAACTCGTTTGAAAAAAATCAAGTGCATGTCATTTATTCATAAAAGAATGAAAATAAAACAAATATGCAAAAAAATCCCTCTAAAATGCCATTGGTAACATATAGACTCAATCCATGCAAGGACAACCAGGAATGGAAGACTTGTTTTACATTCACATTAACATAAACTACTTTTCTTTTGTCTTTCAAATGCCTTAGAAAGCACTTTTAAGAATCAAGAATGTGTTTTTATTCATCCAAGTCGGCATCAAAAAGAGATGTAAGATAAGCTTCAAAGGATTTATGACGGAGACTACAAAGTGAAAAGAAAAAGCTCCAAATCCACACAAGGCAATTTGAACGTTCAAAGATGAAAAGCAAAGAAAATGTTACTGCCTTTTCCCGACGTGGATGAAATCAGAAATAATATATGTGGTCTAGGAGAAAATGTTGGCACTGAGTAATTGAGCAAAAGGTATTAAGTCTCTTCCCATGGGGTTTGATGTAAAAGTTTCAACCTTCAAAGAAACGAAGGATCTAGACACTTTGAAGATGGACAAATCAAATGGTATTTATACTATGCATAATGTTTACTAATTCTCTTCCTAATTAATAAAGCAATTTTCATGAAATTAATTAATTTGTATCTTTCTTCTAATTCAAATTTCAAAGTTAACATTTCCCTCCAATTTCCAATGATTGAATATTTTTTATTATTTAGTCGTCGAATTTTTCAATTTTAATTGAATATTATTATTTAATTAAATTAACTTTCATGTTTTTCACACCCACAATTAAATAATAGTATTCATTATTTTACTTTACTAATTGTTCCAATCAAATAAATTGTTCATTAAATTAATTATTCACTTTCCCCGAAGACAACTAATTCTTATAAAATAAATAAGAGTCTTAATTTATTTATTTCCTCTTGATGCACAATTAAATATGTTTCCACTTATCCAATGCTAATTTATTCTTCTTGTCCCCTAGTCTGACTATTCAATCATCTCCCCAATCAGTTGACACAACAATTCAATCAATCCTGACCAACCAGTACCTCTTAATCTGAATCATCCATAGGAATTCTTAAATCTACAAAACGAAGTTCATTCTTTATTATTTGGGAAACCACAATTCTTGAATCTTTGTGCTATGAATACAAGTAGCAAATTTGAGAGCCCAACAACACAAGGAAGAGAGAATAAAGACAAAGCTATGGAGAAATTGAGTGTGTTTGATATTTATGGTATTATTGTTGTAGTTTGCATTTGATTTTATGAGTTATTTCTCTCTTGTAGGAGTTAGGAAATTGATTACATTGAGCACAAACTTTTGTGGTTAGGTTTGTTGATCTCATTGTAGGAAATGTTGAACAACTATTTCCCCCCACATATAGTATTCTCACTACATATGAAATGAGGATTGAGAAAGGACAACATCCAAACAAGAAGTTGGCCTTCAAAGCATAAAGGACAATGAAGAACAAGGTACCAATATCAATTGATGCTTTAGGAAATGAGGAAGAAGCTAACGTTACAAAGAAATTAAAGATTGGATCTACCAAGTGCAAAGGTAAGGATACTCTTAGATTCTTAAATGTCAAAAAGTTGTGTAATTGATAGAAGCCAAAAGGAAGAAAACTACAAGAAGTAAAAGGAAACAAGCATCACTATAATAAGAAAATTCACAGCCAAGGGAAGCATGAGAAAAAGAACTTCCTAAGACCTTGGTTACCCGAGTTAGCCGTTTTGGCCCAAGAACCCTGCCTAGGTTCGAACCAGTCTGAAATACTGGTCCAATTCGACCCAGGTTTGATCAGTGTTCAATTTTGCTTGGGCTGGTTTGAACCTGCAGTCCAAAATTCAAACCTGGGCAAATTTTGGCTGCCCAAATCGAATTTGGGACGAATTTGGGCAAATTTTTGTGGACGGGTGACTTTCAAGTCATATTCTTTAAGTTCTAGTTGCCATAAAAAGTGAATATAAGTAGGTTATTTTGGCTTCTAACATCATTTGTGGTGTGCAAATAAGTGTTTTTGTGAGCAAATAGGTGACTAAGCAAAAGAAGTTTGTGCAAGGTGGAGTTGGAAGACTGAATTGTTAGCTATATTGAAGCGTTTGTGTCTCATTGCTACATCTTTGCAAGCTTACAATGTCAGGAAGAGGTAAGTTCTTGTTCTATTTTGCTTTTGTTTCAATGTTTCATAAAGGCTAAAATTGTTTTCTCAATAACAGTATCAATATGTCAATATGTACACAACTTCTTATCATAGGAAAAGGAGCTTCAAAAGAATCTACGTCTTCCTCAGTAGGCAATGCCAATATCCCACAAAGAATAGAACCCCCATCTGATTCTCCTTTGTGGAAGTTTGTGGATATTCTAGAACCTCTTCCAAGAGGTGGTGGCTTCTATTGGACATGTTAGGGTTGTGATGTAGAAAGAAATAGTTCATATTATTGTGTGGTGGGTCATTTGTGTGGATGCCCTAGTAGAGGAGTGAAGAAGTGTCCTGGAAAAAAAAATGCACGTGCCAAACTCAGTAGTATTAAAATATATTGAAGAGCATGAGCGAGCTGAATAAAGAGATCCTATCATCTATCATCCTAGCTTCCAGCTCTATTTTCTTCGTCTTCTTTTCATCCTCAGTGGCTTGTGGCATCAAAAATCTTCGCCTTGTATTATTGAATTACTCACTACCCCAGGAACTTAGACAAAATGCAATTGATGGTAATAAGAATAAGAAAAGAACAAAAGGAATGAAATCCACCCCAGATGTTGTGATAGAAAATCACCCCTTCTATACTACCTCAACTGCCCCTGATTCTCAAAATAAAGCACCCATTCGACACAAACGAAACGGACCATTTGAAACAGCATTTCAAAATCAGAGTAGGGAAATTGCCAACATTGATGCGGCAGGATGCTTGTATGCAAATGGGTTGTCTTTTAATCTTGTTCGCTTTCCATATTTCAAGCAGATGTTGAGAAGTGTTAATAAAGCATCTGCAAAATATTCAAGTCCCAGTTTTGAGAGAGTATGAACCACCTTGTTGGATGAAGAGGTCAAGTTGATTGATGAACAATTGAAGCCCATCAAGGATTCATGGATTGAAACAAGGGTAACAATTATTTCAAACGAGTGGGAAGATGCTAGAAATCATCCATTGATCAATGTTTTGTCGGTGTCCCCTTAAAGGGCAAGGTTTTTGAAAGCAGTGGATTGTGAGGGACAAGTAAAAGATGGGCCATTCATTGCTAATATCCTAATTGAGGCCATTGAACAAGTGGGTGCAAGAAACGTTCTCCAAGTCATAATGGACAATGTAAAGAATTGCAGAGCAGTTGATTTGTTGGTTGAAGCGAGATACCAACATATTTTTTGGACACCTTGTGCAGTTCATTCATTCAATATTATGCTACAAAAGATTCGGAAGAGTATTCAATGGATCAAGGAGATGTATGCAAAAGCTAAGGACATCTAGATGTTCATCACAAACCACCACATGACTCAAGGGATATTCAGAATGTTCTCACGTTTGGAGTTGCTGAAGGTAAGTAAACTTGAACTCAAGTTAGTTAATTTTTTAAAAAATAGTCTCTTACAAATTCTGATTTTTTGATTATGTAATGATGTGTATTCTTTTGTCAAGTATGTATCTAACAATTTGTATTATTTTTGCTCTATTTTATGTTACAGGTTGCTGAGACATGTTTTCCATCAAATGTAATCCTCTTGAGACAACTTATGCAAAGTGAAAGGGGCACTTAACAATATGGTAATCAGCAACAATTGGGCTATATGGAGGCAAAGCAATACTGAGAGGGCAACCAAAATAAGGAAGAGGATATTGGAGTGAAAATTGGTAGGAACATGTGGAATATCTCATTAATCTCACCACACCCATTATGGTCATGCTTAGGTACGCAAATATGGATAGACCTTCCCTTGGAGAGATTTATGATGGCACAGACTCAATGCTTGAGAAGATCAAGCAAATTGTAAATGAAAAGGAACAAGATCCTCAAGGAACCTTCTTCAAACAATTGCGAGTAATTGTTATAGAAAGATGGAACAAAATGACCACTCCTCTACATTTGCTTGTTGTGCATTGACGCCAAATACTATAGCACCCAATATATTGATCTACCAAGAAGGCTACCACCCTATAGAGACAAAAAAGGTGTCTGATGGATACAAGGCAGCATTTGAACGACTCTTTCCTGATGATGAAATGCGAGATTTGATTACAGATGAGTTCATACAGTTTGTGGATGCAAAAAATTTAAGTAATGATGCTCTTCGTCATCGGTTTAGGAAGGATGCTCATAGTTGGTGGTACCTCCATGCCCAAAGATTTCAAACGTTGCAGCTCCTTGCAATCAAAGTGATATCACAAGTTTAAAAATATTGTTATTAGTTTCCTTTGTCTTCATAAATTGTTAGAAATTCTAAGATTCAAGTAACATAATTTAAATTTTATTTTAATTGTTTACATGTCATGTCTTCATAGATTGCTAGTGCATCCGCTTCAAAGAGAAATTGGAGCACATATTCTTTCATCCATTCAATGAAGCGCAATAGGTTACAATCAAAAAGAGAGGACAACTTGGTGTTTGTGCATTACAACTTGTATCTCCTTTCACACAAGACTAAAGAATACAAAGAAGGGGAGACAAAGAAGTGGGATGTAGATGCAGAGTTGCGGACTTGGATATTTCTACTTCTCGGCTTACAATTGAAAACTTTGAAGATTTTGATGCCCATACTATTGCTGTTGGTGCTGATCCCATTCGCCTTAGCTCTATTGCAAAGTCAACTAATGCAGAAGGACTACGAAGATGAGGATAAGAAGAAGAAGAAGATGAATATTAAAATTCTATAAATTATAATTAGTTGACTTGAAGTTGAAACAATGATACTTGAACTTGCTGTTATGATTCATGGATCATGATTTACTTTTAAGTTTTAATGTTTTGAATCTCTAATGTTGAACTTGAGAATTGAAATATACGATGGTATGATCTTTATTCGTGATGCTATGATTACAACTTACGTGTTTAAAATTTATGCCTATGGTGTTATTGTTATTTAACTTTAAATGATTAAATTAGTTTACATCATATGATTTTATGATACTCTATGCTTCTAGGCTTCATATATATATATATATAATTTTTATATGTTTTTGTATGAATGAACCCAAAACCCTTTCCAAAAAAATTTCGTACCGGCAAACCGGTTCTTCAAACCCGTATTTTGAACCGAACTCAAACCAGTAACTAAGCCTAAGACATAAGAAAAGCCTATATGTTCAAGAAAGTAATAGCTCATCCAAGGGAAGGGACCAAAGCTGCTCCAAAAGTGATAGAGAAGAAACTATGTTTATGGCCACAAACAAAAGAATATGCACTAGAAGGTAAAGATAAAGAAACAAAAGATAAGGAGCTTGAAGATAGGAGGAAACAATAGTAGATCTAGATAAAGAACTTATTGTTGCCCTAGATGATACCAAAAGACTTAAATGTGGAATCCGAGGCTAAAAGCTCAAATTCAAGAAGACAACGAATCAAAGACAAATCTACTTGAAGAATAAGAAAAGTCTAATGTCCCTTTTTGGGGACATTAGAAATATTAAAGGGAACATCTTTATAATGTTAAAATTGACTATGAGAACTAAGACTTTATCTATTAAAGGTCAAATTAATATTCCAAGTTGGCAAAAGATGACTAGGAAAGATAAGACCAAAGGCCAGAAAGGAAGTCAAAGAGTCACAACTGCGAGAATAAAAGGAGAAGAGACCCTTTTCTTTGGATATGCTTGATTTACTATTCAGATTTCCAATTCTCTCTTGTGAGAGTTTTCAGAAAGCTTCAGCTTTCAGCTAGTGTGAGGACGTAGCCCCTTGTGCAGGCAGGCAGTGGACGAAAACCCATTGTCAGGGGAGATATCATTTCAGGTGTCCTGGTTGTGCTTACAGGTTCTTCTCTTTAGTTTTCCAATCTGACTGTAAAACTGTGTTTAAGATTGGATTTATAGTTCCTGGTTATTGTATTCCTGATGTATAATGCAGTAACGTAATTAGGGGGAGTCTAAGAGTTGTTGGTTTTTACCCTTTTTGGTTTGTAGTTCTAGTTATATGTTCAATATATTGGATGCTATTGTGGAATGATGGGTTTAATTCATATGGAAAATTTGCTGGTCGTATTATAGCATTGTCTTCCATTTTGCTTATATCCAAATTTTGAATGTTGTATCTGAGATAAGTTGATAAAATTTCTATTTGGAATTTCTACTGGTTAACGATCCTTCTGGAAACTATATATTGCTGATTATATTGCTCATAGAGAAACCAGTTAATATCCGGACCAAATTATTACAATGGTATTAGAGCCAAGAATCCTGCCATCCTGTGGAAAAACACACAAGAAATTTTATGAAATCAAACACACTGAGTTCTAGTTGCTTAAATGTAACTGGTTGAGTCTTGAGGACGAAAACCCTCAAGTCTGAGATTTTTCAAGAAGGTTGGATGTTCCCCTAATCTTCTTTCCTAACTGGTATTATACAGATTTGGGCAAAAAAAAAAAAGAGAAAAATCGGCAAGGAAGAAAAATTTCAGTGGAGCAAGTTTTGGAGGTAAGAGTTATTTGATTAATTTCAGTCTGTGGTGCTCATTTGGCAAATACGACATTCCTACTCACAGTCCATTTGAAGAACTAAAATTGGGTGAAATAATTAAGAATGAAAAATCCGAAAGAGCCACTGGTTTTGTATTACTTCATGAACGCCATTTTTTGGACACTACTGTGCCATAGTCATTTACAAATCAGTCTGAGATAGTTGGACGCAGTGAACATTACCTCTACGCAGTTGGTTATACCTGATTGAGGTCGCAGTGTTTGCTGGAGATTGCATTGTGTTTAATCGTCTGATTGAATACCTTCTTGGGACGGATTTTGTCGTTACATATTGGAAGGGATACAAAAAAGTTGAAGTCGGGGTCTTATGGCGTGAGACACGGCTTGCTGCAGATATTAACATTTTTCATATAATCTTCCCAGGGCCACATCCGGCGGCAAAGAGGTACTGCGAACTGGGTTATGTGCTTCCACGACTGGGTAAAACGTGGGTTGGCTTTTACAACTTGGTCAGTCGGATTTACAACAGTACACAGGGAAGAGTCACACCTTCAACCATTACTGGGCATGATATTCTTCAGCAGTTCAAAGAGGAAATAAACTTGGAGGCACGATTTCTACAGTAGATTATTGTGCAAGAGGTGCCTGGAAGGGAGGTATTGGCAGTAAGTATCTGCTCTCTGTCAGTCGTAATGGACATTGGAATAACGCCTTTAACAGACCTTGCGTAGTTCCCAGGCGATTTGTCTCTTCATGTGGAAGTTTGGAAGTGGTGCTGCGTTCTATATCTGTATCAGGTTCATAGCATAACATTCAGTCCAGATATTAAACCCGTGTTTATGCTCCCATGTTCGGCAGGAAGTGTTAATATCATGTTGGAAGGAACATATACAGCTGGTTATACCCGTAGTTGCGAAAGGTAACTCTGTAAGCGGATTGCACAGTGTGTAGTCAGGCTGGAAACTACTATCTTACCGTGTGAAGGGCATATTCGGATTTTGGAGGGCAGTCGCAGTGTGTTAAAATGTTCGCCTCATTGCAACCCATGGCCAGTAGTGCAGTCTCAAATAATACCAAGGTTGGCGTGTATTATGTTCCAGTTAGGAGACGGCTACAGCAAGATGAAATAATGTGCCTTCCAAACAAATTGTGGTATGTTCACTTGACTATGTCAGTGCAGAACGATCTTCAACATGTTTGCATATTATTTTCAGAGAATAGAATGAATGGTCAGGTTGTATTTCATTTAA
This sequence comes from Cupressus sempervirens, assembly GCA_028749045.1. Classification (NCBI taxonomy): domain Eukaryota; kingdom Viridiplantae; phylum Streptophyta; class Pinopsida; order Cupressales; family Cupressaceae; genus Cupressus; species Cupressus sempervirens. The sequence goes on along the minus strand of CM053784.1, from coordinate 444,157,439 downwards.
ATTTCTAATTGCTGCACTTAAGGTGTAACCTCCTTTGTACAACTGATGAAACAACTCAATCTTCGAATTATTTTGGTTCAGTTCTAATTAATTTGTTCAGGGTCTATTAAGACTGTCTACAGCGAATACAAATTCTGGACTAGTTTGACTGTGATCTGTTTGACAAAATAACAACTGGGTTGCATAAAACATATTCTGGTTAAAACTTTAGGCAGAATACTACAGTGGTATCAGAGCCTCCGATCTTGCCATCCTGTGAAGGTTATTCACACAATCGCATTGAGACGTTGAAATTGGGCTCCAAGCTACAAGTCTTGAATAATTTATCATCCAGGTTGGAGTCTATAAAATTCTGAGAAGATGATCATAAAAAAATGGATAGATGTTTGAAAAGATTGAACTGGAGCCCCACAGAGACATCGGTTTTAATTTAGCACACTGTTACGTTCAAATTTGAGTGCTCATTTGTTCAAAATGGTAACTTGTATTACCTGCTAGAGTTTGCTTTTACCATACCCGTGCTATGGATGCACAAATGAGCAAAATGTTGGCTATAGGGGACAACAAATACCACATAAGCTTTGTAGCAATGTAATAGATTGATTCTCTGTTGCTGTCTGCATCCTCAAGAGATTTTATTGAATGCCCATATTGCAAATGAACAGCTTTTAGTCATCCCTGTGCAGGAGATGAAAACTTTTGAACATATTTCTCACTAAACGCCAACTTAATGCACAGGCATGTGTTGCTCTTGTGAAAATCAAATCGGCGGTGCTGACACGAATTGTTGTGTACTAGGTTGAGCAACTACAGCCTATGGGCACTTGATTTTCCCTCCATTGGTGAGTAACCACGGTGGTTTCACTCAAAGCCTGAAAGTTTGTTTTTATAAGGGCCTATATACACTTATTCGAATTTACTGGTACAGGGTGTAGCCGGCAGAATGGTTGAGGGAGAAGTCCCATATCTTTTCCCATGCCATGTTTGGCCTTGTTCTACCTGTTACACTTAGATACCGATTCGTCCTGGGAGGCAGAGGCTTCCGCATCAGAGGCGGACGGATGCGGGATGCGTCCGGGGGCCCTGCGGATACTGGCAGGAAGCCAGCCGCGGCTCCTGGATGCATCTGGAAGCCAGAGATTGGTTTCTAGACGCATCCAGGAGCCTGCGGCTGGCTTCCTGCTAGCATCCACAGGGCTTCCGGATGTATCCGAGAGCATCTGCAGGCCTGCCCAGGCATTAAAGTAAAAAAATGAACTATTAAAAACGTTTTCTATGACTGTCTAGCAAACAGGTCCCAATAACAGAGCAAGCATACAGGTCAATAATAAAAACAATTATTATATCCGATTTGAAATCTGTACTAGGAGACCATCGATATTGGAGAATCTGGCAGATTTGGTGCTGTTCCAGATTAGCACCTGTGTATTGAGAAGACTGTCTAGCAAACAGGTCCCGATAATAATATCATTTGTTATAATATATTTCTTTGCATATATATTATATATATATATATTTATTTATTTATTTATTTTTATTTATTTATTTATTTATATATATTTATATATATTTTTTAAAAATATATATATATACACGTTTCCTCCAGCATCCGCATCCAAAAAAAATAAAAATCCCCGCATCTCGTATCCGCTTCCGGAATCCGCTTCGGACTCTGCATCCGAATCGGTAACTTAGCTGTTACATAGAGGCACATAGAAGTTATTCGAAAGCATTTGCTTTCTACAGATAATCATTCCAGTGTTACTGTAAATATCAGAAAGGCGAGAATCCTGCAAACAATGTGAAGTTGTAACGTTATCTGAAAAGGCTGGAAAAGGAATTCAAGTTATCACGAAAAACAGGGATTTCTGAGGGACGAAATTGCTAAGGTGTGCTTTGGATGGTATACAGGTCAGTTACATGTCAAAGTTGTTAAATTTTTGCAACCTTGCAAAATAATATATTTTCACTACAGCTGAGTCTTTTCCAAGGAGTTATTAACGTCTCTGAGGTGTCAGGTGCCAATTCTTGATAACACGTTGAATACAAGTGTATTGGGTAGCAGGAACTCAGCAACACATGGCCAGGGAGATCTACGGCTAACGATTCATTGCTGCCAGTAAAGGACGACAAGTCTAGTATAGTCGTTACTTAGGGAAGTTGTGCTTACACCTGTCATACCTGTGCCTGCAGATTTCCATTTTTTGAAAGAGTCCAAATTTGTGCTTGGTGCTGTTAAAAAATTCTTTCTCAAGAAGGATTTATGTAAGGACGTGAATTTCTTTTCTTTGTCAAGCAACCACAAAGGTAGACGTTACAAGTGACTGAGAACCTGTGGCATTGCACAAAGAAGAGAAATGAATTTTTTTCTTTGCAAGCAGCGGCGGTTACGTTGCAATTCATCAAACGTGGAGTCGGGATGTCAGAGCATAAGGTTACACTTGCCGTGAGATTCCTTAGTAACGTTTTCCATCCTCCATATTTTGCATCCACATGAAGCAACTCCAAAGGTTTCAAGAGTTTCTAAGGCAGAAATTTGTGAAGGACGGGTTGAAGCAGATGGAAGAAGAGGTCCTGGTCTTTTTGGAAGTGTTGATGAATCCGATGTAGATGATGATTCTGAGATTGACAATGAGAAGCTACGCTAGTACGAGAAGGCAAGGCTTAGATATTATTATGCTGATATTAATTGTGATAGCTCGGCAACAGCAGATTATCTTTACAAAGCATGTGATGGAGCAGAGTTTGAAAGAACATCAAATGTTATGGACCTACATTTCATTACGGATGATATGAAATTCAGTCATCCTCCTCGAGATGTTGCAACTGAGATTCCCATTGGGTATGAAGCTCCAGACTTCCACACTCATGCCTTGCAGCATAGCACAGTGAATATTTCTTGGGATGATGATGAACCACCTCGTGTTAAGACATTTAATCGGAAGTACAATCCAAAACAGCTAAAATGAAATGGACTTTAAGGCGTTTCTGGCATCAGTTGATGATGTATCTGACAGTGACGAGGATGAAAGGGGAGAGGATGGAGTGGATTCTAAGATGCCAGTAACAAGGGAACATGCTAATGCTGTGGATCTGCAGTTGAACTATTCAAATAATCAAATGATTCAGATGGGGGATTTTAATACGACCAATCTGCTGAAGGATAGCAACAAAATAAAGTTGGTTCCTGTTGAGGAAACACCTTCCACAACCCCAGCAAGGAATGAAGCATCTGTAAATTCTGTAAATGCTCAAGTTATGAAGCCTGAAGAAGAGATCAGTAAGATGGAAAGTGTGATCAACTTTCATCTGGACAAGGGTAATAAAGTGACAGAGCCGGTGCCCAATGAGAAACCCACTTCTCTCAATGGTAAAGTAATGGAAGCAAATGTGGATGCAGAAAGCATTCAAACTAGCAATGAGGGTGAGATCCCCAAAGTGAAAGATATCCATCCTGTTCAATTGCAAGACACCAGTGATATGTCAAAAGCAATGTTGAGGGAAATCCTCATTTGTCAAGCACAACAGTAAACCAAGTTTTGATACACAAAAATTGTTTGGAATACCTTCCAGTGGACCAAGTAATCTTTTCCAAACAGCACCAAAAATGTTTCTTGCCAAATCTAGCTCAATTTCAAGTTCTAGTTCAAGTATTCCCTCAAAAACTGTTTCTCGAGGAGATAGTTTTCATACAGTTGAGTCTATTTCTACTCAAGCAAATGAGTCTGGGTCTGTTTTTGCAAACATGACTAAATTGAACACTCAAGCTGTTTAAAGTTTTCATACAGTTGAGTCTATTTCTACTCAAGTAAATGAGTCTGGGTCTGTTTTTGCAAACATGACTAAATTGAACACTCAAACTGTTTCTAGTAAAGCAGATCTGATTGGATTTTCAAATAAAGATGTTGCAGGAAAAGTTTCTTCAGAAACTTCAGTGGGAAATATGCCAAAATCAGGTTTTGGTACTATGCCATTTGGATCCAAGCAGTCATCTCGATGACTTTTCAGTCCAAGCATTACAACTTCAAATCCGCCAGCATTATTTTCAGCTTCATCTTCAGTGGCACAGTTGTTTGAAGGTGTAAAAGATTCACATCCAGGAAAGACTAGTTTTCGTTCTACAAATGCAGCGGCTACAATTGCTTCCAGCAGCATCCTTCAGTCTGGCATGAAAACAAGCATTCATTCTACTCTTCCTTCAGAAAATTCCTCCCGTATGATGGTCCAATCACAACAAGGACCTGAATCTTTGGTGCCATCAGGTACATTTAAGGCAGATTCAAAGTCAATTGGTCGAGCCTCTAGAATGTCAGAGATTGAGGCTGATTTCTCTTGGGAGCTTGAAAAGGTGAGAAATATTGGCATGGAAATTTCATATCAAGAGAATGCTGTGAGTGGAACAGAACACGAGGTTTCAGAATCTCAAGCAGAAGCTTCTCAAGGTTTGTTTTCCTTTTTTGCGCCAGAGATGACATTGAATCCAGTCTTGTCTGGCAGGGAAGGAGATGAAGGGAAAAAGCTGTACAAGCATGGAATTGGTTTCCTTTCGGGGAGGGTTCCATATTTATATTCCATTGCAGATGTTAGCAAGTCTATTCCTCACAGAAAAATTCCTGCATTGCATACTCTTTTAGATAAAAAGCATCAATCACAACTGCCAGTTGTTAAAACCACAACACATCATCATGTGTTTACAAAAACTTCATCAGCATTGAATATTGAAAACATTTATGATCCATTGCAAGGTCTGCCAGCTTTCACTTCAGTAACTAATATAAGCTCACAACGAAATGACACAGTACGTAATCATCAACCAGCTATATCTGCACGGGGAGTAGTGATGTCTACAAATGAGCTAACTTCTGGTTATGTTTCATATGCCAGAGATAGGGACTCATCGGCTACTATTGGTGATAGGCATACAGATACCATAAAACTACAGCAACAGTTAGTTCGAGACTCACAACTTGATGTAAGGGCAGAGGTGCTTGATATGTTTGATGAGTATAACAAACTTCCTTCAAAGATTCAAAAAGAGTTACCCTTCATTGATTACATGGATTTCCATCCAAAGCTACAAAACAAGAATGATCTGGCAAAAAAGAAGTATTATGATTTGATTTGAGATCTTCTTGCAAAAGAGCAGTTATGTTTCACTCGTAAGCATGTTTGGTCTCTTGATCGCATTTGGGACAAGAACAAGGAAGAAGAGACAACTCAAGAAGTGCAGATCAACATTGAGGGAATCGGGAAATACACAGTTCAGCCTAAACATCATGAAAACATAAGCGAGAACCCACTTTAATTAATGGTAAGGATTATTCTAGCAGCTTATCTGGTGATTTAGAGATTATTCTTGACAAACAATTTGATAAGGTTGGTCCAATTCAAAGTAAGAGCAACTTAGAATCTTCAAATGATGAGTTTTTGCATGGGAAAGATGACATTGCAGCAGTTTTTGCCTTTGCATGCAAATCAAATGAACAAAAAAATTGAAGCCTACAATGATGTTATTACTTCTACCATGAATAGTGTTGATTGGGTGAAGCATAGTAATTCACTTTTTGAGATGGGTGTTGATCGGATAATGGAGAATCCGCTATTCGAATTTGATGATAGAGAGGAGCCTCAGATTGATACCTGTTGCAGCCGAGAGGTTGCTGCCTTGAGAGGAGGACATAACGCTGATTGCAAATCAGCATTGGATAGAGATATGGTGAGCAGTATAGTGAGAGAGAATTCAATTAGCGGGACAGCATTGTGGCAGTTGATCAGCTTGGACACACCACCCATTATGGGCACTGAGAAGCAAGATATTGCAGACAGTTGGGAAGGTGGATGGCCCTTTTGTTTGTGGGATCCAGGAGGAACTTCACTGTGGTTAGTAAGGTTTCCAAAAGTTGGTTGGCAAATGGTTGAGTTTCCACAGGCATGTGATCCTAGTGGTGCTAGTGATCTCAGTTGGGTTGAGGATCTTCCTGTATATGTTAGTAGAACATGGCAAGTTGTTCTGACCGATCATGCACATGGTGTGATTTGGGATCCAGGCGTTGGCAATATGTATCTGTGGTTAAACGAGGATTTTACAGTAGTTCTTCTCAGTTTGAGGTTGGATGTGGTGATGATCAGAGTTGTATAGTTTACAAGTGCAACGTTTCTTCATAGAGTAATATGGGATCCAGGGATCCGATTGACGAGTGGTTTGCAGAGTGGCACCTTACTTCACAGTTTGGTTGGGATTGTTTTCAGTTTTGGCTTTAGGGTAAACTGCAGATTCATATGGGATCCTGGTACTAATTGCTTGAGGGCAAGCAATCTCAAGGAGGGGAGATTTGTAATGTCCCTTTTTGGGGACATTAGAAATATTAAAGGGAACATCTTTATAATGTTAAAATTGACTATGAGAGCTAAGACTTTATTTATTAAAGGTCAAATTAATATTCCAAATTGGCAAAAGATGACAAGGAAAGATAAGACGGAAGGCTAGAAAGTAAGGCGAAGAGTCACAACTGCGAGAATAAAAGGAGAAGAGACCCTTTTCTTTGGATATGCTTGATTTACTATTCAGATTTCCAGTTCTCTCTTTTGAGAGTTTTCAAAAAGCTTCAGCTTTCAGCCAGTGTGAGGACGTAGCCCCTCGTGCAGGCAGGCAGTGGACAAAAACCCATTGTCAGGGGAGATATCATTTCAGGTGTCTCAATTGTGCTTACAAGTTCTTCTCTTTAGTTTTCCAATCTGACTGTAGAACTGTGTTTAAGATTGGATTTATAGTTGCTGGTTATTGTATTGTTGATGTATAATGCGGTAACGTATTTAGGGAGAGTCTAAGAGTTGCTGGTTTTTACCCTTTTTGGTTTGTAGTTCGAGTTATATGTTCGACATATTGGATGCTATTGTGGAATGATGGGTTTAATTCATATGGAAAATTTGCTGATCGTATTATAGCATTGTCTTCCATTTTGCTTATATCCAAATTTTGAATGTTGTATTTAAGATAAGTTGATAAAATTTCTATTTGGAATTTCTACTGGTTAACGATCTTGCTGGAAACTACTTGCCAAGTTATATTGCTGATTATATTGTTCATAGAGAAACCAGTAAATATCCGGACCAGGATATTACAAAAAGATGATTGTGGCTAGGAAAATTGAAAAGGTTCCAAAGATCAGCTGAAAGCACAAGATGTGAATTATAAGAAGTAAGAACTTGAACTCATTTCCTTAAAGTAGGAATTGGAGAAGACAAAAGACCAGCTAAATCGAAGTATTCAGTAAAAGTACCAAAATGTTGAATGATCTATCAATGCATAAAGATCATCACTCATTAAAGTTGTTCTTGGATTTGATGAAAACCACGAAGACAAAGAATGTTGGAAGTGCTAATGTTGCAGACCTACGAAAAACCAAAAAAATCAGCTCAGAACAGAGCTCCATACTACATCTAGAAACTTGAAAGAAAATAAAACAAGCCCCCCTAACCTTGGAGGCATGCCTCCATGTTCAGATGATTTTTAGTTAAGAAGCTACACAAACAACGGTTTCCTCGTGGGGTGATAATTAGAGACAAATGTTTGTGAGAAAACCCCAATGTTTCTCAATGATAATAAAGCTTATTTTTCATGATTCGGTAAAGCAATGAAGGTATAAAGGCATCTGAGGAATAATTTTTTAAAAAGTAAACTCTTTCAGCAGTAACTAACAAGCCCATTTACCTATGACTAAAACAATGCCAAAATGTGAGAAATGAAATGAGTTCAAATAGTAAAAGCCTGAAGCTTCCAAAGCAAAGTGCCAAATCCAGATCCCCAAAACACACGATAAAGTGTTGCAATTTGGTGAAATATCACATCCAACTCATAGGGCGTGTGAATTTTTAGAAGAAAAAAAGTGATACCAGTCTATTGTGGCATCTAAGTTTATGGTTACCAGAGGAAAATCTACCAGGCCAGAAGACAGGATTAAAAATTAGAACCATTTAACATACATAACAAGCAAGATGAAAAGTGGTCTGTGTGGTCAACACATTAGATTAAAAAGATATAGATGATCAAAGCAACTATTTTACATTTCAGCATAATAGCACTTAGTCAAGACCTGCCAGGCTATACAACATTTTATTCTTAAAAAAAAGCCAATCACTATTTAATAAGGATTCCTAAATTAAATCAGCATTCATGTGGTATTGAGCTTTCTAATTACACAAGATTCAGGTATGAAAGGTGTGCCCTGACAAAACACATAATGTTGCCATTGATTGATAATGATAAGTTTTAGATGCTTTACAATGTTCAGGATTTTAAATAGAATCAGCAAGTAGAGACAAAAACCATTAATGTTTGCTACAAAACCAATGATGATGTGTTTCTATATTCATGTTCAAATTAAAAATGATAAATTCAACTCATTTCTCGTTTATTCTTATGTGATTACTCTAAATGCATGCACTGTAAACTGACTCTTTTTTCTTTCACTGGGATATTAAAAAGAGGCTTTTTCATCATAACATCCAGCAAAGAGAGAAATAATACAATCAAATAGAAACTGTTGAACATAAAAAGCACTAAACTGAATCAGTTAACAATGAAAACTACATTGAATGGGAAAGAAATTGGCAGATCCTTTTATCTGTGAACTGAGATTTTAGCCCTTATGCAGAAAGCACAAAATGCTAATGATCAAAAAAATATATATATATAGCAAAGCAATGTACTCACCCTCTATTAAAAATCAATTCTTCAACAAGATCCTTCTTTGTCCTAGACTCAATGATGGGCGTAAAACACTCTTGCATTACTGAGAGTGCAACAAACAGCTTGCTGTGATGCTCTGCAGTATCTTCAGCTGATATTTGATCAAAGCTTTCATTATCTTCTTCTTTTGACCTTAGCAACATCCAAGAGAGACCTTCAACGCCTAATGGATTCACCATTCCAACAAGACCCCGAAGCTGCGTAAATAGCTACAGCAAGAAAATGGATTTCAGAACGCCGTCCAGTAAATACATGCAAAACAATATTCTTTCTTTACTTTCTATATTTTCCAATATTAACCCCAAATGCCTCTAAAGTTTGGCAATCAAAGGGGGCAGGTACAAATTGTAAAAAGTGTCCATGCATCAGAAATTTTCGTAGATAATTGCAAATTATCTATTATCGCAGACTAAAGCTGTCAAATTCCAGCCCACTTTAGGCACTGTCAGCCTCACAATTAGACTCTATCATATGCAAAAGAACAAATTCGATCCATCCAAGAATGCCCCTGCCAGATGCAACTATCAACAAGAAATTGGGTCCTTTGGAATTCATTACTAGTTCAAAAATAAACTGAGAACTTGAGCTCAATGTTTTTAACTACTAGACATGTCCTCTCAAGTTTGAGGTCCCCAGAATAATAATAGAAACATTGATTACATATAAGAATGATATTTTGCAATGTGTGTAGCATATGTTCAGATGAGTAGCAATTCCTTTTGTAGATTTCAAAGTGGCATGTTCAGTGCTATACCTGTGAGTTCAAGACCCAATCTTCCAATAATCTCAAGTCGTCACTTGATTCATTTCCAAATAGAAAGAGCATAGATTAGTTATTTCATTCTTTGGTTTTTCTTCAAAATTAATGATTAATAGTTTATAACTTTATACTGCTAAACAGACATTATGCAGATTTTCTAAATAATGAAAGAAACAGCATCCCAAAAAACTAACTTGACATCATATCAGAAGTCAAAATCCAGCAAGTAAATAAGTGCAAATTTTGGAAATTTAACAAGTTTAGAATATGTTTAAGAAAACTTGGATTACATAAATTCAGGGTTCCGTGAGGGCGTCTCTCCCTCAAAAACTGGTGTCCTTGTTCCGATCTATGTTTCTGAAATGGCAGAATGACAGAAGACATCCCTCAACTGTCCCCATTTTTTTCCAAAATGCTGAGATGTCTCCCTGAAAGTGTACAAAAGAGCGAGAACATCAAATGGGTGTTTTCCCTTCCCAAGGATAGCTAGGAAAGTCTGAGAATCATTCAACAATCTCAAGAACATCAAAGTATCCCCCATGTGAGTAAAAACATAATCCAAGCATCCCCCATGTGAGAAAATAACAATCCAAGCATGCCCATGTGGATGATAGTCATCAGTCGGAGAAATATCTGCCAGTGCTGCTGCTGTTAAATCACGTGAAAAAAATCTGAAATCACGTGTATAGAATCTTCAAACTCTTAGCCATTCACTGTGGAATCTTGGCCATTATTATTCACCATCTAAGCACCACATTTATTTTACTCTTAAATTTTGTTTGTCTTTGTCATTTCCCACAAAATTATACTTGTAATCTTGAGAATTGATTTATCCTCTATTTCTCAAGCCCTTCTTTCTTTGTAATTTCTAAGAACTTGTAATTTATACTTCGAAAAGATTGCTTCAGCTTTGAGGCAATGACAATTTTCTTAGAGCCTAGGCCACAATGTTCATGACCATGTTTATAACATGTCATCAAATATTACTTATAATGTACATGGATTAACTTAAAAGATTCTAAGCTTGACCAACCCAAACAAAGGTCTTTGTTACTTGGTTTGGATACACATTTCATTGCTCAATTAGCTATCACTGTTTAAATTTTTTTATTGCATCTATACCGTTATAGTTCCAAAAGGTTGCCTCAACTTTGAGGCAATGACAGTTTACTTGGAACCAAAAGGTTGAGCCACAAGGTTCATGACCATGTTTATAAAATGTCATGGAATATTATGTATAATGTACATAAGATTTACTTATGACTCTAACCTTGATCATCCCAAACAAGGGGCTTTGTTACTTGGTTTGGATATCCATATCGTTGATCAATTAGCTATCACTGTTTATATTATTTTTACAGCTGCTATACTGTTATAACTAATGAATGTCTAAAGTTTAATTTTGATTTCAAGTATAGTTATACTTGTAAACATTTGGATATCCACATATATACACACATGCACGTGCCTGTATTGTTATCGCCCAAAAAAGACATCCCTGAAATGTTGAAAATATAGCATAGATCAACTTATCCCTTTAGTCTAGAAATATTAAATTATGAAAATTAGTAAATTACCTAAGTTTCTTGTAACACAAATCTGGCTGTGCTCCTTATACAAACATGCAGGCTCCTTATATAAACATGGTTACATTGAGTTAGAGATTTCAAGTGAGATTATTAAACTTGAGGAGTGAAGCCATAAACCTAGACTTTTGATGGTCACATGACTATAAAGGTGTCACAGTGTTTCGCCTAACCCATAATCCTCCATTTACAAGTCAATTATGAAACACACTCAGGTGCTTGATGTTTGACCCTTCATTTGAAATTATAAACCTAATAGATAGGTTCCAATCTGCATATTGAACTTGTGCATGGGATTCATACGGTCAGATTCATTTGCTCAACTAAAACCTCCATTTCAGAAATTGCTCTCAAGGAAAGCTCTAAATGTCTGGTCTTGTTCACTATCACAACTTCAAAGCTGTTATCTGAACCCTACACAATAAACAATCTAAGCTATCTATAAAATATTATCTAAGTTCCTGGTTCAGTTTCAAAGAAGTGGTTCACCAGTAAAGAAAAATTATGAAATGGGTTTGATCTCATTCGAACAAAAATGTAAAAAATTACACACACATTGTGTGTGTGCGCAGCCTAGAAACATGAATTAAGATTGGAATGTCACATAATATCATATAATCAACAAAAACACCATAATCTTGTAATCAAAGCATCATATCAAGTACAGAATACTAAATTGATAATATCGAGTTCAAGTATTTTTGTTTTGGCTTTCAACAATTGGAACTCTGTACTAATGATTCAATCATCTAATGGATTATCTAAATCTTCTTTTTCTTCTTATAAGGATTTAGTTGATTCACAAACAGTGTCAATGCCAATGGGATCAGCTGCAGCAATAACATTCTCACTGCCCAAGTCCTCAAATGCAGCAACTGCAAGCTGAGAAGTGGAAGCATCCAAGTTCATGTGCTCTAGATCAATATCCCACATCTTTGACTCTCCTTCGTATTCATTCTACTTGTGCAAAAGGAGAGGCAAGCCAGAATGCACATAAACTAAGTTCTCTGCTCTTTTTGTATTGCAATCTATTGTGCTTTACTAAGTGGATGAAAGAATATGTACTCCAATTTCTTTCTGATGGAAATGAACTAGCAACCTATGAAGGCAAGACAATATAAACAATTAAATGGTTAAACTTACAAAATTACTAGCAACCTATAAATTAAAATTATTAATAAAACTTACTTGTGACATAATTTGATTGCGACGGGCTGCAGCAATTGGATACCTTAGCCATGGAGGTACCTCCAGCTATGAGCATCTTTCTTAGACCAATGACGAAGAGCATCAGTACTCAAACCTTTTGCATTCACAAAAGAATTCCTCTGAAATCAAATCTCACATATCATCATCAGAAAATTGTCTTTCGAATGTTTCCTTGTACCCATCAAACACTACTAAATCTCTATATGGTGGAAGCCCTCTTGGCACATCAAGGAACTATTTTCTATAGTGTTTTGAAGTCAATATATAGGTAAGAAGATGTATAGACTCTTTTGCATTTGTGATTAACTTCATCTTCTCAAGCATTGAATCGATGTCATCATACATGTGTCCAATGCAAAGCTTATCAATGCCAATATAGTGTATCATGTTGAAAATGAGCTCAATGAATTCAAGGAGATACTCCACAGGATCCCAAGAGTCAGCTAATATTCATTACTTTATTCTTGTTGCCCTCTCAGTGTTGCTTTGCCTCCATATTGACCAACTTTGGCTGATCACCATATTACAAAGTGCCACTTTAACTTTCACAAGTCATCTCAAGACAATTGTGTTATATGCAAACTAGGTCTCCGCAACCTATAATATAAATTAAAGCCAAAATGATTAAAAGATGCATAATCTCAAGAAGCAAACAAATTAGAAAATTTTGAAAAAGTAAAATACTAATTAATTAAATTAAATTACTATTTCAAGTTTGCTTACCTTAAGTAGCTCCAATGTTGAAAATGATCTAGAATTTCTCGAGTTGTGTGATAAATTCGTGATAAACATTTGGATGTCCTCAGCCTTTGCATACACCTCTTTGATATACCTAATTTTATTCCCAATATTTTGTAGCATAAGATTGACTAAGCAGACCACACAAGGTGTCCAAAAAGATATGTTGATATCGTTCTTCAACCAGCAAACCAGCAGCTCTACAATTTTGGGTTGTTCATTATGACTTGAACAACATTTCTAAGTCTCATTGTCTCAAGGGCAAAGACGAGGATATCAACAATAAATTGCCCATCTTTTACTTGTCCCTCACAATCCACAAATTTCAAAAACATTTCCTCTTTAGGATACACGACTATGACATTGATCACTAGAGGATTTCTTGCAACCTTCCACCCATCTTAAAAAATATCTTCTCTTTGAAAAAGAAGTAACAAGTTTCTTAATGGAATCTCAGAAATTTTAAACAAATATATTCATGCAACGACTTTTTGGATTTCACCAGCAAACCCCAACAAATAGCCAGATAAACATAGGTTTATTTCCTTGCTTCACATTTTCTCCTACACTGCCTCTATAAATGATCTCCCATCATCAATTGATTCAAATACTTGCAGCCTCTAATCCCATCTTGTGGAAATGGCAAACCACCATCCCACAACGAATGATACCAACTCTGAGTCAATCCACACCTACACCTCATCAAATCTTTCACTTGGGGATCAAACAAAAAGTGACAAGCACTCCTCACTATATAGCCACAATGCATAACCTCAACCTCAATCAATGACTCACCATATGGTACTATTGTGCCCACTAAATGTGGATGAAACATGCTCAACCTGACCTGCCTTCATGCTATATCACTGACAACCTCCTAAACGATCATATCGTAATGTTGGATTGAATCAAAGCGTGCCAAATTTATTTTATAATTTAACTTGGCAATTTGATTGTTTGCTTCATGAAATGCCACTAAAGTAAAGTCTAGGGTGGCCTTGGCATTCATGAGCTCAAAATTACATGCATCTACTTATGCTTCCTTATTCCTTAGATCTTCTAAGTAAATCTATGCAAGGTCAAGGAGATGATCGTAGTCTTAAAGAAGGTGTAGGTAATCTGATTTCACAGTTTTCAGGCCTTCTTGGATTATTAACAGTTGTGGAAATTCCTCTCTAAGTCCTCTCTGTTTCCCCTCGTTCTGTTCCTTCCAAAGGTGTTTTCCAAACATCCCATATATGTCATTAAAACGTGATAAAGATGCAACAATTTTATCTTCACTTACCTTCATTTGATTCCCCAACATATGTGAACTAGTACATGTATAAGAGCAATCAACTGCATATGGGGTAGGGAAGTACAGTCATCACACATATCAATGGCATGCGTGTTGTTTTCCATGCTCAAATGTGCAATGGAAATCGGGACAGCACTATATTCAGAATCAACTCCATCACAAGAATTCAGACCAAATGTAAAGATTGTTGAACCTGAACCAAGGTAAGCGTCAACACTCACATAAGATTGGGAGTTGTCGTCATTGGCTGATTGGTCAACTTTGTCACATGGGCTATTGACATGCTTATGAAGAGTGTTAATGCAAGCAGCCCTGTAAGATACCGCTACCTCCAAGCTATCATGTCAACAAACCTGTACCATATTTAACATCTTTCACGTGATCATGAGAAGGCTGCAAATCATTGGTAGTTGCTTGATCTTCTTTTTCAAGACCACCTGTAACCTGTGTAGTACATAAAGACATTTTTTTTATTATTTTTTTTTCAACTAGTATTAAAAAAAAAATCATCTTCTGCTAGAGTCACTTCTCCAACTTAGTTGTCTCATTGAATCCTCACTCTTAGTTTCTACTTTTTCAAAACTCACAGCCAAGTTGTCATTCATTATCCATGAATGACCCAATGAAATATTATGCCAAGCAGAATAAAAATTATCTTTTATACACCAATATAAAGAAATTATCTCAAAACTGAAATATTCAATTTCTATAAATTGATAACCCTGCAGGATGGCAGGATACACAGCTCTAATACCCCTATAATATCCCCACTAAGTATTTTTTCTCCAATTTTCTTACCAACAATTTTCAGACATGTGGCAGATAATTTTATGCAAATGAGAGCCGCCACTTGTAGGTGACTTGGTTTGTGCCTTGAGGTTTATTTCCTTAAGGTCACAGGTTCGATTCCCCTTTGTAGTGGAGAATGGCTTTGGGCCAGTTTCCCTTATGGGACCTTTCTGCCACGTACCTGCTCTGCTGGCCCGGGGTATAGGTCTGGACTTTGCCTAAAAAGTTTTAGCTGCCACTTGTAAGTGAGTTCGTTTGTGCCTTGAGGTTTATTTCCTTGAGGTCACAGGTTCGATTCCCCTTTGTAATGGAGAATGGCTTTGTGCCAGTTTCCCTTAAGGGACCTTTGTGCCACGTACTTGCTCCACTAGCCAGGTATAGGTCTGGACTTTGCCTAAAAAGTTTAGCCGCCACATGTAGGTGAGTTGGTTTGTGCCTTGAGGTTTAGTTCCTTGAGGTCACAAGTTCAATTCCCCTTCCTAGTGGACAAAGGTTTTGGGCTAGTTTCCCTTACAGGAGCTTTGTGCCACATACCTACTCCGCTGGCCCAAAGTATAAGTTGGGACTTTGCCTAAAAGTTTTAAGCCACCACTTGTAGGTGAGTTGGTTTGTGCCTTGAGGTTTATTTCCTTGAGGTCACAAGTTCGATTCCCCTTCGTAGTGGAGAATGGCTTTGGGCCAGTTTCCTTTTACGAGACCTTTGTGCCACATACCTGCTCCGCTGGCCCGGGGTATAGATGTGGACTTTGCCTGAAAAGTTTTTGAGCGCCCACCCATGGTCTAATGGTGAATTGGGGTGCCCTCCATATAGGAAGTCTTAAGTTCAACTCTCACTAATATATATGTGGCTTGGCCCACTTTGCCTAAAAAAAAAATTTATGCAAATGAGCCACCAAATACCAATACAAAAACAACAACAAAAGTCCTATTGGAAAACACATTAAAATGAACTTGTAGCTCCAAGTGTGAACTCTGATGTGAATCCACCACGTAGATGAATAGGGTTTGGGTCCAAACCACCCAAGAAGCTTGAAGGGTGTTGTACTCACATTCTAAAACTGAAAGCTGCAAGCTTCCACATTTTCTCAAACAAAGCTAAAATCAATCTCAATCCAAGCATGCCGAAATGAATTAAGTCTTCATCTTTTAATACCCGCACACTGACTTCAGATTCCCTTCTCTATCTCCTTGACTTCTTGCCAATTTGTCTCCTATTAACCCTTTTTATAATATTAAAAAGACTTTGATTATTCTAAATTAAGCCCTGCATAAGTCAATTTTAATATATATTTGGGTTGGCCTATTAATGTTTAATGTCCAGGAAAGGGGACATTACAATGGTAAAGAACAATATGGACATTGGATTGGTTCCAAAATACAACTGTTCTTTTCTTGCTCATCTATTACATAGATGTTTGGGCAATGTAAGAGGGTTCAATAGAGGTGCAGATAAATCATCTCTATATGCAAACATTTCAAATTTGCATTTGAAATGCTATTGGTATTGAATGAAATCTAAGCTGGACATACTGAGATGCCTTGAATGTTAATAGAAACGTTGTCAATATGTTAGATGTAGGAGCTAAACCTGGAAAATTAGCTATCCTTCGTCTAATTATGCTGTTAGGTGAATGATCTCTTATAATATTCTATGTAATATACATTGAATTTTTATATAACATCCAATGTATTCTTCCAAAAAATCAATAGGATCATACTTAGAACATCTCTCACTGCAAAACCAATTTCCTTTGCATTCGTCTAATTATGCTGTTAGGTGAATGATCTCTTATAATATTCTATGTAATATACATTGAATTTTTATATAACATACAATGTATTCTTCCAAAAAATAAATAGGGTTATACTTACCTTACAACATCTCTCACTGCAAAACCAATTTCCTTTTGGACAAGAATCTAATTTTGGCATTCCTCGGTTGTATAAGCATCCCACATGATCTGCAATGAAAGTTATAATTATCAGAAAGAATAGTCTAAATGAAATGTATAGACACAAGAAAAGCACAATTCAAGAGGAGATCACAGAGTACAGAGATCGTGGGCATAATCTTACACTGACACTCGCATTGGTCACAGAAAAGAACTGTCAATTCTGTGAAGCATTCTGGATCACCATTGAATTCGCTGCGCCCACATATTGCGCAGCGACAATTTGGACAGTACCATTTTCCTTTGGGAACAAGCTGCATCCAAGTTTATAATTTACATTAGAAATTAGAAGTTCATCATACTAACAAATTAATGATTATTAACCAGATTTTAATTTTTGTCATCGATAGCAAAATAGAATGATTACAGACTACTCAGGATTTATAATTTGCTATAATGACCACTTAACAATCATACACCACTTTTATATCTTTTCTCTCAACCAGAAACTAACTAGGTAAATCAAAGAAAAGTTCAGATATAACAGACTGCAAATCCCATTAAATACTGCCAGTTTAAGATAGTGGAAGAACTTTAGGACCATTGTGCCATTGTAGTCTAAGAATGTGAAGCAGTTAAGACATTATAGACAATGCAACTATCGGTAGTTAACACAATTAAAATAGCGAAAATGGAACAGACAATTGTGCCATTATGACTTCCAACTATGTAGTTCCAGAATAATACAAAGGCTAGAGCCCCGTTCCAAGTAGAAATAGATTAATGATGCATTTGAGGTTTGCAGCTCTCATTCTCATGTCACCATACTTTGCTATTGATAACATCTTTAACTTGTTTGAATATGAGCTTCAATGTTCTCAGCTTGGAATGTATAGTATATATGCTTCCTCTGGCCATGGCTGTAACTTTCTCTCATTGTTTTTAAAGAGTACTAATACTCTCGAATTCTGAATAATATATTGTCCACAATTCATGAATCAAGTCTGTTAAACTAATCACTCAGTGAAACTCACTTGGACCCAGAAAATCTGACAATATCAAAAATGGAATGTACACTCAAATAAAGGTATAAATTTACAAAATAAACACTTATACAATATAGCATGGCCAACTACAAAGAAATTAATTTGGAGACTGCAGATAATATATATGATTGTGATCAGAAGAACTCAAGCTAGAATTGACAATAAAGAAGATGAAGAAAACAAATTAGCAAGTTTTATAAATAGTTTGCAGATCAAATTGATCATCATTGTCAAGATGAAAATCATGAAAATAGATTATGGATTTTACTTCATTTAAAATAACGCCTGCAAAATTCCAAACTGACAACTATAGAAAATGAGAAATAGTTTAGACATTGACACAGTGAATAGTTCTTGCCACTAGTTCACCTAACTAAACAAACCAGTTGTTATTATATTTAACATTTTAATTACCTAACCATCTTGTCAAGCTCTTATCTGCAAACAATCATCAAACAGAAGCAATAACGTGTGAAAGAAGAACACAATGCTTGTAAAATAGCTGGAAACACATTTATATTCATAAAACTAGAACAAGTATCGCAGGCCTTTTCAAGGAAACAAACACCTTAAGAGAAAAACTCTAATATATAAAATAAGGATGGGTGAGTAGCCAAGTTGGTGTGAAGGTGAGTCATGAGGCATAGTGTTAGGCTGATGATCCCAGTGCTACACATCAAACACAATTCAATTCACACTAGATTACCACAGACCCTTTTTTCCAACCCATGAATGGGTCTGGTTTGGTGAATCTCACTTGTGGTCCTGGGATCCTATTATTTGGCTAAAGCCACAAGAAGGATGGTGGAAATGTAAATTTGATGGGGCTTCGAAAGGAAATCCAATCCCTCAAGTGCAAAGTTTATCATCAAAGATGCTAATGGGACCTTATTGCATTAGGTGGCAAAAGATTACAGGCAGTAATGTTGCTAAAGTAAAGGCTGCCTTACTAGCAATAAGGGCCTCTAAAAAGTTAGGGGTGTCTAAACTACATGTGGAAGGGGGGACTCCCTCATTATCATCAATGCTATATTGGAAGTGTGGCATCTACAAAACTACATCTCCAACATTAGTCAGGAGCTCACCTTTTTAGAGGATTTTAATATTTCACACATTAAAAGAATGGGAAACATTGAAGCTGATTGGATGTCTAACTGGGCGCTAGGTTTGAATTTTGAATGAAGTAGTTATTGATAATTTTAAAGATCTAAATTCACATGAGGCTGGTAACTAAATCCTTGGAGCTAACTTTAAAATGTACGACATTTTTATTCTTGTTGTGATGTGTGCCGCATAAAACATTAAATGCAAGCTGGGATGGATCTTTCTCAAGACTAGTTATGCCACCCTTTGTTGTTTTTCTAGGATTGCTGCAAATGTACTAACAATTGCCATTGAATTGATTGTTTTCCAAATGCAAATTGAAGGCTTATTAAATATGAGAGGAAACATGTCTCATGAAGAGACATATCTCTATGGTTAATCATCACTAGTTAATATATATATTAATATATTAATAATATAAATTACATATATATATAATATTAGATATAATATATATTAATATTATATATATAAGATATTTATCTAAATGATGATTTACCATCAACAATCTATCTCATGGTAAAATCAATCTGACTGAAGCCACAACCTTAACACCCTTCATCACAAATAGATTGTACTGAAAGGAAAAGCCCTCGCAGTTTAGATTTACAGCAGTGAAGAGATAAGCTCTCATAGAATCATCTTTCACTCTCACCTGTGACAAACAACAACACCTCTTCTATAGAGTGGCAAAGAAGATTAGGGTGGACCAGATGTTTGAGTTTAGGCATAAGAGGCTCATAGATGTAATTGATCTTCTGCTTGGAGAAATGTTCTTTCAAGTGGAAAACAGGCACACAACCAACAAAGACATCTAGTCGATGATCATGGAATGGGGGCTGCAGCTTGGGCAAACAAAAGAAAGAGTTGGATTTATCATGCAGCAAATTGTCCCAGCCCAAGCCCTCCTTGGCATGGATGAAATTCTTGAAATTTCAATTCTAGGGTGGGGTTTGTTTTTAGGTGGCAAGGAAACAGTGATTAAATAAATCCCAAGTACAAAAATCACCCCATTTGTTTGGTGATTCATTGAGAGAGAAGCACAAAAGGTTCAAGAAAGCATGATAGGGTGGGTACGCTCTCAAACTCTCAGTCATGGAATGCATTTTTTGGACCAAGAGATTAAAGCCATGAGAGAATGGGTAAAGTGGAGGCTAGAAGATGATGCAAAATTGGAGTCAAAGTTAAAGGCTCAAGAAGAGGCTCCTCAAATGAGTAGTGAAGACAAGTCCTACTACAATGAATGCAAACTAAACTTCTTGCCGGACAAAAGAATTGGGGGCTTCATTCCCCCAGCCCTAAAGTGACCAAAGAGCTCCTAGCTAGCCCTTAAGTGGGTTAATTCCTGTGTTGTTTTTATTTGGTTGTTAATTATTTGGTATGTCTCTTACGATGCTCTCGTGTAGATGGGGGGTTTTTTGTTTGAAAGTTGATAAGCTTTTCAAGTGTGAAAGTCCAACCAAAATTCATAAGTTCATGGGCCAAGATTTTCAGTGCATACATTAACTTCGATTTTGAGCAACAAGCTAGGAATTATGACTTGTACAAAGAGGGGTTACCAAATTAAATAACTCCAACAAACTTTTTCATTTGTCTAACAAAGTTGTTTTCCTTGCCTAGTAGTTCATTTCAACTTCAAAAGAATAGACAAGTCATTACCAAGTGTAATAATCCTCCAATTATCACCAAGAGCCTTAATTGCTACATTTAATTAGCTTTGACTTTCCCATATGAAAGCTATGCAAGGTAATTAAAGTAAAAGACAGTTGCATCTCCTATAGAGTTTGCCAATTTTGTATAATCCCTAGATTAAAACAAAAATCTACAATATCAGCTAGTCAACCATGGTCAATCTCGTGTTGTTTGAGTTTTGTTCAATTGCTACTTCAAATAAATTAAATTCTGCAACTAGTGTATTGTCCTCTATACTACCAGCTTAATTCAAATCAATAGAAGACAAGACACAACAGTTATGTTAGAGCATTATTCAAGAAGAATCAAGATCGATTAATGGACATGTATAGTTAAAATATGTATTAATGATCGAAATGCTGCTTTAATGGAGCTTTGCTTGAAATCAACTTTTTTCTTTTACAAGTACGTCATTTATGAGGAAACTAAAGGAATTGTACTGGGAGTACGTCATTTATGAGGAAACTAAAGGAATTGTACTGGGGTCCCATCTTTCTACGGTGGTGACTACCCTTGTATGGAACTTTTTAAAATAAAATTGCATAAACTTTTCTTTTAAAATTGAAATGGGGGAAAAGTTATGTTGATTATACAAATTGAGTTTCGAAACATGGAGAAGAGAAATCAGAGGAGTTTCATTCTCACTTCAAGAAAACTATGGAAAGCAATAATTTCACTGAAGAGTTGGAATTGTTCTTGAAGTATTGTGATAATGAGATGTGCTGAAGAGAATTGAGAGGGGGGTCTAGTAGTGATCTCAAAGTGAATTGCCTTTTATTATATTTTTACATCGAGGATTTTTTTGTAAAGAGTAAGAACACCACATTATTATACTAAAATTTCAAGAAAAAAGCATGGATCTAGGTCACCCAAGTGAAACAGACCCAACTAAATCAGCCTAAATATGCATGCCCCACTTGCATTTCTGTGGAAAAGAATGATATTAGATTAAAATGTTGTGTTTTAAACTTTTTAATGAGGTAGGATATTGTTGTGATAATGAGATGTGTTGAAGAGAATTGAGAGGGGGGCCTCATTGTGATATGCAAGTGAAAACACCTTTTTATTATATTTTCACATCCACAAGTTTATTGGAAAGAGTAAGAGCACCGCATTATGATACTAAAATTTCAAGAAAAAGGCAAAGATCCAGGTCACCCCAAGTGGAAAAAACCCAACTAAATTAGCCTAGATTTTCAGGGATGCAAGATAATAGGATCTACATGCCCTAAATGCATTTTATGAGGATAACTGTGTATGTTTAGATTAGGAAATGTCTCCTGAACTTTTAAATGGGGTAGGATTTTGATAAATTAAAATAATAAAAGATAAAAAACACATCTAGAATTAAGGGCACAAATAATAAAGTGTTGATGTATTAATGTGGAAGGACTCAAAATATTAGTTTAATATTAATTTAAATCAATAAAAAGTCCTATAATGTGTAGAGGAATGGGAGCTCTACTAAAACAGCTAGTAGAATAATGTGAAATTTGACACCCTGATTATAGGCTACAATTTATGACGCTACAACACCATACTTGATACATTTAGAGACCAAACTATTGTGAAACCACCATTTAATTGTAAAATAACAACACTTATAGTCCAAAATGCAATACATCTCTCCCAAATGACTCTAATCATTGCTGCAGCAAACAATTTGGCATGAAATAAGGAATTGCAACACACTCAAAAGCTCCAAAAATCACTCTGAAATTCAGGCAACAACTAGGATGGTAAACATGATTAAACTGGCATATCAAAACCTTCTAAAACACATTAAAAATATCCAATATCAAAAACAAATTGGAAAATACTCGGCATTCAAAACAATGGTAATTTCTAGATGAAATCGCTCAACCAATTAAGAGGATTGTAACCCCAAAAAGGAATCCCCTAAAGTGTTTTTGTCTTTAAACAAATAGGGAGAACTCGCATTCTTTTACCAAAGCAAAAGAAATGAATAGCAGTAAACCATTTTTTGGAAACTCAACCTCCTCTTAAGATATTCAATAAAGTACTTGTTTTCTCATTGTTGTTTTTTAAAGAAGCAATTTTCCTTAACTATTTTTCAGTACCTTCAGCCTAGTGACACCTTATTTGCACATTTATAACATGTTATTACATAATTTCACATAAGTTGTCATTTAATATTTTAAACAACTTTGATATTTAACCATTTAATGATTTAATTATTTTGTGCACAAACAGCAAATTAATTAAAAGCTAAGTCACAAGGTTCGAATTCGAATTCGAGTTCGGCAACTATAAAATTCGAATGAAGTTCGGGAAGAGTAAAAATTTGGGAAAAAAATCGAAATAAATTCGCCTTATACAATTTTAATTATTTTCTAGATGTATTTAATATATATTATCAATTATCAAAATAGTCAAAATTGCTAAATAGATCCCACAACTCCATAAGCTTGATGAGATATTTATTAAGTACAAAACATAAGAAACATGTCAAATCACAATAGCAAAGATATTATTTTGTTGCGAAGGTACAATCAAAAGTCAAGACTTCATAGCTTCAAGAAAGCTTGAAGTCATCAAGAGCACTTGGCTCAGATGGTGTACCATCATCATCAGTATATCACTGTTTTAAAACAATTTTAAAAAATAAATCAAATACTAAATTAATTATTACAAAATAGATTACAAAGAAGTTAAAAACTATAAAAAAATTTAAATTGATTACAAGTGTCAAAAAACTATATAAATTGAAATAAAAAATTTATACAAATTATATTATGTAAAAAATTTATATACAAATTATATGTAAAACCTATATAAAAAAACAAAACAAAATATAAAATTAATAACCGTATGAAAAGTTAAAACTCTATTAGAAAATACAAACTATTAAAAAATAAATCAAATTGAATAACCTATCACAATTACAAACTATAACCTATTGAATAAACTATTACAAAATACAAATTATAACCTTGTAATATGTAATACAAAGTTCAAACCAGGAATAGAGATAGCATCAATGTCTTCTCCAAGAGGTTCAAAAACGATGAATAGAGATAGCATCAATGTCTTCTCCAATGGAAAAAAAGTCGCACAAAATCAACAACAGAACAAAGTCGCACAAATGGAAAAATAGTTGCAGGCATTGCCGCTTCAGCTTCACGCAAGCGTCACAAGGTGAGGGCAGCACAAGCCGAGAGGGAAAATGGCGTGGGAGAGAGACGAACATTGCAGAATCTGCTGCAACAAACTTTGCTCAGAGCCACGAACGTCTCAGGAAAACTTTGCTCATTCGCAGGGGGGATTCTTTCAGCATTCGAGCAGCATTTTATAGATTTTTCTGCTCAACAAAACCCTCTAAACTCTGCAAACGAAAATTTTTAAACTTATTCGACTCTTAATAGGAAGTCGTCTTTAGCAGCCGAATCATTAGCAGATTTTAACGAATTTTTGTGGCAAGTTTTACATTCGGCAATATCCGAATATCAAGCTTGATATTCGCCGAATCTTGTGACTTAGATTAAAAGTATTGAAATAGCCCAAAATGTGAATTCTAACCACACCACTAAAATACCTCAACTACATAGGATATAAGTGAGTATGAGAATTGGCACTCTCTCATGATCATGAACTTCTCTAAAAATTGTGAAGTGCCCTTCGAATGTCGGATGTGCACACGAAGAGTATCCTTGTGCACATCTTGGCTCCAAGAACTTGTCGTTGTAAGAATTTCCTTCCAAAAAAATTGGCACTCTCCAAGAAAGGTGGAGTTTCCAAGAATGGTGCAATGGATAAAAAAGAATATATTACTTAGGTTAACCCCAGTTTCCCAAACAAGGACTACATGGGAAAGGACAACTCGTTTCAGAATCCTCAATTTGTGGAGCCATTTTTGGAGACGATAGTGGACGGCTAGAGAAAAATTTGAGGAAATTTAATGTTCACATGAGAGTCAACATCAAACAAACTAGCAAAACTCTTTCAAAATCATTGTCAATATGCATGTCATATTAAATATATCATACAAGATAGAACAAAATGCCCAAAGGCTACAAGTTACACTTTCAACTATGATATGTTTTTTTTTAAGTGTACTATTGTCCTGAATATGTCACTGCTGCATCAAAATTGGAATAATCTAAGTCCTCTGTACTGTGAGGGTCTACCCCATCCGACCAAAATAACCAAATCCATTTGATGCCTCCCCATCTACATGAGCAGCACCTTCAAGATCAACATCTAGCCATGAAGATAGAGCATGTCAATACTCTCGACTCTACTATTTCTAAAGAAAAAGAGCACCATGCATGGCCACTAGCTTCTTCACTCATCTAACCATAATTTTATTCCTCTTGATGGAGTGGATCAAATCATTCATGGACCAATTCATCTTTGTGATAGAGGAATTGCCAACTTGTAAAAGAAGGCAAATGTCAAGCATCTTCAATTATGGTGTAACCTTACCATCCCATGTTCACCATCCAATAGGGACAACTTGGGCTAATATAGTTCCATCTATCTTTGCCTCTAGTTCACTAAATGTTCTAACACAAACATTTGTGAAGGCAAGCCATTTTCTATGCAATATTAAAGACCACCATCTAAAAAACATCTTTTAAAAAGCCCTTATTGGCCCTTCTTTTTCCTCTCCATCATCTAGAGGCAATCTTCTAGCCTTTAGTGCATACCATATGGGATTTAGAGCAAAAATTTTCATATGAATACTATTGTTCATTGTGTTCCACCTTTGCATCACAATGGGCTTAATATATTGCTCATATAATCCCAAAGTACCATCCTGGGCCAAAATTGTTTGCTTTATCCTTCCAAGCATCTTGTCAAACCTCTCATATCTCTTTCCAAGAATAGGATAGTTCAAATCAGCATATCTAATGACATCTACAAGAAGTCTGATGAAAGAGCAAACATATCTGCAATATACAAACAAAAAATTCCAAATAATTGATTGTCAAGTGAGAAACTTCAAAAGTCAAAACATTGTACAATAAAATTAAAATATAAAAATCGGAAATTTAATGATTAACAGAATTAGCAATACCTTACCTCACATTGCATTAAACATCATCATAAAAGATCCTTTGTTTCATAGTTCTTTCTTCATTAGATCTTGAATTGCTCAGCTAAGAACCAACTCTCACCAACTTCGTTGTGAGACCGGACGTTGGAAGAGGCCAAAGGAGGCTTGGGAAGAAAGAATTTGCAGATTCTGCAATTCTGGGAAAGTGGAAACTGAACAGCACTTTATTTTAGAATGTGAAGCCTACAAGAGTAGTAGAGATAAATTTGCGGACACTATATGTGACAGTTCTTGGCATAACCTATTCAATGAAGAGTACATTGAGCAATTGGGTGGACTCATCATCATCCTACACAAGCAAAGAACATTGTTACTTAAGTCTGCTTGAGTTGTCTTGCTGTCCCATAGGCTATTTTTAGCCTCGTGGACGTTAAAATTTTATCTATTTATCTATCTATCTATCTATATTGTAGAGGCTCATGAGGGTCAAGCATTCTCTCTATCAAAATGAAGTAGTTGGTGTATCTTGTTCAACGGGTTTGAGGAGCTCCTCTGAAAAAATCTTGGAGAGAGCGAAGTGTGGCGGATGCAAATTAACATTTGAACATCTCTATTTCCATGTGTCTATAAATGTATTGTTCAATGCATGAACACAACATGGAGTCCAATTTGTGCACACATATTGAATTGATAACACCTGTACCACACTTGGGACAGCAACCTCCTTTGTGGCCTCTGTCAAAATGCTAACCTAGAAGCCTCCATCCTTACAATTCCTTGAACAATCCATGGCTCTAAGAAATAAGAACCAGTTAGACATGTGACTATGATATTGATGAATGGCTGATGTACAACAGGGGTCCACCTATCCATCACAAAGAACAACATGTCCTGTGCCATATTTGCCTCATGTCCTCCATTAGCAAATTAACCTTAGAATAATTCTTGTTTAAGAGGATAGTGTGAAGTTTATGATCTCCAAGGGGTGCGATAGAGGGACCAATAGAGGTAACATCTTTTGATCATTTAGTTGAAACGAGAAGAACAAGACAAATGAAATGGGATGGCATGTGCATGTGCATGTGCATAAAAAAAAATTGACAATGGAAGATTATGTTGCATCCACTGTCTATACATTAAACATATCTGCAATTGTCCCTACCCTCTCACCAACACTATCTTTTCTCTCCTCTTGCGGCACTATCACTGGTAGCACTACCAATCATAGATGTCATAGACATAGATGATTGTCCACTTACAAAAGAATGTGTCAGTATTGTCACAACTTCAGCCCTCATTTCCACCTCCATATTCAATCTATAAGCTTCTAAATTCTCATCTTCCTTTATTTCTGGACAAGTTTTAACTCCACAGCATGTAACACCCAAGAAATGTGTATTACCCTTGTATAGCTCCCTCTAGAATTTGTCTAGCATACATGACACAACTACACCCTCACCTTTCATTTTTTAATTTTGGTATCTACAGCTGTCGCAGGTTGGAAGAGCAGGTTATTTCTTTTTTTTGTTGAATGGGCAAAAAGACTTCGGAAGGACAGTCAGATGGATTTGGTGGCTATCCACCCTCACCTCCACTCTTCCACACTTTCATGAGTCTGAGACTCTTGTATTTGTTTGAGTTTATTCCACTTCATTATCACTCTATTAGTCTCACTGTTGCTCAAGTTGGTTTGAACTGAAAATAGGAAAAAAAAAACTTGGCATTGCTTACACTTTAAACTTCGAACCAAGAAAGGATGGAATGAGTTATCTTTGCCAAAAATATGTTGCTCCACTACCAAATATGCCATGGATTCAACCTTCCGTACACCATCTCTTTCAAACCTTGCTAAAAAATTTGCTTCTCCCTCAACTTCAAAGCATGCTGCTGCAATATTTTTTTGACAAACGATGAGCATAAAATGAACTCGAATGCATTGATAAGAGATTGTTTTTCCCAACTAGAGCAACCTAAGATATGGGGGGGGCACAAAAAGAAATAAGAAGTGTTTTTTTTAAATATATTGATTATTTTTTAAACGTGCTGGGAAAAGGAGAATGACCTCCGAGAATCATTGCCATCCCTGCATTTCCAGGGCATATCTTCCTGTTTTCCAAATTTTGGGGACAGCTAGGGAGCATATCTTCCTGTTTTCTCGTGCAACGGTTTCCATGTAAATCTTGTCTTCTTTTGTGATCTTACTTGCTAGATAATGCATATATGGTTGATTAGGTATTATTACAGCATCTATTACAGTTTTGCAAGGGTTTTCACGTGAATATTGTGTTTTAACTGTTCTTACTTGCTAAATCTTGCATATATGGTTGATTAGGTATTGCTACAGCATCTAATCAGGTTTATTAATATACTAATTCACTCAACCCTTAGTATATTTGTGTATTTAAACATACCTCATACTCCTTGCCTGCTCTAGCCTTATTTTACTAACCAACAAAGAAACATAAACACCAGTAATACTTTATATCATGGCATGAAGCTCAAGTCCCTTACAGATCAATCTTGCAAATGCAGTTGATTAGGTATTGCTACAGCATCTAATCAAGTTTTAAGAAAATAAAATTTTATTACTATACTAATTCAGCTACCCCTCTGCATAATTCATAATTGTGTATTTCAATGTACCTCATACTCCTTGCCTACTCTAGCATTATTTTATTAACCGACAAAGAAGCATAAACTCCATTAATGCCTTATATCGTGGCAGGAACCTAAAGGCCATTACAAATATTTAATCCAAAATTATTGATAAATAACATAAAATAAAAGAATAAAATATTAAGAAAATAAAACACTATGCTACTCAAAATTAATGCCACAAATACATACATAACAAAAATTCAAGTCAATTTTAACCATGACAAACTCTTGATATACTAAAAAAAAACATCAAATATTACAACCTAGATGGTACAACTTGATGCGTTACCTAGATTTGATACTATGCACATTATTTTTAAATTATACATTAATATCTTTTTAAAATGCTCAATAAATTTGGCAACTCATGGTTTGAGTTTTCCTTTAATTTTAAGCAACATCCCAAGTTTTCTTGTGTAAACCAAGTTCTTGCCCAATCTGAGCTTTTCAACTATTTTGAGAACAAAATGACACAGATTAACTATTTACATGCCCCAATTCCCCATACCAGTCCAAATGGTTCCTTGACCATATTTTTTCTTTCAATGAATTCCATAGGAAAAAACTTCAATTGAAAGATAAGCATGACTGATAAGTACGAGATATTTTCCACAGCAAGTCAAGTTGTGATATTACTATCAGGATTTGACCGTGTGCTTTTTTTAGTCAACTCATTGACCCATGTTTCATTAGTAAGTGATTCACAAGAACCGATGTCTCATGAAAACAAATGGAACACTTAGCACTCATTGCATCTAAATGATGCTCACAGAGAAAATCACCTAGATGCAACAAGTTCTAAGTGTTCCATTCATTCTCATGAGAGATGGGTTCTTGTGAACCAATAACTCGTAAAACATGGGTCAGTGAGTTGACTCAAAAAAACGATGTTGTAAGATACCCCTTGATCTGATTAGACTTTTTGAGCTTTAGCTCATGAAAATTCCATCAAATAGTTTGCTTGCAATCTGAATACTTAGTTTTTTACTGGTTCTCAAATGCTGATGTGAATGTGTTTGTTGTTGTTTCTAAGTAATTCAAATAGGAAACCGCACATAACAAATTCTAGCACAATAATATAGAGATAATATTCATGCTGAAACTAAGAGGATTTGTAGATTTACCCAAAAAAAAAATCCTCACACAATCTGAATTATAATATAATTATAAAACTTATTGCAATAACCTGACAAGTGCTGATTGAAAAATGGAACTGTAGCATATCCTCTGACATCGCCTTATTTGAAATCATATATATATCTAAAACTTTACTATAAAGTAGATTGATTGCATACACAGTTTTTGATGGTGAACTTAGGGCCCATTTGGCTGTTGGAATTGAGCTGGAATTGAGAAATGCAAATAGCGGAATTCGCAGTTTGTTTCCAAAAAACAAAAATGAAATTGAATTTTCCAAATTCTATTTTTTGCCCAAAATAACCATATAAATCTTCCACCTCGAAAGATGGATTTGGAAAACCAATTCCAATTCCAATTCCACCTTTTTATAAATCGAAATTTATAAAATTTTCCAGGTTGTTTGCCTGCTTGCACTGCCTCTTGTACAGCCAAAACTGTGAGGGACCGAAATTTGTTCTGTCGAACATCGCCATCATGTTTTAATAGGTGGTGGTGATGTGCATGGCAGAGACGGTGCCATTTTGTGCGAGGAGTGTCCATATTCTCGGCTTCACAGTCAATTGGGCTTCTGCATCCCACAAGCATAAGCTCAACACAATGAAACCATGCACAAGGCTTTCAACATCATTTTTTAACTTCAAATTCTTTTGATAAACAGTTTCTCTTCGCACCTTAGAGTTTTCTTGATATACAGGGTTTATAGTACTTCTTGACTATAGACCATGTGAAAGAGAAAAGAGGATTAGTATGATGAGTGTATCGATTGATATGAATGACAAGCCTGGAATGCTTTCCAAGCAATACAACAGTTGACAATGATAGAATGTTGCAAAGCTACATTTATGCTCATGAGAACTATTTATAAAAATTCTCCAACCGACGCTTGACGACTGAAGCCCATTTTAATTAAATAATTGTTTGGACAACTGGGATTCCTTGGCATTTCTTTCAGCAAGCCCATCTACTCTTTAGAAACATTTTTTATTGGGTAATATGTTTTTGGTATTGCAATCATCTTGCTGAATTGCCAATATCATTAATTGCTGCCAATATTACTATAGCATGGACTTATAAATATGTCTACAATTATATTGTATTCATAAATTTATCTTTACTTTAATTGCAGCTATAATATAATTATGATCCTTAACTCTTTTCTTGCTTACTTACTTTGGTCCTTCCTTGGATGCTTCATCAAATGAACTGTCCTATTTATATCTTCACCTGAGTGGGGTCACATCTCTTCCTAAACACCCAATGCCTTTAAAGAGTAGCACCCTTTCAAAGCTGAGCACTGTCCATTATATCTTTTAATTAATCTTATTCGGCCTTATTCAACCACTGTTCTGTTAGACATACTAGACCCTTACTAAACTGCTATTTTCCTTGGTCAGCTCCTTGTATTGAATGGTTATTTGAACACAGATCAACCTCGCTTGGCAAGAAACTTGTCACATACTTCAACTGATTATTTTCTTGAATGCTAATGTGTATAAATATTAGTCAATATAGAAGATAGATATCAAAAGTTTGAAGATGTGGTAGATCCTGTACAAAATGTATCAGAAAATGTCATAGTGCACATTATAATAGTGACTACTAATATGTAACGAAAATGATTTCTTGGTAGACATGCCTCAGGGTAACAAAGTGGAATATGAATAACTCCTCAAAGAAATATATTTCACCAAGTACACGCTAGTCTCTTCAATTCTAACGACTGGAAAATTACCTCAGGTCCATTTGTGAATACTATTCAATGAATGTTCTACTTTATACGTCACATAATGTAAATATAGTGTAATCATCTATACATCTGCCTATGATATTTTGTTGTTTTCTTGGAAAAGTATCAAACAGCAGTCTGCTAATATGGGTGCATGTTCCCTGCAAGGAGTGGATATATTCCCTTACAGATATCATGTAATATAAACAAGTTACTTATCAAAGACCAGATTTCATTGCTTGATAGAGACTTTTGGAAGTTTTTCTCTTTGGAGAGTCCCCTTGGTCTGCAAGCTGGCAAGTTCAAAGCTCTGCTACCAACTGTATGTCTCCTTTTGGGATATTCTTATATTTTGGCCCTCACTATTGCAACTAACAATAAGAAATGTAATATAGCTAAGAGGATAGGGTTACTAATTGAAAGGCCTTTTAACAAGATTAATCCTGGTTAAGGCCCTACATTCAATATCAGCCACTTGGACATTGACATTAAATCATAAATCAAGACAACACTAATTTGTATGATTGTTAGCATAAATCATAAAAACATATAACATTACATGTTACGATTTTATTAGGACATTAATCATTCCAATGTGAATTCCCATAACAACCTTATTTGGAATTTGTTGAAATGTTTCCAAACCAGTCTCAAGGTTGGTTACCCTTGTACTGCAAAAGCGTCAAAGGTGGACCACCCTTCCATCCCTCAGTTCACCTTGTATGCTGGCTGTCCTCCTTGTTCAATACCAAGAGCACACTACGCGCCTTGGCGCACGAGCATCTATCTCGAGGTGGCATACTTGATCCATGGGCACACTAGGCCCATTGGCCCATGAGCATGGCATTTATCTTGGAGCAGCATACTTGATGGACCTCAACCCTAAGGGAAACTAAGCCCCTTGAATTACTGGCATAGCATTTATCTCGAGCTGGCATACTCAATGGATCTCAAGCCCAAAGGCACAATTAGACTAGCATTCATCTAGAGGCGGCATACTTGGGCCTCTTGAACTCGGAGGGCTGGTCCCCATTCCTATTTGGAATCCATTTATATAAATTCCAAATAGATTATCAAACAAATCCTTTATCAATAATAGTAAATGGAAACATTTAGATTCCTTACAAAGATCATTAATTTCTGCCAATATTGCTATAGCATGGACATACAAATATGCCTATAATATTATAATATTCATAGATTTGATGTACCTTTTATCTTATTGCTGCTATAATATTATTAATTTCTGCTTTAGCTAAGTTCTGATCCTTAATACTTTTCTTACTTATTTTCTTTGATCCTTCCAAGGATGTTTCATCAAATGAACTGTCCTCCTTTCTTATATCTTCATACGGAGTGGGGTCGCATCTCTTTGTAAACACCCATTGCCTTTGAAAGTTGCATGCTATTGCTGAGTGCTGCCCATCAGATTTTTTAATTAATCTTAGTTGACCTTATTCAAGTGTTGTTCTGTTTGATTGGAGGAGAGATAAGATCTACAGGAGACGGTCTGCAAGTGGGTGTGCTGTCACCATACCAGACCTGCAGACTGCACTGGTGGCTCTTTGTTATGATTGCAAGTGTCTTTGTTTTAAGTTCTGCACATTCATTACTGTTAGTTGCCTTGGTTTTTCCTGATCGTGCTTTGCATTTCTTTTCTTTATCGTGCCCTAGGGTTTGGTCTCTGCCTGGTCTTGCATGTGTTTGCCTGATCTTCCATTGACATTGAGTCCTTTTGGTGCGTGCCTGGCTTTTAGTCCTGGGTTTGTGTAATTGATGGCCAGTCCTGAAGCAAATGATGGCAAGGAGAGGCCGAAGGTTGATAATAACGGCGGAAGTAACACCAATAGTATTAATACTAATACTATGCAGAAACCCTTATACAGTGCTGTGGTTCCAGAAAAGTCGTTACCCTTTCTACCAGAATCTGCTGCATTTAATGGATGCTTTCATAGGCAGGAGCTGGACCCAGGAGGAGGAAGAATCAGGCCCAATGGAGATAGACCAGAAGGAGAGGAATCTGCAAGTGGAGAGAAACTTGGTGGAGACGGGAAAGGTAAGGTCCCAATGCTTACTCTAGAGCAGAGCAATGACATAGCAAAGGCTATATAAGTTCAACAAGAAAGAATAATGTTTGGGGAAAGAATTAGGGATTCTGGTTAGTTTTAGCAGGATGGTTCAAAAAGGAATGTTTGTGAGTTTTTTGAAGAATCATGCAATGCAGGAGAAAGTTCTTAAGAAAGGGCTCTGGAATGTGGGGCAAACCCTGTTTAGGGCCTTTCCATGGTCACCCAAGAGTAATCCCGAGCATATTCATTCGTCCTCCTCACCTTGTTGGGTTGAAATTCTAGGGGTCGAGCCTGAATTTTCGTCCTTCATTTCTCATATGTTGAAACCCTCGGGGACTGTTCTCCAAGTCAAGGAATCCAAAATTACCCTCCCGCATGTCAATGATAGGGCTCTCATGTCTCTTAACCCTAATGTGGTATTCCCTAATGAAATCTCTCTAAAAATTGAAGAGGACAGTTACTGTTGGTAAATTTTGAAGCCCGCGGATGATGGGGGCTTGTTTTCATTGCAAGTTAAATGGCCATAATCGTAAAGATTGCAAATTGTTGCAGAACATCCAAAAGATTTTTAATCCCCCTAATAATAGTAGCATTTCTAAGGTTAAGAGTAAAAATGATGAAAAAACTAATAATGTAACCATGGATAGGGTGCATATTGACAAATAGAATGTTGCTCCTAAAGATGGAGAAGAACTACCAGACAGCCTTTCAGGAAAATTCGTCACTTTGACAAACCCTCTGTATGAGGATGATTATGTTGTTCTTAAGGCCAATCATAGGAGGGTAAGGGTTCTCCCAATCCCTTTGTTTCTAAGCCACAGTATATACCTGTTAGTAGAGAGAAAGTCAATGATGATAATGCCCCCATTTTGAATGCTCAACAATTGGTTATTAAAAAGCTTAATAATATGGCCAACTCGAGGGTTGATAATGCATCCTTAGATCATAATAATGCCCTAGCTCCAAGCCTAACCAATCTGAGATCATATTTTGAATAATTATACCCTCAGTAGTACTACATCACAAGCTCAGAATGAGGAAGCTTATACTGAAGTTGTTAACGAAAAAAGGAAAAGGAAAACCTATGAAAGAACTGCTAGTGGAAAGAATTGTGAAAGGAGTAATAAATGCAGAACAATGCCATTCCAGATTGTTTTAATAGGGTATGTAAGCCCAACACCTCTAATAGTTAAGGATGACTTTACATATTCATAGTTGGATCATTAGAGGGCTTGAACTGCCTGATAGAAAATATATTGTGAGAAATTGGTGCAATAAGATTCATAATAAAGACATTATTTGTTTGCAAGAAATTAAAGTCTCGAGGTACCATGCTTTTAATACCCTCAAATTCCTTTGGGATAAAGCTAAGTGTTTATATTTTGGTCATCAAAGAGGAAAGGGGGGGGTGTGGGCTTATTAATTGGTCCCAACTTGGTTGACAGTCTAGTCTCATACAATTTCTCTCTTTCCCATAGGGTTATTTGGGCTAATTTTAAGTACAAGGACACTGATATCAGCATTTACAATATTTACGCTCCAAATGATTACAGAGATAGATCTAGGCTGTGGGATTGGTTAGCTGATTATCTTCCCGAGAGCAGTTGGTCATTTACAGGAGATTTTAACATGATTGAGGATTGCCAAGATAAGAGTGGTGGGATAAGACATGAGTGGAAAGGTAATGAACCGTTCTTTTGGTCCAAATTTAGAAGAAGATTCAAAATCAAGGACCCTCTTGAAAAATGTAGACATGAGTTTTAAGGGATCTGGTTTACTTGGTGTAACAACCAAGCCAATTGTAGAAGAATCTATCGTAGATTGGACAGAGTCTATCTAAATCCCTTTATTTTCTCTTTTAACCACTACCCAGGGAAGTCTCCCATTAATGTCACTACAGCCAGACTCTCTGATCACTCTCCTATTTCAGTTAACATTCAGCTTGCTCATGTTAATGAGGGTACTCCTAAGGTTAGAAAAAGTCATTTCAAGTTAAACACCTCGTTATTAGAGGATAATGCCATTAGAAATGCATCTGTTCTCTCTAAGTTCTATAATGGCAATTGCTTTGTTAGACATAAATGGGAGACTATGGTTAATATTTGGAGGCTACGTCACAAGGTTCGAGTTCGAGTTCGAGTTCGACGACTATAAAATTCGGATGAAATTCGACAAGGCCAAAAAAATCGAAAAAAAATCGACTTTAAATTCGCTTTATAGAGTTTTTTTAGTATTTTAAACAATATAAGTATGTCCAATAAATTATCAAGATAGTTTAACATTACAACATAGATTTGAAATCTTTATAAAAGAATCACATTTTGAAAATAAATACAAATACAAGTAGTTTATAATTTTTAAAACATTAAACTTATAGAACAAATTATAGTAATTTAACTTTATCATTTTATAACATAAATTCAAAATATATTGATATTTTATTTTAATTTTTCTAAACAAAATTAAAAATTAAAAATTAAAAAATACGTTGATTTACTACATTTAAGATTACACATAAACAATAAATAACTATTAAAAAAAAATTAATATTTTAATAAAAAAATTATACACTTGAAAAATAATAAATTTTCTTTCATATTACTAAAAAAATAAAAAAATTATAAGACACAAATTAAAAATTAAAACAAAACAAAATGCAAAATTATAAAATTAAACATTAAACAAAAACTTAAATGTCAAATGTTGAACACTAGCGATAAGCAGGTATTCAGCGGCAATTTATTCGACGGCAGGAGCTCGACAGTCGCCATGATACTGGATCATTTGCTGTGAACACTTTTCTATCGATGGACTGCCCTAGCTGGACTTTATTTTTTTAAACTATGGAACGATTAAAATGAAAAGCCGGTCAATGGTTCTGTACGAATTAGAGGACGAATTTAAACGAATTTTTTAGATTATGCTGAAATTAGGAAAATTTCGAACTTCATGCATGAAGTTCGCCGAATTCTGTGACACAGTCTGGAGGAACTTGCTTCAAATCATTGGGAAGCTAAAGACAAAAGAATGAAAGGAAATATCTACCAAAAGAGACTGAATGAAATTGAAAAAGATCTTCAAGAAAAAGGCAATGATGTTGTCTTAGAAACTGAGCTGATTAACACTAAAATGCAATTGAGGAAGATTCAGAATCATAAAATTCAAGGTCAAAAAGTTAAGAGCAATGGCTAATTGGCTTAAGGATGGAGATAGAGGGTCTAAATATTTCTTCAACCTCATCAGAGCCAAGCAAGCTAGAGAAAATATTGAGTCTATTCAGACTGATGATGGCCTTATTAGTTATAAGTCTAGGTAGTTTGAGGCAGAGGCGCACTTACCGAAGCAATTGGCCTCTAGACTCGGACTCGGTTGAGTCCTAGCAGAGTCCACACAGATTCGCCGATTCCAAGGACTCACCAAACTCACCAAGTCCCAAACCCGAGACTCTCATTGGTGGCAAAGAGATAAAAGTGCAAAAAAATAAAATAACCAATGACTTAAGTTGCATTTTTCCAGTTGTTATAACATCTATTTGACCTAAAAAGGTCATTCCACTATTTGCTTATGCTTGTGATAGAAAGGAAAGAGTTAGAGAAGTGTATTGGGGTTTTGCGAGAGAAATCAGCAAACCGGTTAGCTCTCCCGCATCAATTGCTGATGGTTTGTGCAACTTTGTACCTTGCACTTAAGCATTGAGAGGAGCTTTAGGAAGCATTTGGAGGAGGCTTCTACAAACTTACTTGCATTTCCATTGTTTGACTTTGTGAAAATTTGAAGAGGTAAGCAACAAATTGCATTTCTTTGTGTTGTTTTGTAATATGTTTTACATTCATATTTTTTACTTTCCATATTGTTTACATTTGTTTAGTCTCTACTTCTACTATCTACTATTTAGAATTTAGATTTATTCTAATTTATCTTGATGACAAAGTAAGAAGGCCCTAAAGTTTAAAAATCCGATTTGATGCTAACTTTTTTCTATTTATAATATATTCATTTTGCAGCAGCAAACACATTGACATCATGCCTCAGGGTGAGCCTTCTGAAAGTGGAACTAAGCCTGCATTTAACCCTAATGCAGACCTAACTGCAATAGCAAGGGATAGAGCTTGGAAACATGCCATCATGGACCACAAACAAGGAGGTTGTTACATGTTGGCATTGCAGTGTAGTATATAATGGGGGAGGAATGAATAGATTGAAGTATCACCTAGCACATATTCCTAGGCGTGATGCTAAAAAATGCAAAGATGTACCCCAAGATGTTATGCGAGACATGCAAACTCTTTTAGAGGAAAAAATGAAGAAAAGAATTGAAAAAAAAGAAACAAGAAGAAATGGCACAACTAGCCCAACAGGATCTTCTAGTTTTCGCTCTCCATTATCCCTACTCCACCTATGGATGCTACTGCTTCTATGAGTGTGACCATTGGGACTTGCATTCGTAAGCAAAGATCGACACTTAATTCCATGTTTGTTCCACGCACGGCTCCAAGTGCAAAACCATCACTTGAGAGCATGGGTTGGAACAAGGAGAAGAATGATTATGCAAAACTGGCAGTTGGAAACTTCTTCATCTACAACAACATTTCATTCAATGCAACAAGGTACTTATTTATTTAAATTTAAATTTGTCTTACTTGTCTTGCTTTCAACTTTCAAGAGACAATAATATGCTTATTTTGTTTATTTTAATTTGTATTTTGTTTTCAAATTTAATTATAATATACTAATTTGTTTAACTTTGAATTTTATTTAATTTGTTTTAAGTCCCCTTTTTGGCAAATTGCAATCAATGTTGTTACTGTTTGTGGTCCGAAGTTCAAAGTCCCTAGTGCTGACGAGCTAGGAGGCCCTATTTTGACCCAAAGGGCAGCTGATGTAAAAGGTGCAATCAAGGAGCAGTGTGAGGTGCGGAAGACAAAGGGTTGCACCATCATGACTGATGGTTGGATTGATAGGAGTAGAACACTCAACTTTCTTGTTTTCTCATCAGGTAATTGTACTTAAGTGATTAAGTTTATAAATTATGATTCATCATTAAACATTAAACTAATTTGTTTCTTTTTCTTCAGGTGCCACAGTTTTTTTGAAATCAATTGATGCCTCAAGAAAAACAAAGAATGTTGAATATCTTTGTGAGGAAATGGATGAAGTGATAAAAGATGTGGTGAGGAGAATGTGGTGCAGATACTTACAGATAATGCAACAAATTATGTTGTTGCAGGAAAACTTCTTATGAAGAGACACCCTCACATATTTTGTACCCCTTGTGCTACTCACTGCATTGACCTCGTGTTAGAGGATCTTGGTTAACTCCCTTAAATAAAACAATTATAGAGCAAAGAAGGAGTGTATGCAAATTCATATATAATCATATATGGGTCCTCAACCTCATGAGGAAACACAATGACCAAAAGGAATTGTCTCGTCCATGAGTCACTAGATTTGCAACCAATTTTCTCACATTGAAATCTTTGCTTGATTCAAAGGAAGGTTTGAGACGCATATTTGCTAGTGAGGAGTGGATTGCATCATCATATACAAAGACCAATGCAGGGATTGATGCAACGAATCGTGTTTTTGATGAGGCTTCCTTTTGGACACCGATTGTTGATATTGTGACAGTAATTTTCCTTTTTGTCCTCATTTCAACTTTTTTTGTTTATGAAATTATGTTATAAATTATTGTTCATTTTCTAAAGAAAAAACTTAAAGCTGATTGTTTCTAACTTTCTCTTCCAACTTTCATAATGATTACAATTCGTAAAGACGCTTGTTGTTCTCCTACGAATTGCTCAATGGGCTACATTTATGAGCGCATGGATAGGATTAGGAGGCCATTCGCTCTTTTTTTGCAGGAAATCCAGATAGGTATGGGCCTATATGGGATGTCATTGATAGACATTGGCACAATCTACTTCACAAGCCTATACATGCGGCAACCTACTTCCTTAATCCAACATACCAATTCAGCCCACATTTCAAGGCTGATGATAAGGTGTGGAGTGGCCTCTATGATGTTGTAGAGAGAATGTCACCTGATTCAAGAGTTGGAACAATTCTAGTCCGTGAAATTGAGTTGTTTAAGAAAAGTCAAGAAGACTTATTTGAACAGGAGTTGTGCAAGAAAAATAGGACAGAATTGATGCCTAGTACAAATCTTTGATTCTACATCCTAATTTATAATTCTATTACCATTTTAATTTGATAAAGTCAAAATTATTGAATTGATTTAAAATTTTCTTGTTTCAAATGCATCGTGTGAGATGTTTGGCACTAAGGTGTCAAATTTACAAAGGATTGTGATTCGCATCTTGAGCCAGCCATCTAGTGCATCAGGATGTCAATGTACTTGGAGTCTATTTCAGCATATACACTCAAAGAAGCGCAATAGGTTGGCAGTGAAAAAATTGAATGATCTTGTCTTTATTCACTACAAACTTCGCCTTCACCATAGACAAATCCTGGGCACCGATACATCACCAATTGTATTAGAGAATGTTGATCCACATGTAGAGTGGAACACAAATAATGTCGATCCTATCTTCGATGATGAAGACATGGAGTGGGTTGATCAAGTGGATCAGGAGGCTGAGGCTCGTGATGGCAGTTGAGAAAGCTAGAGCGCGAGGAGACAAGGTGTAGGACCCTGAGGCTAGGAGTGATGGATCCAAGTCTGATGATGAAGATTATGTCAGTGAGGATGAGGATGAGGATGAGGATGAGGTTCAGCCTCAGACACAAGGAGAGAGGATGGCTCTACAGTCTTTCATGACTTATCTTAGGCGTACTCATAGAAGAACATAGGCTACTATGACTTATTTTGATATATGTTTTGAACTTCTGATACCATAGATTTCGTAATCCATGAATATTGTAGACATTTGACACTGCAGTGACATTATGTTTAGTACTTTAAGTTTATAACTTTATATTGTGTTATTCAATTTTTGTCCTTCGGAAATTTGCTTTTATACTTATGTGATCTATGCAAAATTGTGTGTGTATTAAGTAGCTTCTATTTATCTCAATTATTGTATATTTGATGTTAATTGACTAAAAGATGCATGAGAAAATCTTAAAATCCTTAAAAATCTTTTGAGTTTCAAAGAGGGGTAAACGCTTTGACCTGGAGCTATTAACCAGTGAGGCCACAAACGGGGGACCTCATCCCCATGAGATTTGAACCTTGATGGCAAGGATAACAACACACCAACTTAACCATCACAATATGCCACTATTGGCCAAATCCTTAAAAATCTTTAAATTTCATGGGTTTTTTAAATTTTCGAGTACTTGCAGAGTCCGGTCGTCTAGTCCAAGTCCGGGTCGGATTTTGACTTTCCGAGTAAGAGGCGAGTCCGAGTCCCGTAACTATGGCTATAACAAAGAGATCATGTGTGTTTTCCATAGTTACTACAAAGACCTCTTCACTTCTAAGATGGACTGGGATAGGGTGGAGGGCCTTAGAGAATACCTTAAATTTATCCCCCATAAAGTCAATAGAGAGCAAGCTAAAACTCTTAGTCAATGCATTGACGTTCAGGAAATTGAAGACATTATTAGCTCTATGGCAAATGGGAAGTCACCTGGTATTGATGGTATACCAGCAGAATTTATAAAAAGAATAAAGAATGGATTGCTATAGAACTTCTTCAGTTGTATGATGAATACTATGAAGTGGGATATCTTTGTGATAATATTAACAGAGGGTGATCAAACTGTTACCTAAAGGAGGTGATAAATCACAAATTAAGAACTAGACAACAATCACTCTTCTAAACTTATTATATAAGATTATTGCCAAGCTCCTTGCTAGAAGGCTTACCGATATGCTTAGTGACATTGTTTCAGTTTCACAGACTGGCTTCATTAAAGGAAGATATATTCTTAAAAACTTGATCACCAGTTGGGAGGCCATGCAGTGGGCTAAAGATAGTGGGCAGAATGCTGGTATGATCCCCCTTGACTTTGAAAAGGTATATGATAGAATTGAATGGCAATTTGTGTTAGGAGTGTTGCAGACTACGGGTTTTCTTCCTTTCTTTTGTAAATGGGTTAACATACTTTTTAAAGATGCCTCTTTTATCATTGAGGTCAATGGAGAATTCTCGGAGTCTATCGTTCTTGGTGGATCTATAAGGCAAGGTTGCCCTCTTGCCCCTTCTCTGTTTGTGTTGGCTGCAGATGCTATGTTTTATGTACTCAAAGCCAATGATTCGGGTCCCCCTTAAAGTTATTAAGCTCCCTAATAGTGATGAGTTTATCTTAGAGCAGTTTGCTGATGAGGCAGCCTAGTTTATTATTCTGGAAGAAGCTAATTTTGACAACATGCTTGATAGGCTACTCTTCTTTTGTAAAGCCTCTGGAAAATTTCTCAGATGAAATCTTCTATTATTGGCTGGGATGACTCCCCCCCTGCTTGGATTCTGAATAAATGTTGGCAATGGGCAGGCCCTCACAATATTGTGAGATACCTTGGCATACCTTTCGTTGTGAATCCCTCCCTTAAAGAGATGTGGAACTGGCTTTATAGCAAAATTGAGAACAAACATAGAAAGTAGCAGACACATATGCTATCTTTAGCAGGTAGAGCACAAAAAAGTTCAAAAGATTCTCTCTTCTCATGCATTGTACTATGCCTCAGCTTGAATGTTTTTTAATTATCAATACTATAAGTTGCAAAAAACCCTTAGAGATTTCCTTTGGTCTGATGGCTTGGGTAATAAAAGGAGGCATTGTGTTAGGTGGTAATGGTATTGTCTTCCCAAGAAGTTGGGGGGTCTTGCAATGAGAGATGTTTGATTAGAAAGCATAACCTTAGCCTCCAAATGGAGTATCAATGCCAGAGATGGTAATCAGCCATGGAAAGTGCTGATTAGAAATAATCTCTTAAGAGCCAAGATTAAGAAAGGTAACAGTGGATTGAGGTTCCTATCATTGATATTGTCATCGGAGATTTCGAGATTAAAGTTGCAGGATCTAGTGTTTTCCTATCTTTGTGGAAGGCTTGGAGTCAGGTTAA
Source organism: Cupressus sempervirens (assembly GCA_028749045.1). Lineage (NCBI taxonomy): Eukaryota > Viridiplantae > Streptophyta > Pinopsida > Cupressales > Cupressaceae > Cupressus > Cupressus sempervirens. Next base: position 444,114,936 of record CM053784.1, on the reverse strand, counting down.
ACATATGTTATGCTCTAGGGATGTGGTTGGTAAACACCGCTGGTATACTGTTATGGATAGATCTTTATGGTGGGTGATTGCTCAAGATAATAAAACCTCTGGCCCTTATTCAGTGTTGTTCTGCTAAAGCATGGAAGAGTAAGGCATCTCTCTACTACAGGATATTATGGTTGAGAAGCAAATAGGTTCTTGGAAAACTCTTAGAAATGAATTCCAGTTGCCCTCCTCTCAAAAGAAAACTTGTACTTTAATTAATAAGGCTGTTGGTAAGCTCTTCCCTGGCCAAATTTCCAACACCAGCCAATATACTGATCAGGTGAGGTGGAATGATGGTAAATTTTAAAGAGACTCTTCTTGCAGGCAGATATATAATGTGATGAATTATGATGTGATTATCTTTAATAGAATCAATCCAACCTGGGGCTTTAGTTGGTCTTGGACTAAATGGCAATTTGTCTTTGATTTGTTTTGGCATTCTCATGTTGAGCCCAATAAGGTCTGCTTTAGATGGTTGTCGATTCTCCAGAAACTTGCTGTTGGTCATTTTCTTTCTCCTTTGGGCAAGCAACCTATTATTTGTTCTTTATGTAAATGTCAAGAATCTTTTGACCATCTTTTCTTTGAATGCAGTTTTGCTTGCAAGATTTGGTCTTTGTTTCTTGGTAACCCTGTTCGGTGGACTCATAAACAATGTCTGTCTTGGCATGATATCCTTGCTGGTTTTGTTGATAAAGTTTATTCAAAGCTTAATTCTTTTTGGTTTGCTCTTACTAATGCAGTGTTGTGGTTCATCTCGAAGCAAAGGAATGAGGAAACCTTCCAACATAGGCAGCAGGACCTTACTGCGTTTTATATTAAACTCACCCTCTCTCACATAATGTCACAGGTGATGGCCATTCTGGAGATATCAAGGGAAAGATTCCTTGCTCTAATCAAATAAGTCAATATGATCATTTTCAAGGAGGCCATTCAGCTGTTCAATTTTGTGGCTTCGGACTTGGGTACCAATACTGATAATGTTGGTGGGCAGCAGGAACCGGGGCATAACAGTGTAAAGAGTACAATAACTTGCAGAATGTACAGAACTTTCAAGCCACTCAAACTAACATGAATAGGGACACACATGTCGTTGGTCTCAATAGAACTCAAGAGAATTGTTTTTTCTACGGAGATAGTTGGGGTAATCCCACATTCAGGAGCAATAACAGTGAAAACAGCAGTAGTATCCAAGAGGAAGCCTCCTACTATGGTGATGGCTGGGGTCACCCCACATACAGGAACAGTTGCAACGATGGTTGGAATTAGTGATCTTCACATTTTCAGTTATATCTTTTTTTGTATCTAGTTAATACTGTATCTGCTGTATATTTGCTCTAAATGTAATATTGTTATATCCAGTCTGATGATAGTTCCAGACTGAACATCTCGACATCTTTTATGGATGTTGTCTTTGCTCCTGTATTACAGTTGATTCACTATCTCTAATAGAAAAAAAAAGCGTTGTTCCGTCTGCCCTTGTTAAATAATAAAATGTTATTTACCTAGATGCTGGGTCCTTCTATGGACTAGTTATTTAAACCCTGGTTAGCCTCTCTTGGGATTCTTCACTTGGGAAAAATTTGTATTTATTCTAGTTGGCTGTCTCTATTAAATCATATTCCCTAAATTAAGAAGACTGTGATTTGTATTAGTTTAGGAGCTGCTAACTCAAATTTGGCAGGGGTATGACAAGTTGTGCATATAGCTTTATTCAGAAGCTGAAGCACTCAGGCCCTTATCTGCCCTTATTGTTGAGCCATAAGAGCAAGCAAGGTTGGAGCTCCTCTATGCCTTCGCCACTTCTGAACATATGTGGTTGAGGGCATCCAACAAAGTAGTCTGCATTGTAATTGAAAGTTCAAGCAGGAGTAGCACTCACAGAAATGATTATTCTTGTAGATTACAGGGGACCTTGAAAAGCTTTGCAAGAAGAGTAACAGCAGCAACACTTAAATACAATAGGTGTTTCAGGTTATTATATGTGTAGAGTTCTTGATTTGGTATGATCCACCTTGTGGTTCATTAGACATTTCCAGTCATGTTGTATGGTCCTCGAGACTTACTTTGTCTTTGTTTTGAACTGTGGTTAGGTTCGGTGGCATAGATCTAGCCTCCCTGTTAATAGTGTTGCATTTATGCATTTGGACAGTTTATTTCCTTCTCTACTTCCAAGCAACGAAGGAGCACGTTGAACTCTTACAAACTTAACTAAAAGAAGTTTCTTACACAAGAATAATGAAAAAACTTCCCCAACTAAGTTTAATGACAAAATCAAGCTAACATTTTAGACAAGAATACAAACCCAGGATGAATACAAATGACAATATCAAAAGCCTTAAAAGATAAATTGGAAAAATTTAAGAGCCACAACATTTTCTCTCTAGCAATCTGTTAGTTTTCAGGCTATGGTAATAAGATTCAGTAATCAGAAAATTTAACCCTAAAACTTGGCAAATTAATAAGCAATATGTAAGTCAAATGAATGATCTCTGACTATGCTAATCTACAAACACATACTGCTGAAAATACAAATGGTTAATACAGAGCATATACATCTCAAACCTACAATTCTCTACTAATTAAACCTAAAAAGAAATGCACTGCACTATCTTAGAACTTGAACAGCACTCACAACCCTGCATTTTCTTTTATAGGTGAAGAAGGCTAGCAACTATAAGTACAACTTACCTTACATAAGTCAAACTGCCTAAAGACTGGAAAGTTCCTATCTAATACATTTTAATTTTTAGTGGATAAGAGAATTGCTGCTAAGGATGGTACCTAGCTGAATGTAAGATAACAAAAAAAGAAAAACAATGTTTAAAGTTGGAACAGCAATTAACGCACTGCAAAAAATGAACCTTCACATTTAAATCACCTAATCAAAGAACAAAAACAACACCTACAGCAATTAACTCACTGCAAAAAATAGAACCTTCACATTTAAATCACCTAATCAAAGAACAAAAACAACACCTCCTAACTACCCGCAGCACTTCTAAAAACTGATGATGAATGCATTCCCAATCATGCATGTGCCTCCATCACAAAGATGCCTATTAAAGGCTCCTGCTCCTTCAGACACAAATCTCTCTGCCACACAGAAACCAGAGAGGTCTCTTTGTTCACTGCTGCACCATTCTGACGCTGCTTGAAGATGACTTCAGCCCATATATGCACACAGGCCAAGGCTGCTACTGGGTACACTTCTCTGCTGAGGGGATACTGCAGTACACTAATCATAATGCACTAGAGAACATATTCAGAGTAATAGTGATAAAATTCTAACAAAATACCCTAAACAGTTGATGTGATTGTGGAAATTGGTGTTAGCTCTCGTTGCTGAAGCAAAATGAAACAATAACAAACAAGTTCCTTTCAGATCTGGAACAAGACAAAAAGGTAAGATCAAGAAATGACATACAATGCCATGTAGTAGGCCCTGGATCTCCATGTAGCTTAAAATTATAAAACATTGCAAAAGTTTTGCTTAAAATTACACACACACACAAACACGCATATTATTTTTTTAAAGTTTCGACTTCGGTACCAAAAATAGGACATGTGGTCCCAAATCATGGATGACGTGGATATATCATTTTCAAATGCTGTGTTTGTTGTAACCTGCATTGATGGACAAACTCCAACTCTGCAGTCCCAGAGTTCAGGACACAGGCCCTCTCTCTCAATTCATCCATAAACCATTCAGTTTTCACTCAAGTCAGAATGGACTCAACAAGATTCATTGTGTCTCAGGCCAGCCATGCTCGGTGGCCCTCATCACTATTGCACCATATTGAAAAGGGCATTCCTAGCACCCCAAAATTGAAGGTAACAAACTGGGGTCAACAACATCTCATAAACTAAAGATAACTCTGGCACAGCTGCACCTCAAATTATTTTTCCAGTGTGAGAAGGCAAAACCTGATTACACCACATAGCACTGCCTTACAGCACTATTTTCTAGTGAGATTCATTAGTGGATTGCCACATCCAACCACTATCTACAAGGTGTATTGCTTAATCAGATCACTGAATCTACAAGTTTCAGACCAGCAATCACTCAGAGCCCCATAGCATATCCAGATCCATCATATTGCTGGGTGCAGATCCACAATCTCTAAATGATTCATAATAATCTTCTCCTCGTGCTATTACCATGTCAGCCTACAGACATATAGCAAATGGAAGGAATTGTTGCTGCATTGTTTTGTGACCTAGATCTGGCTGCACACCAGCAATTTCTATGTCTATTAAAAATGATGTCTATAGTGGTATCATTAACTGCATAATTCAGCTTCTACAGAACAGATTAATGGTATAACTTGTAATCTGATGTTCAATGTTTAACTATCCTTTTTTGTACCAAACTGCACAACAAACTGATGCCAGGGATAAAGTTCAATAAGCTGTACGACTCTTAATAACCTAGAGCTATCACACTACTAGCTACAACCACTTTATAAAGCAAAAGTACTTCCATTATTGATGTTCTATGTGGTGATAGTTTGTTGGTATTAAAGGCAAAAAGCAAAAATTATGCATCCAACTTACAACCAAGAGTTGACTAACAAATATCACAGCAGATCATACCTCCATATTAATGCACTCTATATGGAATGAGTTTGGGCAATGATCACACAGGATCAATTTTCCACCAAAGTGACAGATCTTGCAGGTGTCATCACTTTGAAATTGAGCTTTTCTCTTTCTTAGTCTTCTTGTTGGGGCTCCATGCCCCTTTGGCCTGTTATTGTTGTCCAAGATCTTCATCTGACATTGCAGCAATGAACTGCCATCTTCTAAAACAATATTGGTTGACGGACGGTGAAGCTTGCTTCCTGCGTGGAATTCAAAATTACTTAGAGTATATACATTTCTACAACATTTACATCGAATTCCCTCACGAGTTATCCAACCCTCTGCCATTGAGTAATTTTCCTTTCTATTCCAGTAAAAAACTCTCTGGTTTTCAGCCACCACATCATTTTCTATCATCCAGGATAAAACAGAGTGGACAGTACGCCGACCCTGACTTAAAGATAAATCCTTTGATCTTTCTGAAGGAGAAAGAAGTCCCTGCATTTGGTAATCATTGGTCAATTTGTCATTTCTTTTCAATAAAAGGCTGCAACGTTTTGATTTTTTTTGTTTCTGAACTCCCACTGAATCTTCCAAATTAAATTTACGCTTTTTACCACTTGAAAAAGTAGCCTGTTCTGGACCTTGCCCAGAAATTTTAGATTTTGCTCCTCCTGTGCTTGCATTGGTTTGCACCATGTTTTGGTCAAAGCACTCTGATTGAAAATCGCATACCTTTGTCTTCTGAGATGATTTTGGTAAACATAACACAGCACATGTAACCCTTCTCCGCTTAGTGCCATGATTATGAAGCTTCCCACCTTTGTTAACCCCTTGTTTCAATCCTTTATAAATTTTGCAAGTATCTTCAGCACCATTGCCCTTAAATTCACACCTTGCAACTTCTGATGGGGCAGAGACTCTCTGTGGCTTCTTTCCAAATTCAATACTGCAAGCTAACTTGTTTCTCCTAACCCTCAACCCAGAATTCTGTAGATGCTGAGATGAAGACACACTACCTAGCATATGATTATTCGATGCTTCAACCACTGCAGTATCTTTACGATTCCCATCTGACATTGTTTGAAGCTTCTGCTCCTTCTTCCATGCCAAACAAGCTTTCAAAAGAGAATAGTAATGATGGCCTGTTGGGGAAACATAACGTATATCACATTTTTCACTGCCATGGCGATTTTTAAACTCAAATTTCCATCCTACAGCTAGAAGGTGCATTTTTGCTTTCATGCAGGCTTCTTTCTTTCCCAAATTATCTGTATAGTTAAGGACTGCTGGAGGGCAATATTTTGAATCAAAATTTACTTTATGTACACGCTGCTCCCATGATAGAGTTGGAGCTGATAGGGGTTCCAATTTTTGCTTCCCTACAGGTTTGCTGGAGATTGCCAAAGCATGCGCTTTGCAATTAACTGACACTTTGTGAGATATTTCCATGGCACTTGTGAAAGCATTTTGATCCTTCAATCCATTTGTTAAAGACTCTGATAAGCCTGTATCGATGCACTTAGTTTTGTCCTTTAAAGATGTTTTATAGGACGGAGACTCTGAGACCAATGATTCAATGCACTCCGATTTATCCTTCAAACCTGCAGGTCCTGCACCATTCAATACAGCACTGGACAACACCCTATCAACATGTCTCTTTTTTCCAGTTTTTTTTTTTTTGACGAGTAGATCCTTCAATAATACTGTGTCATAGCTATCCATTTGCTCCTGCAAAACCAAGTTGCTAGCTCCATTGTTGAATGCTTCCCTGCCTGCTGAGCCTGCTCGTCCCTTGACCTCTGTCACACTCACCTCCTGAGATTCTAGTGAGCTTCTGCTACATTCTTTATCGATACAATCTATTTCAACACCCAGACCTCCTGTACTAGATGATGCATTACACAATTCTTTCTCTCTGGGATCCATTCGCTCTTCACACCCCAACACAGGGAGACATTCCAATGACATGTTGGTACTTTCATGAATGGTTGCCCTCAAATCTTTTTCAGTAGTATATGAAGCAATTGGAATATCTGAAGGGACAATGGAATCTAAAGCATCTCCAAGAACAGATGTTTTACAGCAAATTATGGCCCCAGCATCATTGTCTTGGACCAAATTAGATACAAGGCTCTCTTCAGACTCCTGAGTTTTGTTTGAAGCTTTAATTTCAGCATGCAACGTTTCCTGTGTATTTGAGTAATTACAAGTTAATCTTGAATATTCTGTGGAAGATTCCATAAATGGTAATATTTGCTTTGAAGGCTGTGCTGTAAGTTCCGCCACAACTTCCTTCATCAACTTGGCACACAATTTTTCTTCTTGGGCGGCAGCAGTCCATTCACCCACCTTCTTTGTAAAACCAATCTTCTCTCTTAAATAATACCAGACTACCCTAATAGACAACCCTTCTCCTTCAAAATTCTCTAGCATGGAGGGCAAAATCCAATGGCCACGCACGCTCCAGGTCCCCTCCCTTTCATCCCAGTCCTGTGTGACCCTCATATTGTTCTTATGAATCACATGCACATCGCCTTCATCTGGAAAAAGTACCGACCTGTTTTCAGAGTCTTCTAAATCGTCTAAAAGAATGCCCTCCCACCAAGCATCTTCAAAAAAAGCATCAACACAGAGGCCATATTTATATGCCCATCTTTGCTCGGAAGCAGGAGGTAACGGCCTAATACAGCCCCTGTATTTTTTATTTTTACTTCCAGCCTTGGAACTCAAACCTTCTATTGCTTCAGTTACTTGAATATTTTCCACAAGCTTCTTCACTCCATCTTCACTTAGAAGCTCCTTATATTCAACATAACGTCGCAATTTCTGCAACTGAACCACAACCCCTGCATGCCATGATCCTCGCAGCCCCTCCTCATGCTGCCGGACCTGCATAAAATCTGAGTTTACTTTCTGTGGAAAATAAATGGCCACCATAATTCTTAAAGAAAAGCAGTAATAATCTGCCAAAGACTTGAAGATTTAAAAGTCCATAATGTTTTCTGACAATGAGCTTAAGATAAAGCACAGGATAATGTAAAGCTTCTATGCCTTTTATTACCGAAAAGCTATTTTTGACACAAATAACATAAATTCTGCAGAGAATGCAGTAATAATAAAAAAATGACTTAAAGCTGTGACAATATATGATGTTTCGACAATAACCTCTAAAATATCAATAAGAAAAATAGTGAAAGCTTAAACAACATTTTTTTGCAAAAGCTTTATTTCAACTGTACATTATTATTGTACTTAGATGCAACACTACTTCATTTTTTTTTAAAACAATACAATTGAAGTTATCACGCGTAAAACCTGAGCTTAAAACCCCTGCAGATATTCAGCCCTTGTACATATAAGTGTATTGATTTCAAAATGTTCTAAAACCAAAGACACCTATCACTTTAAGCGAGTAATTGAAATCTCAAGCAAACAAACAAAAAGTACATGCAAAATTATAGCTCCTTCAATCAAGTTACAGCTCCTCGAAAGATTTCGGCGTAACAAAGCACAGCTCGTAAAGCAGAGGGAAAAAAGTGGATAATGTAAAGGAAAACATAACATACCTCTACATCTTCTCCCAAGAGAAGTTTCTTTTCAGCAGCCATTGCCAATGTCATACTCACAGATATCAGCTCTCTTCACGACAATCGAACAGGAGACATGAAGAAGAGTTCACAGGCATGTTCTGCTGATACCAAAAACCCTACCCTAAGCAAAAACAGCTGAATTGGCAAGCCAGCGACCACGATTACAATGACATAAAAGCTGCTCCCTGCCTATCGGCGGCCAAATTCAGCCCCAATGCGAGCTGTTCTTATGTTTTTGTTCCTTTCCCACGCTAAACCTCAACGGCATCGGTCATATTTGCCGCTTAATTTGGCGGCTCCAAGCGGAGATATTTAGCGGAACGATAAACGAGCAGTTCCCGCGAGAATGTGACCATAGAAAGGGTAGGAAGAGTTGTTTATTGTTATATTTTTTTCGTAAAATTAATTTTGAAAGCCGCTTAATTTTCGTATGCGTTTTTGGGAACACGTGGTGCCCCTTTTCCCTTTACTTGAGCCCCAAGTTGCTAAGTACGGTCTTAACAATCTGGGACTGGGACTGGGACTGGGACTATATGGGGTTTATCGTAGGTTCACTATCATATCTATCGGCCCTCCCAGGGTTTATCATTTAGGTTTAGTACCGTATCTATCTTTCCAAGAGTTGATGCTAGAGATGTTGTAACAATGAAAGACCTACTTCTAATCATTTTAAGTTTTTATTCTATTTAATTTTATAAAATTTAAATTTGGGCGCTTTGAAGCTATAAATCAGTAAGAACAACGATACAACTTGACCATAAGTACATATTGTTATTGCCAATATTTAAATCTTAATAATTCAAATATTTATCACTAAAATAGAATGGACTTTAACAAAAAAATATTTTTATAGATATAATTCAAAAAATAAATATTATTAATTATTATTAGAAGAAAATAAGTGATAATCAAGATGGGTCATATATAAGAAATTTAGTAATGACAAGATAGTTTAAAGAGTGTATTGTGGACAAAAATAAATATTTATATTTAAAATACATGTATTGATAATGAAATGATCTATATAAGTGTTAAGCATAAAATGATTACTTAAGAAGAAGAAAACACAATACTCGAGATGAAAAATACAAGTTCCTTCCAAGTAAATTTACTTCCAAGATATTTTCTTAAATCAAATTGTGATTGACATATATTTCTTTAAATGAAAACTTATTAAGAGATGTAAAAAAAAAATTAAGTTTTTTTTTTTAAATAAAAATATACTTTAATAGTCATTGACTAGGTACAATATTATTATGATATGACATATAATAAAAATTAAAGTACTATATGGGAAGCATTCGAATAAAAGCATATACAAAAATAAAAATATAATTATATATTAAAAATTTATAAAATAACTATAATAAGTTTTAAAGTAAAAGAATCAAATTAAAAGCAAATTATAAGTTTTAAGTATAATAAAGTAATGGAATATGGTTCGATAAGGGGCTATAGGGGGGCAAGAAATTGGTTGAGGGAAAAATAATGAAGTTGAATTGAGAAGTCAAAGCAATTTAAAGTAAGGAAGCTCTATTTTGGAAGGGGACTGTTTGATCATTGTTATGGCAATAATCAAAGTGATGTCTCTGGTATGGTATCTTATCAAGTATATAAAGAAAATTAGGTCTATTCTAGATGAATTTGAGAGCTTTAGAATCACCCATGTGAAGAGGGAGGGCAATACTGAAGTTGATTCTATTTCAAAATTAGAAGTATGATTAGCAGAGTTGGGGAAGAAAGAAGTCATTGTAATGAGCACCCTGGAATGCCTAAAAACTGGACCAACTGCAAAAATAGATTTTTATGCAAACTGAAGATGGAACCAAAATTTATTAAATTCTCAAAATGATGAAATCATGTACAAGAAATGTATTACATGGGCCAAACCCCAAGGGAATGATGTCTAAAATGTTACAAGAGAGGATGAACATCCCCTATTGCCAAGAAAGATATGTGATTCACACATCCAAGCTCTTATCAAATGTCATTCACAAAAATCTGATACAGTAATCCGATGCTCAACAATGAGACTTCCACCTCTATTTATCCTTTTCCTTCACCCTTCTAGAAGGAACTAAAACATTAATTAATTGCAAGTGCTAGAAGCTTCCCCCTTCCAATAATTAATGCACTCTCTACAAACTCCTCCCTTGCAATACAATAATTAAATGTGCTTCTAGAAAAATAAATTACTAGAGGCTTCCACCTTTCCAATAATTAATACACTCTAGAAGCTTCTCCCTTGTAATACAATAATTAATTTAATTAATTAAATATAAAGTCACCTTTTAATTTTTTATTTATTTAATGACTTTATAAGAAATTAATTTAATTTCCTCTTATGCTCCACTTAGACTTTGGAGAATGTGAAGGCTAAAAGATGGGGTCATTACAGTCCGCCTTCCTTGAAATTGCTTGTCCTCAAGCAATCCAGCAACATAATGAACCCAAATCTCCACCTAGATCCCAATTGAAGTAGTATTTGACATCCCTGTGGACATTAAACCAATTGCAAATGAACATCATCAAGACCAACCACATGTCCTGCAGCCTAGCAACCAAAACTTGTGCTGATGAAGTAGAAGTTAGAATGTCACCAGAAGGCGGCTCCATAGAAGATCTATGAAATCTCTTCTTCCCAATTGCTGCAACACAAAATTGAATCTTTGTAGATGGTGAAAACTGAGCCCAACTCCACTCAGGTGAGTGATCAACATCAACCTCAAACATCATATTGTCATAAGATAATGTTGCATCCATAGTACTATCCCCGAAGTGAACATCAACACTTTGTTGATTGATAGTATAAATAACTCTGTCACTATATTACTCACCTCATTAGCAATAACAAGTATATTGTCATCAAAGCACACATCTACAACCATGTTACTACTAAACTCCTCGTTGGATGGTTCAACTAACATAGAAGTGGTTGTTGATATGGCAATTCCCTTACATTCTCCTAATTCCATTATTGCTACATCATCATACCCTGACAAGGCCTCATATGTGGTCTCCTAACTTTGCACACATGTCTCTACTAACTCTGTCGAAATGCCCACATCACCAACATCATAGCTGGCTGGCTCTATACGTATCTCAATCCCACCTGAGGAATCAACTACCTTCTGCTTTGGAGCAACTTACAAATCATCAATGTTGATGCCCATCTTTCTAGCCATAAGTTGCAACATCATATCCATTCGCCTATTTTGCTCCTATTGCATCCGCTGCCCCTACTCTAATGTACCCAGTAATCTAAATATTACATTTTCTTGATCTGGACTTATATACATTTTGTCAAACACTTTTCCCTCTATCCAGCTATCTATAAGACCTCCACAAGATGGTAGGACTTATAGCTCTGATACCACTATAATGGGCACCCTGGAATGCCCAAAAACTGGACCAACTGCAAAAATAGATTTTTATGCAGACTGAAGATGGAACCAAACTTATATTAAATTCTCAAAATGATGAAATCAAGTACAAGAAATGTATTCCAAAGGCCAAACCCCAAGGGAATGACGTCTAAAATGTTACAAGAGAGGATGAATGTCCCCTATTACCAAGAAAGATATGTGATTCACACATCCAAGCTCTTATCAAATGTCATTCACAAAAATCTGATACAATAATCTAATGCTCAACAATGAGACTTTCACCCCTATTTATCCTTTTCCTTCACCCTTCTAGAAGGAACTAAAACATTAATTAATTGTAAGTGCTAGAAGCTTCCCCCTTCCAATAATTAATGCACTCTCTACAAACTCCTCCCTTGCAATACAATAATTAAATATGCTTCTAGAAAATTAAATTACTAGAGGCTTCCGCCTTTCCAATAATTAATACACTCTAGAAGCTTCTCCCTTGTAATACAGTAATTAATTTAATTAATTAAATATGAATTCACCTTTTAATTTTAAATTTATTTAATGACTTTATAAGAAATTAATTTAATTTCCTCTTATGCTCCACTTAGACTTTGGAGAATGTGAAGGCTAAAAGATGGGGTCATTACAATCATGGAGAAATTTTGTTGAGTTGACAAGATCAACTAGATTGGAAGGTTAGAGCATTAGATATGAGATTTAATCCTAGTGGTTAGATGGGGGGTATTAAGGACTTTTTTTTCAAGGTAACAACTAGTTCGCTCAAAAATCAATTTTTTATTTATGGAGGCAAGGCCTCACTATCCTTTATCGACAACCAAGTATTTCAATCATGATGTGTTTGCTTATCACACCCCACTTTTTTTAATAATGATGGGTGGTAGTAGTTAGCATGAGATGACAGTGGTGACATTTATGTCACATGCAAGGAAATCCTAGGGCTATATGAGGTGTATAAAAGGAATTATTATAGAGTAAGAAGACTCTAAAATGTTGAATGGAGGTATAAACAAGTTGTAGCAACATCATTGACATTTTACAACTAAACAAAGATTGTAGAGGCAAGTGAGGTGATTTTGGTGGAACACATAAAGATATGGGTGTGAACTTCACCATTAAAACCTTGAAACACTAGCAACCCTCTATCAATGAAAGGTATTTTTTTGTATGAGGAGCAAAATTATATCAAATTTTAGATATTTTGTTTGGGGGGAGTTTATGACATTTGAGGACCACTGTAGACTCAATGTAGATGTGTCCTTTATTTTTCTTTTGTGAGCTCTAAAATTAAGGATGAAGGAGGAAGCATTATGGATGCTGGGGGCTATTAGTAAACTAGAATAGATGGGTTGCTCGGTGCCCATATGAGCAGTGGTTGAGACAGGGTTAGGATTTTGAGTAGAGAATGATGGTTGGTGTTTAGTTAATGGGTCAATGGAGAGATATCAGTCATTTTTGGTCTGAAGAGTTGCTGCAATGAAGTAGATTAGGACTAATGAAGCTTGTGATAAGTGAGTTTTTAAAAACATTTTGCAAGAGAAAATATTTTGGAAAGAAGGAAAATGAATGAGAGCATTGGCATGAAATGGAGGCAAAGTAGAAGACCAAATGTGATATTTTCATCCCATAGGGTTCATAAATGGATGCACAAATTTGTACTCTCAAAAAGCACTAGCTCTATAATAATTTAGAAGGAGGTTTTATTTTATTTATCTTGTTTGTTTTAGGTATTTTTGGTGTTGAATAGGGTTTTATGTGCGTGGTCTATGTTGATATATCTAAGTCTTGTTGTCTATTGGTTTCAAACACTTAGTTATATATAAGACAGAGTCGGTCAACACTGCGATCGAACTACTCTATATAGGTCAAGTTATGTAAAGACTTGTAAATAATCATGTGTGTGTTGAGCTCTATAGGAGTCAAGCAAGTCTTTGGTCGCCAAGTATTTTTAGTACAAGCTGAGCGTAGTGAATGTCGAGCAGACAAAGCACATTGATGTTGAGTTATACAAAAGGAGTCGAGTATAGTTAAGCCTGAGCAACAACGGAGATAACAATTATGATTGAGCATCAGAGACAGTATGTGTTGAGTAATATAGAGTGGACATAAACGTATGGAATTATAAAAACTTTGAGGTAAACCATTTCAAGCCGACATGGACACGACACTTAATGATCATAAAGTTTGTTACAAAGGTTTTTATGTGTTTTAACATGGATCATCGATCCCTATGAGGAAATAAAAACCAATCAAATGAAGAGGCAAAAAAGGAAGCATCTAGAAGATTCCACAAAAGTCTTTAAATAGGCAAATCCAAACCTTGTTTTTCATAAGTATGGAATAAGCTAACATAGAAGAGATTGCGAAGTATGCAAAGGAGGTGAAGTATTGTGTGAAAGAGTTAAGTTTTGGATGTTGCATGTGAAGGTTGTGAAGAATAGAGTTTAGCAACCTTATGAAGAAGTGAAGGACTAAGAAAACTTATATCAGATTGGAGATCGTATTAGAGATTGGAAGGAGGAGATCTATAATCAACAATTACAATGCATACTAAAGGATCAAGTATTGAGCTAATTCTAACAGATTGAATCAAGGAAAATCTCTCAACATAGTGGTTTTAATAGACCTTTGTAAATCTCCTAATAGAGTCCCTACTTCATTGTAAGTGTAAAATCCATAACAAGGTAAGACCTAGTAGTCTTAAACGCTTTTAGTAGGGAGGGTACATCATCGGAAGTGATAAAACATTATAACCTAAACAAGTTAACTTTGTTACTACAGTAGTGAAGATTTGTGGGTGTCATCCTGACCCCAGTTTTACCTTCACCTTAGAGGGTTTCTAGGTTACCAGATATTTTATGTCGCGTGTTTACATTTCATGGATGTGATTGCATATTTAGATCTATTTATTACAACATTTGATTTTACAAGTTATGTTATGCATAAACTAAATATGAGAAGGTCAATATGGTGAATGCAATAAAGTTATTTTGAAGGATAAAATTCTTATATATCTTGATTCACACCCCTCCCCCCGCTCTCTCAGTATCTTAGTTTCCCAATTAGATTTCCAACAATTGGTATTAGAGATTTGGTTCTCTCAAAGGAAGTCTAACATCTTGTGAGTTCAAATCTTGGAGATGGAGGTTTACAAATTGGGAAAGGTCATTAACAACCAAGTTATTGACATCCAACTCCTACTGCAACAACTTGAAGTAGCAAGAGAGGGACTGAGGAAATCTATTAGAAAGAGAAATGATATGGCCATTCAACAAAATGACACACTTTATGACGAAGTTGATACACAAGGATTGTTTGACACTAGAAATTCAAATGAAAGTGATGCAACCATTGCATATCTACTAGAGAAGAACAATATCCTAAATGAAGAAGGAAGAGGATTAAAAAGAGAACGTGAAATTCATTCAGTAAGGCTACGTGAAGTGACCAGACAAAAGAAGAAAGTTGAAGAAGACAAAGTTGTAGTTGTGGAAGACAAAAGACAAATGGCTATCAGACTTGAAGAAAGGTCATCTGGTGTAAAAAAGCTTACAAACACTCAACTAGACATGATGAATCAATTGATTTGATGCTAGCAAATCAGGAATTAAATAGGAAAGATATGGAGATAGAAAATATGAGATCACAGATTGGCCTACTAAGGAATGAGTTGAAATTTGAGAAAGAACTTGTGGAAAGGTTGAACAAGCCTAGTCCTAAGTCATTTGGAAACACTTATGGACAAGGGCATACAAAGCAACATTTGTCTACTAAAGAAGGAGAATCATTCAAGAGTGGAGAGCTATGGAATGCAAAATCAAAGGGAAAACCTACATGCTATCATTGTGATAAACTTGGACATACTGTAAACATTTGTAGAAGCAAGAATGGTATGCAAAACCCTAAACCTAAGTTTACTAGTATTTATTTTTACCGTAAGAAGTAAGGACATAAAATACATAAGCGTAGATCAAGAATGAATAATAGACCTACTGCACCTAGATTTGAGGGATATTGTTACAATTGTCAAAAGTTTGGACATAGAGCATATGAATGCAGATCACAGGCAAAACCCTACTA
Source organism: Cupressus sempervirens (assembly GCA_028749045.1). Classification (NCBI taxonomy): domain Eukaryota; kingdom Viridiplantae; phylum Streptophyta; class Pinopsida; order Cupressales; family Cupressaceae; genus Cupressus; species Cupressus sempervirens. Next base: position 444,099,248 of record CM053784.1, on the reverse strand, counting down.
GACAAATAGGAATGTACCAAAGAAATTTTGTTCTAATTGCCACAAAATTGGACATGTGAGCAATAATTGCAAGACCCAAGCATGAACACCTAATGATGAACACAACAAGGGTAAAGGCAAAGTGGATGTTGAACAAACAAAGAAGGAGATGAATTCAACCTAGAAGAAAAAGATGGAAGAGGAAAATAGTGAGGCAAATGAAATTAAGGTGACCCAATCCAATCGAGAAGAAGATCACACCACCTCAAACTGATCAAGAAAGGTATGTAAGGAATTGTATGTTCAATGATTTATCTTACATTAGTTCCTAACATAAAATGTGCAAAAGTTCATATTAGCTTGAGAAAAGATGCAATAGAAGATATCTATGGAAAAAATAGTGCAAAAGTATTATTTTCACGATGGGTATCAAGCATCAATAAAGTTGTCTATATTGAGTGTGTGTTGCAATATGGACCAAGTTCCCCAAATGTCAAACTAATGTATATGCCAAGTTAGATGGAATTGATCAAGCTGTATAGTGGATGCCAAGTTCAAAAGTGTTTATATCTACCGAGACAACTAGATTCCACCTAACATAAGATATAGCATTAATGGAGACCCTAACTTGAATGAATGGAGATATATATCGAGAATTTGAATACATTAAACCCACCTTGTATTCAGATTTTGAAGAGCATAGAGTGATTTGAGTGATTTGCAAAGTGATTTTAAGGCAATTGGAAGCGAATTAGCTGTAAAAGAGTGATTGAATACTGATCTTCTATTTTGTCGAACAATTCAAAAAGCAAAGTTTTAGAACCCTTACATGAGAAAATGGCATCTTCATCATCTACAGGAAATAATCAAGAGGCAAGCAATTTTTAATTGGTGATGAATGACACTTGTCCTCCACTTAAGTTTCATGATATTCTGGATATTGCTATTACTATTAGAGGAGATTCAATGAATGTGTTTTTGTCAATATCATATAAGGTTATTATGATACATGATGTATAGAGTTGTTATATGTGCAAACTTGGTAAAGTTGGAGATTATGAGATTCAAGTGGCATATGAGAAATTATGTGATGGAGATATATGAAAGGATGAGTTCAAAATTGTTGAGAGAAAATAATTAATTTATGCCCTAGATTTTTGAAGAAAATTTAAGATTGAATGGATTAAAGTTGTGCTAAGTAGAATTCATGACATGAAGTTGTAGTTATAAATGGACCTATGGAGATTTTGAAGAAAGTGATTTGTAATGTTACCAGGATTCCAACTATGGATAAGAAGAAGACAAATGCATTGTCTAAGCTGAAAAGGGATTGAGGCTAATACAAAAGTTGAGTGGAATGGACAAGAATTGTCTATCTCAATCATTGCGGATCCAGTGAGAGTTTGTAATGAGAGTCATGTATCACAAATTTTATTAGTCGAGTAGATTAAATAGTGTGCCTTGTATGGCAATCGACCAAGCATGGAAGATTGTGATGAAGGATCACAAATATGATCTTGTTGAGTTGAAAAAGGCACAATTGGCAAAGAACCTGACATCAATCAAGAAGGTAAAGAACTCAATGTGTAAGTTTGGATAGTTCATTATATGTATTTTCTTTTATGTTCATAATTATTTTCCTGTTATTGGAAATATTATTTGGGAGCAAGGCAAACTAGTTACAAAACATATTAGTGAGTACATAACGTAGTTGGGAGAAAAAATTTAAAATGTTATGGATAAGTATTTCAAGGAGTTCAAACAGAAGATGAGGAAAAGACTAAGGATCCCAGCATCATTAGTTGTTAAGCATTACAATGATGTATGTTTTCTTGTAGATACAGATAATACATTTGTATAGGCAGTTGAGCCTAGGAAAGCATGGCTTAAACCTTTTGGTTATGAAATTGAAAGTGATTATGTGAGTGCAAGCATTGTCGCACTACTTAAGAAAGAAATTGATAAAAGGGTGGAGCCTTTTGGGAAGTACGAGGAAGCAAAGGCTAGAATAATAGTTGATATCAAGATTGCTTCCGCTGATAAGAAGAGAAAGAAGATGATTGAAGACCTAGAAGGAAAGCTAAGCAAACAAACTAAGGGCAAAGAACCTTTGATGTTGACTCAATGTCTTGGAGAGGATGAAGAAAATGATAGTGGTGATGAGGAAGAAGAAGAAAGTGTAGAAAAATAGGGTAAAGCCCTAGTATTGGTCACCCCACCAGCAAAGAAGGCTAAATCAGCAAAAATCGCAAAACCTAAGGTGAAGAAGGTTGCAAAGAAGACAACACCCAAGCCCCTCTCTCTCCTACACCATCAAGACCAAGAACCAAGGATGTGACAATAAGTAGTGTCAAGCCAAGAATCAAGAAAGGAGTAGTAAAAATCACCAAACCTAGTGGCACCAATGCAAAAAAGAGGAAATTGCCAACCACTATGAGCTAGCTAGAGAGAAGAAGGCTAGTGAAAAAGAAAGAGGCTAAAGAGGATGATGCAGAGAAGATCAAGTATGATTAACTTGGACATCATCGAGTCATTGTACCTACCAAGCCAATAAATATTGAGGAGGTATGTGCCAACATCAGAAGCTCTGTAGGTCTATCAAGTTTTAGATTTGTGAAGTATGATATATTGAGCAATAGTAAAAAATATAAGGTAGAAGAGGCCATAATAGATATTATGGATAACAATAAGCTCGCTCCTATTGAATTAGAGAAGATGATTCCAAAAGAGTTGTATAGTAGATTAGATAAAAGATGACAACAAGCATCAAAAGTAGAGAAACAAATAAGAGAAGGCACATTGGCCAAAATTATGCCTGAATTAACAAATAAACAGGAGACAACATTTTTGGAGAAGCATGGGAATTGATTTGTTCCTAAATTCAGAACATTCACGATTCTATAGAATAAGATTTAGGTTGTTGTACAACAAAATGAATTTTTATGGAAGAGTATTTTTGGATTAACTACTAAAGGAGTTGAACATGAGAAAACAATGGATATAATGACCATTGAAGACAATAAAAGTGATGAAGAAAGTTTAGCTGTGTTGAGCCCACAAGGAAACATATCCCTTATTCATACCACCACACCTGACACTCTCATTGGTGAATTAAAGAAGACCTCAGAAGCTAAGGAACAAGAAAGGGAGAAGCAAGAACAAGAGGAACTAGTCAAGGAAACTAATGTAGAAATTTCTATCACAAGTCAAGAATGACCACATGTTTCTGGACCTTGAGATAAGGGGGATAAGGAGACTAGACAAGAAGAATAGGAAATAGAGAATGTAGTGTCAAGTGCTACCATTGATGTTCCAAGCACTAAAGTTTAGGAAAGACCAAGTGGTGACACCGCATCACCTACTCTTACTCTAGCAGTGTTGAGCAACGACACTCCAAAGATAAATAAAAGAAAGAAGATAAAGGACAATTATCCAAATAATATTTTTAGTCTAGATGAAGTAATTGATATTCCAAATGAGATCTAAACAATCTCACTCTTGAACAATTGTCACCTTATAGGATATATTAGAAAGGAAGAAAAAGCAAGAAGAGATCAGGCGAGAGAAGCAATAGAAACAAGTGTTGCATGGCATCAAAGACGTATTTATTGATGCTTTTGATATTCAAACCATTGATGAGTAGGCCCCCATTATCTCTCCACTAGTACAAATTGTTGACAAAATCAATACTAAAGATATTGAGGCAAACGAAAAACTAATGGCATGGTCTGAGAAGAAATTTGAGAAGAAAGTATTGGAGAAATTTTCTACTGCCAATGTAGTTAGAAAAGTGGAATTACATGCACTTGTATAGAACATAGAAGAACTTGTAAAGAAATTACAAGATCTGTACAATATACTTTGTGATTTGCCAAGGTTTACAAGTGACTTTCAAACAAACATATAGAGGATTCAAGTTGATATGAAGTAATCAGGAGGATCTATCTCTCAGTCAGTTGAATCAAGTTGAATGCATTATAACATATTGTTGTTTGTAAAAGGAAGATTTGTCAAGCTACAAACAACAAACAATAGAATGAGGGCCAAACTCATCTCTATACAATCAATGTTGATACCTCATTTGGAGGTTATACAATGAGAGTTGATTTCAACAAAGGGTCTAGTGCAAAGAGATCACAATCTTTCAATTGTTGACAGCTTAATTAACTTTGCAAAAAAATTGGAATTGTAGATTCGTGTTTTGGAATCAGCAAGAACCACATGGGATCATGCACTTGCCATGATCAAACAAATTCACAAACCATTTATTGAAAAATACGGTTTGACTCCACCCTCATGACCCCAACAACAACAAAAGTAGACATAAGTGTCAAAAATAAGGGGGATATATGATTAATGATGGAAGAATAATGAGGGAAATAAATGATTGATATAGAAAGGGGAAATGAAGTAAAATGATAAAGGGGCAGCAATTGAGATGATTGATATATACAAGACGGAATGAAGTTTTAGAGTTCAAAAAGAAGACTAGGTACAAACTAATTTGAGTCAAGTATGTATTGTATATCGTATTGTAAAGCAAAAGTTTTGAAGTTCTATAAGAACTAAGTCATAGGCTTAGGGGGACTACTATTATCTTTGTACTATAAAGATGTAATCATGACAAAGTGTTTTTGCCACCAATGTCAAAGGGGAAGATTGTTGATATCTCTAAGTCTCGTTGTCTATTAGTGTTAAACACTTAGTCATATATATAAGGTAGAGTTAGTCGGTCATCATTACGACTAAGCTACCCTATATAGACCGAGTCATGTAAAGACTTGTAAATAATCATGTGTATGCCAAGCTCTATAGGAGCTGAGCAAGTCTTTGGTCACCGAGTGTTTTCAGTACAAGCCAAGCCAGTGAATGCCGAGCAACAATAGAGATAACAATTATGATCGAGCATCAAAGACAGTATGTGTTGAGTAACATAGTGTGGACATAAATGTCTAGAATGATACAAACTTTGAGGTAAACCATTTCAAGTCAACATGGACATGAAATTTAATGATTGTAGAATTTGTTACACATTTTGATGTGGATCATTGATCCTTATGAAGAAAGAACAACCAATCAGATGAACAAGCAAAAAGGGAAGGGCCTAGAAAACTCCACATAAGTCTTAAATAGGTAGATCCAAACCTTAGTTTTCATAAGTATGGAATAAGCTATCATAGAAGAGATTGCAAAGTGTGCAAAGAAGGTGAAGTATTGTGTGAAGGAGTTGAGTTTTGGATGTTTCATGTGAAAGTTGTGAAGAACATATTATAGCAACCTTATGAAGTAGTGAAGGACTGAGCGAAGCTATGTCAGATTAGAGATTGATCAAAGATTAGAAGGAGGAGATCCATAATCAACAATTACAGTGCAGACCAAAGGATCAAGTACTAGGTAAGTTCTAACAGATTGAATCAGGGAAAATCTCTTAACATAATGGTTTTAACAAACCTTTTAAATCTCCTAATAGACTCCTTACTTCATTGTAAGTGTGAAATCCTTTAACAAGGTAAGACCTAATAGTCTTAAACACTTTTATCAAGGTAGACCCCTCACAGGGTAGATCATTAGAAGTAATAAAAAATTATAACTCTAATAGGTTAACTTTGTTACTACAACAGTGAAGATTTGTGGGTGTCATCTCCACCCCAGTATTACCTTCACCTTGGAGGGTTTCTAGGTTACCAAATCTTTTGTCTCTTGCGTTTACATTTCACAGATGTGATTGCATAGTTCTATCTTTTTATTATAACATTTGATTTTACAAGTTATGTTATGCATAAACTAGATACGCGAAAGTCAATATGGTGAATGCAGTAAAGTTATTTTGAAGGATAAAAGTTTTATAGATCCTAATTCAACTCCCCGACCTCTGAGTATCTTAGTTTCCCAATTAAACTTCCAACAGTCTCTCCTTGACTGTTATGAGCTCGACTTGAAATTTCAAAAGTTCGTTAAAGGGGTAATCTCTAAGAATGTCCAAGTTTTATTGACTAGATGATTATGTATATGTTCAAAAGTTATTGTAGATGTCATTGATTGAAGATAGTAGGTGTTAGGTTAGGGATGATATGAGTACCCATTCCTTAAGGGGTGGGTTGTCGATTTATAATTATTTACATTGCATGGGTTATGTAACAAATATTTTGAATATTAATAAAAAAAAAACAAATTTTGCTGATAAAAAAAATGAAACAATAGAATATTAGAATTGGAATTATCATAGAAAGCGTATATGCAATCTTTTCATATGGGAAACCCTCATTCAAATAAATTGTGTGTGTGTGTGTGTGTGTGTGTGTGTGTGTGTGAGAGAGAGAGAGAGAGAGAGAGAGAGAGAGAGAGAGAGAGAGAGAGAGAGAGAGAGAGAGAGAGAGAGAGAGAGAGAGAGAGAGAGAGAGAGAGAGATTAGTTACTTTTAAAGGTAAAAAGTTAAATTAAAATAATTGCTAAAGAAAATACACTTAAAAAGAAACATATAAATAATGCAAGATGGGAAGGATTTTTTAAGAAGTAGATGAAGAAGGGAAGAAGATAAGTCAAATTTAATATTTGTTGACACAGTTAATTTTTAGATCTCAAGGAGACTTTAATAATTTGCATCCATATGAACTATTTCAATCATTTCCATCTCATGTAAAAACCTCATTTTCAAATTAATGTGTATTTAAAAATCAAAGTATAATTGATTCAAAAATTTAAAACAATTATAAAATATATTTGGAAGTAATAAAATGATTCTTTCAAAGTAAAAGAAGGTAAAATAGTGAATAAATGAAGATATAGTAACATAAATGTATTTGCATTTAGAATTGTGTGAAAGTGGGGAAAATATGTCTAGGGGTTGGTAAAGTATTTCTATTTTTAATTTATTATATTTTTTAAGTAGAAAAATTAGTGTAAAAACTAATTCAATTATATAGAAGCATTTAAATTTAGGTGTCATGTCTTATCAAGGGACCTCAAAGAACGATACAAAATTGAGGGAAAAAGTGCAAGAAATTTCAGTAAGAGAATGTGTTGACAAAATATGCTATGTAAAGAAAAAAGATCTGATAGCAGTTACAGATGAATTTTATTTTAAAAAACCAAGTTAAATATAATATCACTTGGCATTCAAAATGTAAAGGAATAAATAATAAAAATTTTGGAATCTATTAAAAACAAATAAAAAATTTAAATTAATTATTAAAAATTAGAAATCCATTCAAAACTAAATTAATAATTTTTTTAATAAATATAAAAAGTAGAAAAATAATTTTAAAATTAAAAAAAATTAGTTTAAAAATTAAATAATGTGGGATCTTATGCACCACTTGGTGAGATTCCAATGTGGCATAGGCGATTTGGGGTTTACACCCCAAGCTGCAATCGTGGCAATTGTAGCAGTAATTACATTGTCACAATTGTTACGCCCGCAATGACAATGTGGTGTGTTACATTGCCACAACTGTTAGGCTTGTGATGGCAGCATGAGGTGTGACCCTCATGTCACTAGTGTCACCTGCAACTTTGGAAGTGACAGGGGGTGGTGGCCCCATCACTTCCCATGATTAATTTTGTTTTTACCACCAATACTT